>OX411311.1:94260775-94777713 GCA_948150685.1 Rhaphigaster nebulosa | reverse complement strand
ACTGATTTTGATTTATTATTTTCAATTGATGAATCTTTGTAATCGACCCTGAAAAAGAAAAGTCCACCCCTCAAACTTTGAGGTTCTACATATCAAGATACTACTATTTTTTTTTTAGAAAGAGCACCAAAGTCACAGATTTCTTATCAAAATGGCGACCTATTAAAGGATTCATACGGCCATATCTCGGTTAATTATGAAGATAGAGGATAAATATGAAATGTTTTGGAATCTTTATAAAAAAGACTTTAATAAAATAATAAAAATAAACAAAATTAAATTTTGTTTTGGTACATGACTATTTGGCAATATTAAACCTAGTGTTATAAATTTGCAACGTTTTTCATATAAATAATCAATTTCATGTGAATGAAGAAATAAAATACGAATAATCCAAAATTAAAGAAAAATCAAGGACCACAAAATTAAATGGTGAACTGTTAGTGGGACATAAAAATAAGCTGTTTAAGAATCAGGCCCTATAAATGGATGTTTATTCCCTCGGTATGAATCCCACAACTGTGGAGTTTTTGTAGTTTTTTGGAGTTTGAAGGACTGTGAAGGAAATAATCCAATAGTAAAAGATCTTAGGAAAAACTCGACTGCGTTCTTTTATTACATTTACTGTATATATTAATTATATTAATATAAGATGCGAAAATTATAAGATTTGGAATTATTTAGTATAGATAAGAAACTTTAAGGGAGGAAGTAGGAAGGATCATAACAATTACAGAACTTGCCTGAACGAAAAACGTATAATTTTATAATATTTAATATTTTTATAATATATCATGAATTTATCGCTACATTCCTGTGAAGCTAACCTTGAGATAGGAGTGAATAGTAGACCTAGAGCCGGACGAAGATATGCCGCGAGAGAAGCACAAAAGAACTGTTAAGCCCCGCGAAGTCCCCTAACGGTACTTTGGCTTGGACCTCACGTTGGAGCACTGCACTCCGTGGATAATCCTCAATCGGCTTGTCGTTTTTTACATTCACCGTCAGGGCACGTAGGGGTACAGGATGATGGCTTCTCTTCGCTCTCGAAGATGGGTGGTAATATTGAATTTTTGAATAAATACTTATTATATACGATAATATATGTACTCTTTTTTAAAGAAAATACGAAGCAATGTATAGCCCAGTAGTGATAGCTCTAAAAAAGGGGTTGGCTTACAAAAGGTGGAGTAATTTTGATTTTCAGGTATGGTTATATGTATTGATACCCTCGTAAAAAATCCAAGTTTTCGACCCTTATGCCTTTCCGCCAACTAGAAAAAAATCGCTAAGAAAAAGAACTTTTTTTTTTCAGTTTTTCCTCATTAACTCGCTTCCAGTACTTTTTAGAACGAACGTTGTCGCTACCAAAAAAAATATTAAAAAATCCTGAATAACTACCGAGATTGGGGGTCTTGTATAAATGTAAAAAAAACTCAAAAAGTTTGATATGTTACTGGTTTCGCCTTGATTACTATTTTTCAGTGCGGTTTAGTATGAAATGCACAATAGCCAATCTTGTAGAGGACCCAAATGTCATTTAATCCTCTAAAAAAGTGCTTTTTCTTAGCGATTTTTTTTTAAGATTGCGGAAAAGGGGTGGGAAATCGAAAACTTGGATTTTTTAGAATAATGCATACAACCATACCTGAATATCAAAGTTACTCCACCTTTTAAAAGCCAAAATGCTATTTCTACTGGGATAATTTCAATCGAAAAAACAGATTTCTTGTTTAATTCAGTTCTTTACTTAATTTATGACTTGTGAAATTTTTAATTTTTAAATGCATTACCTCACTCAGGCGTGAGAGTACAACGTCCACTTTTGCTGACCATTTATTCACTTTATTTTCACTGAACACTTCTTTTTTTCCATAACTCATTGACATTAAAATTAATAACTCATATTAAAATATGTCTTCATGTAAATCTACTTCTTGTCAATGCAACACATTCCAAATAATGATATAGTTCACGAACATTCATAGTCCACTACAGAAACAAACAAAAAAAATCTTAAAAGAAGGTTCTAAAGATGAAATAAACCTTATGATTTTTTTTATGATAAATAAAGCAGAAATAGATTTTGATATATCAGTTTTGATTTGTAATACTAAATACATCTCCTGTACATTTGCATATGTGACGTAATTTATTTATTTTAGACTTAATTTTAGTGCATATTACCATAGTATTACCATAAATCTCAAAATGAATATATAAAATACATAAATAATGCATACAGACCCATTCTAAAACATGATAAATTTATATTTATTTTTTCTTACAAAGAATGGCGTAAAACGGGAATCTCTCAATTTACATTTCCATCCTTTTCAGCCGTTATTGATTTGATTTCCTTTCTTGGAAATCTTTAATCGTATTGAACACATGAGAACCTTCTGAGAATTCAGAATACATTTTCCTTGGCGAACTTAGGTTTTATACATGAATATTGCCGATTATTGAAAGAGCTGCTTCAATTTGTATATATACTCGTACATGTAAATCTAGATCATAAAAATTTTTTTCTCATTTCAGTGATCATCCGACTAGTGGATATACTCCTATAATCTTCAAGTATTTAAATAACGTTAGTATAGATCAGCTCATATATATTTCATTAGCAATACTTTACATCAGGGGTTCCAAAACGTAGTGTTACGCAAATGACGTTACTAATAGTACGCGAACAAGCAAGCAAAAGTCATGTATAAAATAATCTTTTTAAAACGTTCAATGAGATGATAATTTTTAAAAAATTATTATAGCATGAATCGATTATAAGATGAACAAATACGATCTAGAATCGTTAATAAAAATAATTAAGGATGGTTACTGAGCTCCATCAAGCCAAAAATTGATGCTCCGTTTGTAAATAAAGCAACATGGCTCCAACTAAAAAAATATTGATACTTTTCTCCACATTCCCCAAATTTCTTATTTTTGACTAGTTGTACCCCCACGGCGTTGTTCGTTAAAAGAATTGAAAGTTAAATAAATACCCTCCCAAATTTCATTAAAGTAGCTAGTATTAAAACTTACAACGAAACAACAAAAATGTTGACTGTAAATATTACAAGACCAGAGGACTGAAATTTTTTCTCGGTAATCGACTGCATTGTTTAGAATTCCTCTCATTACATTTATACCTTGTTTAGGAACAGGATCAAAATGGTAATAAATTTGTCAAAATGACAATAAAGCTTCAAGTTTTTACACTTTTTTCTTAATCTCCGATTTTATTAACAAATGACGCTTTCACACAATAATTTCACTCTTTTTAAAATGTTTTCGTAGTGAACTTGGTTTCACATGTTTGAAATTGTCATGACTGTGATTACAAAATTATTTATTTTTTAATAGTTTTTCCCCATTTCTCCTCTTAAGGGGAGTATTTCGAAAAATTTAATGCATACAAACCTTCCTGCAGAAATTCTCTAAATGATAATGAAAACCGAATCAAAATCCACCGGCTACTTTTCGAGCTTTGCGAACACAGAGGCAGGCTGAATTTTTATATAATGAAATTGATAAACTTTTGATTTTAAACTTAATTTGCAATTTATTATTTTCTTATGCAAATATTCTCTAATATATATATATTTAATTAGTTTCAATTTTTTACCTTTCATTATAAGCTTTCTTCACTATTTTTAATAATGACCTTAAGGAAAAATAGTGAAGAAAATATAATAATATATACTGTTTTATTTTTTAAGTAAACTTTTGTTACTCAAAATCAGTTTATATTTTTTTATGAAGACGAATTTTGAATATTGATATCGTAAGATGAGGCAGTGATCTGAAAATTGGAAGTGGTACGTCTATAGTCTGGGAATCCCTGCTTTATATAATAATAAAATGAGAAGAACAAAATAAAATACAATAGAGGGATGTTTAATAAGTTTTTACTTTAAAGAAGTTAGTGATGCAATAGTTCTTTTATAATTACATAACGATTTTTTCATAAAAATAACAAAATAATTTATAAATTATATATATAATTTTGTTTGACAACTCTGTGCAAATAACAATTGATTTATCATTGCCGCATAAAATAAGCACTTTAATATTCTGTTGTTGACAGAACATTTAAGCAATTAATTAATACCTTGATTCACTTACAATTTAAATTACCGAGATATTGAAGTTGAAGAATATTTGCTAGGATTTCACATAAATATAATCCCATCGACACAGTAATACCATTGGGTAGAATAGGGATGTGGGGTAATGTATTCAGGGCGTTATCCTAATTTATGTATTTGAGCTGTAATATAGTCAAAATATAATAACATGGCAGGGAACCCGGAATATAGCGTAGGCTTTGCCAAGCAGATAACTATGTTCTCTCAGCCTTAGGCTGCATAAGCTTTCAGCAGTCTTATCAGCGCTACGTAATATAATCATAAACGATATAATTTTTTTAAAAATTATTGTTGATGTGAAATTTAACTATTTTATTTTATTTCAAAAGTACACTACAATTCTTAGTTACGGTTTCATACATCTTTATAAATATATTTTACACCTGTTAATTTGTATAAAATTCTTTATAAGTTTTTTTTTCGAAACTAATACTAAGTCGAATGCTATAGAGACGATAGTAAAAAATAAAATCGATACTTGTATGTGTTACCACTACGTAATCAAAAACATCAGGATTATTATAATAAATGAGCAATGATTATCTTTCAATAATTTCTTTATTACATAGTTTTTCTAGTTTCGGGGATTCGTCCCCATCCTCAGAACATATTTCTGTACAAAACAGATAATCCAGTATACCAAACGATGCATAATATCATTTATAATTTTATTAAGTTTTACTAGTAGGTAAAATTAATTACCTAATATTTTTTCAGTAATATTTCTATTGTCATGAGCTATAAAATATTAGCTAGTCATATTATTGAAATCATTTTTCCAGATACTTGGCCATTAGCTCAACTTGTCCAAACTGTTCGACTTTCGATTCGACATCATAGTCGACACTCCGTTCGTCATGTCGAATCGAAAGTGGAACAGCATGGTCATAGGTTTAGATACATAACTGGAAAGTACACAGTGGACTTTGTGACCTTTTTTTTTTTTTTAGCCTCTGAGATTATCGGTTCTGTAAGAAATGAATCACATATAAAACGACTTCAAACGTTTCAATTTGAAGCACTGACATATTTTACATCTATCAACAGTTCGCTTGTTTAAATATATGGACTCTTTACAAATGTTTTCAAGACCAACTGAAGGGCTAATTGGAAGAAAATGTCATAGCTATTTTTGCATGGAAAAATATTTTAAATACTCCTTTCTAATATTATTTTCGGAAGTTGAAAATTGAGTGATCCAGTCCATAGAATAAAAAATTACTAGTATACCCGAGCGAGAACTCTCGCATTACATATCTTAATGAATCCTTAATGAAATTGAAGTATAAGCGATTAACAATATAATATTATCAAGAAAGTTTATTTAACACACATTTGGTGAAGCTTTATAATAGTTCATAATGACTATGTTCGAGTAATAGTTAATACTTAATAAGTAATTAACTTGCCCAACTGGAAAGTACCCCCTCAGTTTAACAGTTAAGCAATAAGACTCAGCTATACCACTTTCTGTTTGTAATATTCTATCATTCATGGAAACATAAAAACAATATTTTATTTACAAAATGTTTTCACAGTTATTAATACGTTTTTGTTAGCAGTCTCAACTGGCTTTAAAAGGTATAAAGTTGCCATGACAACGGCACGTACGCAAGATGGCATGAGACCCGTGCGGACCTATATCGTGCGTTATCTCAAAAACGGTAGGTTTTTATGCTTTAAAACGCTGGACCAATATGCTTCATGGGAGCATATATGGTCTTGATGCCCGCGTCAAAATATTTAAAACCCAACTTATCCTGTCTCGATCCGTCGACTCTCAGTCGTCAAAGTTTTGAAACCTTCCAGTTTTTTCATCACTTTTATTTAAGCCCTTGTAAGATTTTAAGGAACAAAATCAGGATTCGTCACTTCTCCGTGAAATTCTATTTGTTTTGATACCTCACACGTCAAAATCCATCGCTCCTGAGAGCCGGAAAAGGGATCTATACTACCGTAATAATATATAGTAGTGATTAAATTAGATCTGTTTCAAATATTTGTAACGTAACATATTCTTCGGTACTTAGCTCTTCAATAATCTGATACACCAATACACTAATACCTAGAATCTCTATAACCAACGTGCCTGAGAACACTTTAAAACTGAAAAAGATGTGGACGAGAGATTTGCTAACGTAGATTAATGCCTGATAAGAATGTTGCTCTTTTCGTGCCTGAAAAGTCATTATTACTTTCACTAATATGCCAAATAACGTTAATTAACTATAAAAATATGACAGCTGATTGATAAGAACATTTTTTATTTAAAGAAAATAAAAATTAAATAAATATGATTAAATTTAAGAGGAAAATAAAATATTATTATGCTCTTTTGTGTGCTTTTAATAATTATCTTCAGATCGTATGATTTTTAAGATAACGGTAAATAAGAGATAAGTCTATGTTAACTGAAATCATTTTTATTAAAATAAAAAAGAATCAGACTTATTTACTCCTCCTTTTAGAAAATTCAATCAATCCAGAAAAGAAAATACAAATTGAACCCGAATAATGGCCGACATTTTAATTCATGACTTTTCATATACTCGAAGTTCAATTTAATATTCTATAAAACTTTTAAACTTAAAAAGAAAATATAAAAGTTCGCAATAAAGCCCGGAGTGGGACTTATTAGCAGTTGTTGAATCTGAACTCTTTGAAAAATATATCAAATAAATTTCTTGGAAAATTGTCTCTCTAGAAGTTGGAGTTAAATGTTTTAAATATAAATGGTATTATTGAAAATGTTTATAATAATTAATTTCATTTAAGAATTTCATCATAATTAGATAGTATTGTTTATACAGATTTCGAAGAATACATAATATGTATGAATTTGATTTTTTATTTATTGTTTGTTTTCGTAAGAGATTAAGTTTATCTACACATCGCTAACCTAATGTAATTAAGGCATTTATATATGAATATTCAGTAGATTATAGAATCAAATAATTTTACTGATCTCAACTTATCTCAACGAAAGTAATTTATTCTTTTATTCATTTTTAGTTATTTTTTTATGATAATATGAAGATCAGAAATAGACTCCGGTTATACATAAATTCAGGTTATCTGTAATTTAAAAGACTTATAGGCAATAGTTTATTATTATATAATATATATATATATATATATATATATATATATATATATATATATATATATATATATATATATAAAATGCATATATTTTATGTATATCAATTATGCATCTATCGTATTTTAGTTAACGTGTATGATTCTTCCCTTATCCATTAGTACTAAGGACAATCCCGTAGTATTGGATTCATAGTCCTCTGAACGCCCTTAGAGATCTGCAAGGTTGTAACCAACTGTTACTTTGACCCTATTTATAGTCGGTAACAGTTACTTTGGTTACCAGTTGCAATATTAACCGGTTTGAACCGGATTGGGAACGGCTCAACTGTTCGTAACTCAATTAATATTAATCCCGTAACAGTAATATGTTAAAAAGTTTTCATGTGTTAGTTTTTTTTTTCTTTTTTACAATTATGAATTAATAGCAAGTACATTCTTCATTAACTAGTACGCTAAATTTTCAAAATTTATTACAAAGAATGAAATTTTTTTTCCAACATATTTATTAAAGATTAATAGCAGTATTAATAAAATAGGATATATCTTCTAGAAAAAAGAATATTTTGAATAGATAATTTTTATAAAATAAATGAATAGTATTTTATTATTATTATTTTTTTTTTTTTGCAACATAAATGTTCCACATCTTGACAAATTTGTTTTGAGGATGTCAACTTATAATAACCAATCAGCTTTATGAAAAAACTTGATTAAAAATATGTTTTAATTAAAATATAAACTAACTGAAATCTATGGCAATCCACCCTGAAAATCGACCTTGAGAAATATTTGCTTGTTCGAATGATAAATTTAATTCTGAGGTACCAAGAAATCACAAATGATACATTTGTAAATAACGAATAATGCTTTTATTCGTTGTTCTTTACTTAGAAAATAATGCATGATAGATTTTATTTTCTTGATTAGTTTTTCGCGAATAAAATAAGAATATTTACTAATAAAAATTTGCAAATAAATTATTTGTTCGTTATTCCTAAATAACTACTGAGCAAAAAAAAATAAACCTTATATAATTCCTGTTTTACTAAAATTATGGGATGAATATTGAATTAAGCATTTACAATTTTTTGCAGGGAAATAAATCTACTGACATAATTGAAAATTGCTCAATAAGTACTGAACTAGTATACCCGAGCGAGAACTCTCGCATTAGATGTCAATCCTATAAGCGATAAGATTCAGCTACACCGTTTTCTATGTGTAGTATTCATATTTAACAGTTAAGGTTGGACATGAGAAACAATATACAATTTCTCACTCATTAAAAGTTTTTGTAAACAGACTCAAATTGATATAAAGTTGCCATGACAACGACACGTACGCAAGATGGCATATGGCCCTTGCGGACCTATATCGTGCGTTATCTCGAAAACGGTAGGTTTTAAGGCTTTAAAATGCAGGACCAGTATGATCCTTAGGATCATACATGATTTTGATGCCCGTGTCAAAATCTTTAAAACCCAACTTATCCCGTCTCGATCCGCTGACTCTCAGTCGTCAAATTTGTGAAACCTCCCAGTTTTTTCACCACTTTTATTTAAGCCCTAGTAAGAATTTAAGAAACGAAATTGGAATTCGTCACTTCTTTATAAAATTCCCTTTCTTTTGATACTTCATTCATCAAAATCCATCGCTCCTGAGAGCCGGAAAAGGGATCTATACTACCGTAATAATATATAGTAGTGACTAGTATACCCGAGCGAGAACTCTCGCATTACATATCTTGTAATCCCTAATTCCAAGTATAAGCGATATTAGGGAAACATATTTATTCGTATAAACAATATAATATTATCATGAAAGCTTATTTAACATACACATTTGGTGAAACTACATAGTTTGTAATGACTATGTTGGAGTTACAGTTCCAGTTACTTAATAAGTAATTAGCTTACACAATTGGAAAACATGTCTTCAATTTAGCAGTTAGGCAATTAGATTCAGATATTCCATTTTCTATGTGTAATATTCATATTTAACAGTGCCATTTAGGGTTGCACAGATGAAACAATATATAATTTCCCACTCATAAAAAGTGTTTGTAGACAAACTGAAATTGATATAATGTTGCCATGTGCGGACCTATATCGTGCATTATCTCAAAAACGGTAGATTTTTAAGCTTTAAAACGCTGGACTTGATGCCCGCGTCAAAATCTTTAAAACGCAACTTATCCCGTCTCGATCCGCCGACTCTCAGTCGTCAAATCTTTGAAACCTCCCAGTTTTTTCACCACTGTTATTTAAGCTATAGTAAGAATTTAAGAAACAAAATAGGAATTCGTCACGTCTCCATGAAATTCCCTTTCTTTTGATACCTCATTCATCAAAATCCATCGCTCCTGAGAGTCGGAAAAGGGATCTATACTACCGTAATAATATATAGTAGCGACTAGTATACCCGAGCGAGAACTCTCGCATTAGATATCAATCCTTCTAATCCCTAATACATTAGAAGTATAAGCGATATTACGGAAGCATATTTATTCGTGTAAACAATATAATATTACCAAAAAAGTTTATTTGACACACACATTTGGTGAAGCTGCATAGTTTGTAATGACTATGTTGAAGTTACTGTTCATATTTAATAAGTAATTAGCTTACCCCCTGGAAAACATCTCTTCAATTTAACAGTTAGGAAATTAGATCCAGTTATAACATTTTCTATGTGTAGTATTCATACATAACAGTGCCCTTTAGGGTTGAACATGGGAAACAGTATATAATTTCCCACTCATTAAAAGTGTTTGTAAACAGACTCAAGTTGATATAAAGTTGCCATGACAACGGCACGGATGCAAGATGGCATGAGACCCGTGCGGACCTATATCGTGCATTATCTCGAAAACCGTAGGTTTTTAAGCTTTAAAATGCTGGACCAATACGCTCCGTAGGAGCGTAAATGATCTTGATACCCGCGTCAAAATCTTTAAAATCCAACTTATCCCGTCTCGATCCGCCGACTCTCAATCGTCAAATCTTTGAAATTCCTTTTCTTTTGATACCTCACCCGTCAAAATCCATCCCTCCTGAGAGCCGGAAAAGGGATCTATACTACCGTAATAATATATAGTAGTGATAGTGATAATCACTACTATATATTATTACGGTAGTATAGATCCCTTTTCCGGCTCTCAGGAGCGATGGATTTTGACGAATGAGGTATCAAAAGAAATAGAATTTCAGGGAGAAGTGACGAATTCCTATTATGTTTCTTAAAATCTTACAAGGGCTTAAATAAAAGTGGTGAAAAAACTGGAAGGTTTCAAAATTTTGACCACTGAGAGTCGACGGATCAAGAGGGGATAAGTTGGGTTTTAAAGATTTTGACGCGGGCATCAAAATCATATACGCTCCTTTGGAGCGTATTGGTCCAGCGTTTTAAAGCTTAAAAACCTACCGTTTTTGAGATAATGCACGATATAGGTCCGCACGGGCTTCATGCCATCTTGTGTACGTGCAGTTGTCATGGCAACTTTACACATATAAAAGCAAGTTGAGTGTATACAAAAACTTTTTAATAAGTTTTAAATAATTCGATTAAAATTTTGTTTTTCGGTTTATATGAATGATTGAGGAGATTATACATTCTTTCCTGTGTCTAACCCTAAAGGGACACTGTAAAATATGAATACTACTCATAGAAAATGTTATATCTGAGTCCTATGCAGCTTTACTGAATATGTTTGTTAAATAAACTTTCATGGTAATATTATATTGTTTCTAACTTGCGAATGTATTAAATTGTTTCTAATATTATACGAAGAAACATGCTTCTCCAATATAACTATCTTATACTTGGAATGCATTAGAGAGAAGATAGATAGATGTCTAATGCGAGAGTTCTCGCTCGGGTATACTAGTCACTACTATATATTATTACGGTAGTATAGATCCCTTTTCCGGCTCTAAGGAGCGATGGATTTTGACGAATGAGGTATCAAAAGAAAAGGAATTTCATAGAGAAGTGACGAATCCTAATTTCGATTGTTAAATTTTTATTAGGGCTTAAATAAAAGTGATGAAAAAACTGGAAGGTTTCAAAACTTTGACGACTGAGAGTCGGCGGATCGAGACGGGGTGAGTTGGGTTTTAAAGATTTTGACGCGGGCATCAAGATCATATATGCTCCTACGGAGCATATTGGTCCAGCGTTTTAAAGCTTAAAAACCTACCGTTTTCGAGATAATGCACGCTATATGTCTGCACGGGCCTCATGCCATCTTGCGTACGTGCCGTAGTCATGGCAACTTTATACCTTTTAAAGCCAGTTGAGACTGTTAACAAAAACGTATTAATAACTGTGAAAACGTTTTGTAAATAAAATATTGTTTTCATGTTTCCATGATTGATAGAATACTACTAATAGAAAGTGGTATAGCTGAGTCTTAATGCTTAACTGTTAAACTGATGGGATACTTTCCAGTAGGGCAAGTTAATTACTTATTAAGTATTAACTATTACTTGAACATAGTCATTATAAACTATTACAAAGCTTCACCAAATGTGTGTATTAAATAAACTTTCTTGATAATATTATATTATTTATCGCTTATACTTCGATTTCATTAAGGATTCATTAAGATATGTAATGCGAGAGTTCTCGCTCGGGTATACTAGTTATTAATATATTATTCGTTGATCAAAGTCAAAGGGCTCCAATTGAACGAATAAAAAGTTATTCATGTATATAGCCAATAATAAATATGTTATTAAAGTAACTAAGAACTAGAATAAAAAATTTATTAAATACAATTTTATTCGAATAATATTCATCAAGTCTGACGTTACGAGTAGGCAGAAATTTGGCAGAATTTCTTTTTGTATTTTTAATGGAAAAAATTGGAATTAGTATCCTTCATCTTAACTTTGTAACATATTTTATAATTTTATTTATTAGATTATTAATTTTTTTTAATAATACTTTTTTATTCAATTTCTTATTGATATTCTTTTTTTTTTGTAGCTTTTTTACACTTGCATCAGGTAACATTTTATAAGCAATAATTGTATGCTGGTGCAATTACCTTGCATAATTTAAAACGTTTTTTTGTGCATACTTTAAGTGTTACTATTGCAAGAAACTTCGTTTCTGATAATAAATATTAGTAGCAGTTCCTTACTGATTTTATGTTAGTCTAACCGGAATGAGAGAGAAAGAAATGACGGAATGTTGTTTACTTTTAAAAACTGTATTATTATTTCGGGACTTTCTGTTTTAATTTGAAGCTAAGCACGTTTTCCTGCTTCATTTTTGTTACCCATATTTGTTTGAAACGTATTGCTTCTTTTATAATTAGTACATTTAATCTAATTTTTGCCCTTAAACGAGCTATTTCCTCCCTGCATAATAATGAGTATATATTAATTAATGTCTAACATCTATGTAATCGACTATAGATCAACGAACAATTATGATTTTTTTTCTTATAGCAATTGTCGTTATGGATTTTAAATGATTATGCTCTAAAATTTATTTTTAATGATTTAATTAGTTTTTTTTTTCTTAAATATAATTTATAAATTTCTATGTAGAAATCCATTCATCTATTGACACATTAGTTTGTATTTACTTAGTGATACTTATATTATTTAGCTAAGCGTAATGCGATTAAGTGAGTTGAGCTGGATTTCCTAGAATCCGGCTTTAAGGGAGGGATAGCCCTTTGTGAGTAGAAAATACAGTTTGAGTGGTCCCTGGCTGATTACGTGGAGTGTACATACACGTGCATTAATTTACGCCTTTAATTAAGATTATTAAATTCAATGATGATCATTTGTCATGATTACTTTCCAAGTTTTATTTATTTATATTATAAATCTTCAAAACAATCATGAAGACCTCAAAAATTAAATTGATAATAAACGATTGTATAATAAAAGTTAGAATACTAGTTACATAGTAGTAATAATATACAAAAGAATTATTTATGATTGCATATATATATATATATATATATATATATATATATATATATATATATATATATATATATATATACACGTATGTATATCATTGAAGATGTTTTAACAATAAAAATTAATTATTTATTTTATGTATTATTACTAGATTTGGTCTTAGGAATCAAATATAATCCTGAATTGAATGTATTAGAGAAGTAATATATATATTTGTTTTTTTATGAATAAATGATTTTTGTAATTATTATTACTATTTAAAAAATAACAGATAAATTTCTGGAAATTAACCTTTAAAAAAAATAACAATATACACCCTCTAATAATATACGCACTCGTCGAACACATTATTGACAATGGAATATTGGTATCTCCCCAGCAGCACAGAATTTAATTATTTATGAATATGGATCAATAAAAAAGGAAACCTGGATAGCCATATTTCGTTGGAAATATCTCGTGGAAGCAAAACTATTGGGATTCTAAACTCGGCCTGATTGAATAAAAATAGATCGTTTAACAACAAAAAAAAAATATTTATCACTCCTTTTTGCTAGGAACAGTCCTATATTGTGCCGAAACCTGGAAAATAAATCAAGAGGCCTAAAAATTATTGTTCCTAGAGATGGATTGTCTAAGAAGAAGTTGCGGCATCTCAAGGCACCATCATATATCTAACAGAATAATTAAAAAAAAAAAATATATATATATATATATATATATATATATATATAATAAGGAAGTAATATATTACATAGAATTGAAACTAGGAGGCTTCAATGATTGAGCCACTTAATGAGGATGGATGATGGCTGTTTGCCAAAAGATATTTTCTTATGTAAGCCAGAATATTGGAAGATTGGGGAAGGACCAAGGAAAACATGGATTGATGATGTGAAGGAGGGAATGACTGGAAGAGGACTGCGAAAGGAGGTCTGATTGGAGAAAATGGCGGGAGAAAATTCTGGAGATCGGGATAAAATAATTATACAAAGCTGAAATATAAAGAATAGAAAAAGAAAAAAAGAAAACCAAATATATTGCATTTGTCTTATTTAATCTAATATTTGTTCAGAACTTTTTTTTGCTATGTAAAAACAGTTAACTGTGTTTTCAACGGACAGGGGCCAACCACCCTCTTATTTTCCCGTGTTTCGAGAATTACATGATGAGATTTTGTGTGCCTTTTTTATGGAAGTTTCTTTTTGCCTCCTCCAGTTCTTCTCCTGGAAACACAACCCTGGAAATCGATGTCCGATTGGATGGCTTACATACTTTGATAGATTCTAATAGAGGATTAAACTAAAAAGCTAATTGATTTCGGGGTCTTTTTGATGCAATTTCCTTGTAGTCCCAAAACTCCCGACTAAAAATTGCAAAAATCACAATTTTGCCGACAAACCTCCATTTGCCTTTAGAACGAATAATTGTTTAAAAAAAAAACACAACGGTAAAAACGTTCAAGCGTATTAAATTACCTTCTACATGCGGCCTCACTCAGAGAGCTCTCGATACAATATTAATTGGGATAATTGAGTTTGAAACATCAAACAGTGCTTCTTTTTGTGCAGTAGACAGTAATGGAGTATTCACATTTGGAATGCACGATGGATTCCTGCCCGAAATTGAATTTTAACACGATTTTGATCTTTTCCTTTTTTTTTTTTTAATTAGCGCACTGTTTGTGAAATAACTGCATAACGCTTTAAAATATTTCGTAGTTCTCATGATCTGAGAAAAATATAACATTTTTTCACAATAAAAAAAAACCCGGATGATAAAAGGGATAAAGCTGGGTAAATCCATTTAATTATAGATCATAGATCTCTATTACAAATGAAGAAACGCAGTTACAATGGATGGATTTCAATAACTTCTTTTTATTTAGTTTCTTACACCAAGAAGAAAAAAGTTTACCCATTAGAAGATTCCGCTTTTGGTTTCTTTTTAAAAAGTTTATTTATTTATTAGTTTATGTCCTTGAAAAACAAACATTGAATAATTTCAATAATCGGAAGTTCACTTTATTCAAGAAAACCCCTAAAATTTTCGCTTCTTTTTCATTCTGTGCTCAGTATCTTGAAAACTACCAACAGCGCGAAAAACATTATAAATACCTTTTCTAATGTAAAGTAAATTTGCTAAACTTTGTGCCCTAATATATCTCTTTACCGTTAATAGTTCATATAATTTATAAAGTTTAAAAAATAATATCTGATGTGGACAATACATGACTTCCTTGTACGCCTCTTAAACTATAAACCGGTGGCTCAAAAAGTGATCCTGAATTTGGTTACTAGTTTCCGAAGATTGCAGTATCACATAAACGACACTCGGCGTCGTGACATCCATCTATTGACACACACACACACACACACAAATAGGGAGGAAAACCAGTATTTTACAATCAATTTTAATAATTAAACAAGTAATAAAAATGTTTAATTGGATTGGAAACCAAATTGCGTTTGTAACCTTTATTACCGAAACATATGATTTATGTATTTCAAGTAAAGTACCGGTTGCGGCTCACTAATTTTAACCAAAATATAGTAAATACATTCATATCGATATAAAAGTTCTATTTACGAAATTTGAGATGTTTTATATTATATTTTAATATAATTTATATTATTCAAGTAAAGTACCGCTTCCGGTTTTCCAATTTAGACCAAAATCTAGTATGTTAATTATATTAATATATAAATTATAAATACCAAATTTGAGAACTTTTACAAAGTATTTTAATATAACTTTTGATGAAAATCAATTATGACCTTCAAGTAAAGTACCACTTTCGGTAATTAAACAGTGACCAAAAAGGGAGGTTCACAACTAGATTTTACAGCAAGCCTGAATACAAAATTTCAACTTTCTACGGCTAACCGTTTTTGAGTTATGCGAGATACTTACGTACGTTCGTACGTCAGACGCCACGACGAAACTATTCAAAATGGATTCAGGGATGGTCAAAATGGATATTTCCGTTGAAATCTGAAAACCGAAAATTTTCGCGATTACAATATTTCCTTTACTTCGTACAAGGAAGTAAAAATATTGTACTCAATTTTGACTTAATGCAACTGAGCTTATATTTTGTCCTATGAGCCATACCTTAAGAAAAGTTATATATCTCATGAATTATTAAATATACAGATACCTATTACACCCTTTTCTTGAATACAGTGAACTTCCGATTATTGAAATATATATTTTTCAAGGAAATTTACTATACCTGTTGTATAGGGTAGGCATAAATTATATTATTTTTTAATCTTATAAAATAAATAAATAAAATTTAAAAAAGCAAACCAAAAGCGGACAATTTTAATGGGTAAAATTATTACTTCTTGATGTAAGAATCTCAATAATAATTTTTTTTTTTTTAATCTATCAATTGTAACTGGGTTTATAGCTTTAAACCTAAATACAGTGGGTTATTATTTAGTTTGAATTTTTCACAGGATAATATAAATTTGATTTTTTTGGGCCATAGTAAAAATAAGCAGAATATTTAATATAATTTATGACGTATGATTTTAATAAGTATATTTACAACAAATTATTTTATAATAATAACATAATAATGAATTAAATTTCGATTTAAATTGGAACATATTATTGGGATTAATAGTACCCTATTAATAAATAGGGTACCCTATTAATAAATTAATTAAGAAATAAATTAGAAATGTAGAGTTAATAAGATATTATAGAAATTATAATATTATAGATTATAGAAATAAATAAGAATTATATAAAAATACTTTCTTGAAATATGTCTGAACTTTTAATTTATTTTATTTTTTGGTGGGTTGAAAGATTAAATTATGTAATGTTCTGGCTATTTTAGAGGAAATATTTATATGCCATTAATTCCTCAAGCTTTATATTAATCTGTACTTTGAAATATTCACTGTAATTATTATAAAACACATATATGTGAGCCTGAATTTCGATCTGTTTGGGAAAAATGGAATGATGGAGTGGATTGATAGTCAGTTGGACCCAGCCAGTCGATAAGAATAATAGAAATGAGTAGGAAATAAAGATTTAATATGAAATATATAAATAAATAAGAAATAAAGATTTAATAAGAAATACAGAAATAAAAAAACCTGATTTGATGTTTATCCTAACATTTAATCAAGAAAAAAATTGCATTTAATTTAATCATATTAAAAGATGATCTATAAGCATATGATAGCTAGTGAGGAACTTCAAATATATATTTTTTTTCTATGAGTAAATCCGTTTAATTTTAGATTTAGTAATCTATTACAAAAAAAAAATGTTTCATTAAATCGTTTGGTTTGTGTTTTTCACAGGATAATGAAAACTTGATTTTTATTGACCATGGTGAAAATAAGCACTATTTCAAAACATTTATATGAAGTATGATTTTAATTTTTATATTTTTATCTAATTGGTTTTAATAACAAGTAGCCGGAATCTTAAAATACAATAGTAAAATTAAATAATTTTGAATATATCTTGAGAATTATTATTAAGACTATTAATACCCGTAAAGTGTAAAAAGTGGAATAAATGCGAATTATATTATAAAAAAAAAAAAAAAAACCTAAATCCCAAATTAAAAAAATTGTTATAATTTAATTTAAGAATTAAACAAGACGCTATGTGTCGTGGTTAAAAAATAATACTAATCATATTTGAAAACCGTTGTGTAATATCCATGCAGTTTTATTTATTTATATTCTCACTAAAAATAAAATATTAGTGCAAATTATTTGTTTTTAAAAAATATCGAATCTTTTTATTAATTTAATGTGAATATGGCATTGAATAATATTAAATGCTACTTTGATAGGATTGACCCAGTTTAGAGGGTCCCAGGGCTCCGGACAATGACACTGATATCAGGTCGATAATGGCTAGGGGTCATGGTCGCTGTATTGTTCCTTCAGCTTTATGTCCAATTCGCTATTTGTAATATATATTTTTTTATATTTATATATAATATAAATATATTTAAATATAATATAATAATAATTATTAGAAATCTTAGCTAATGGCTGAAATGAAATTATAGTGAAAATAAAATGTCTAATTTCGTGATGCAGAATAGTGTAATTTATGATGAAAAATAGTTAATACTACAATGCGATTTTTTTAGAAAGGTCTGAACTAAATCTTTAAATTAATCGTTTTGTTAAATAAAAACTTCAATGTTGACCGCGTTAGAACCAGCCATCTGCTTTCCGTGAACTTTTGTTTAATAAACTTTTCAATTTAACAGTTCACGATTTCCAGCCTTCTCCCCCTTGATCGCTATTTATTGGTGTCATAAAAATAATCTCTTTAAGCACTAATTATTTTTAATTGCCCTTATACCACAGATTAAAACATATAACGCGAATTTAGTTCTGGTTCCAATATCCTGATTTAGAATGTGAATAAGGTTTTTTTTTTTTTTTAAACAAGCAATACAAATTAGAAAAACTATAGATAAATATACAAAATATTAAATAATAAGTGTAATTAAAAAAACACAATATAAAAAATCAGAAACTTAATTTTGCTCGGCTATGTTTGTTTGTGCTTGTGGCTGATTCAGTTCTTGCGGAAAGCGCCACATAAGTGCTAGTGTTGCATCCACATATTTAATATTAATATAAATTATTTATTTATATGTTTTTATTTATTTGGTTTAGTTTGGGACTAGCCTTACTTTGGCAAATGTGTGAACGCACCTTAAGAGGGATATGATATGAATGAAATTTTTTGGGACTTAAAAAACATTAATATTTACTGTGAAATAAACCTGTATTTACGTTATTCATTTAAAAATAATTGGGATTCTATTTTTTTTGTTTCAATAAACTATTATAGATTTTGAAAAACGTAACCGCTAATAATATGAAAATTAATTAATTACTAAAACTGTACACAAAAATGTTCATTTTTTTATCACCATAGTCCACAAATGTTTTTTCATGAATTTCAATTGAAATACAAAAGTATAATTGTTGAAGTTTTAAAAAGTTATTTTTTTTTCTTTAAGCTGATATTTTTTACCACTAGTGTCAAAATTGTCACGTTGGTGAATATACTTATCTAAAAATTCAAAATTATTATTTATTAAAATTTAATTTTTGTATATTATTGAATAAGGTAATTTATATTTTTAGTTTATCCATTTTTAGTGTAGTGAATAAAGGCCAACTAAATATTCCCCAGACATAATCTAAAAATAAAATTGAATGTTTTTAAATTTCAAATTTTAATTCTATTTTTAATAAATACGAATTTATTAATTTTTTGATAATTATGTTTACCAACATGGTAGTTTTGACCCTAGTGATAACAAAATAATAGTATTTAGAAAAAAATTAAAACATTTTTCAAAATTCAAAAAGTGCTTCCATTTATATGTATGAAAAAAAAGAATGCATTCTAATTAAAATGGCCAATATATTAAGAAGAATGCCGAAACTTTACAATAGATTCATAATGCATAATTAATAATACATTTTGTACAAAATATTATTAATAAATTAATTTTGGGATTATTAGTCGTTCTATTTTTCTTCAATCTATAATTGATTATTTAAAAAAAAGAAATTATTTAACATTAGCATTAATAGGAAAAGTAAACAACAACAATATAAAAATAAGTCAGCAAAATCTAATTACAACATAAACTATACATATAAAATCATGTTTATGATTATTATTAATACAATTAGGTTGCAAATTACAAATTATTTCCACATAGTTATATTTCTAAAATATCTGGTGTGTCGATTTACTCGACTTTCCTTAGAGCTGGTTGGCAAAGAATGGCAGGACATGTTGTCATATTATAATAGATGGTGAGAGGGTACAATGGTAAATGCTTGAGGCGCATTTCAGTGGGAAAAGGAAAAAGGAAACACCGAGAAGAAGAAGAAGCTGGTGGGAGTGGGAAGTGAATCCAAGGAAGGATGAAGTGGAGAGAGAGGCGAGGAACCTCGGAGACCGCGATCGGAAGAGAGAAGCGCATGACAGGGAGAAATGGAAAAGGAGAGAGAACTCAGGATGTCATGAGCCACGATCACCGAGAAATTAATCTACAAATTTCAATACGCTATATCTCTGCTAATATTGGTAGATTTGTTTTATTAACTTTCGAATGACTATATATATATATATATATATATATATATATATATATATATATATATATATATATATATATATATATATATATATATATATATTTTTTTTTTTTTTTTTTCTTAAAGGGTTTGGTATGCTGATTATAAAACTTTTTATATTGTTTCTCTCTCTTCATTAATCGGCCGCTATTCTGAAATGACGGATAGTAATGTCGAGTTCCGAGGATCATCCTAGAGTGACCTGTGACTATGTTGCCAAATTTCAGGAAAATCGGTATAATAGTCTCTGAGAAAAATCGAGGACGGCGGACGGATTGTTTTTATTTGATATTTGGATTCTAGGTATCTTGAAACGTAAGACCTCAAATTTTAAGGGGGGAGGGTAGATTTCTTTTTCTTTGCCGATGGCAAAGGTTCATATTGAAAATAATAAACCAAAAACTTTATATAATAAACAAACATAAGGCATTTCATATGGAATATGGTGTAATATCTCATGAGTTTTTAGTACCTATGTATTGGAAATCTCTTTTTACCAATTACAAGAAGTTCAATAACTAAAATATTATTTGCTTTTACTTTTAGTTCTAAAGGTTTCTTGAGCGAAACATTGATACATTTTTAGTGAAATTTAATTTAAAAGATTAAAGGCTTTTAATTCGATATTTTCTAAGAATAGCCGAACAATTATAGTTTCAATCTTATAGCCATTTTATATCACACAATATTTAAAGTGAAAAAAAATATCTGTTCACGCGGAGTAGGTTGCTATAATTTAAAGAGGTTTCCAACCGGACGAATCCCTACAGAGTTACTTTACTAAAGTTTTTTAGTTTCATTATATAATAAATTAAATAGAGTATTTTATTAGTATAAATAATAAGTAGAGACCGTTTCTGTAAATATTAATATAATTACTTTTTAAGTTGTTTTTTTTTGTTTGAATCTTGCATTATAATTCCGCGTGAGTCGGATTTTAAATCTTTATATATTAAAAATCTTAATATAGATTGTTGTTCTGTTCAACTGTGGACAGGGTTTTTGGCCAATTTTAGTAAATCGTATCTCAATGCTATAACTCCAGCAGCTAAATTTGAGGAATATTTCCCATTAAAGTATAAAAAGTAAGTTTTAATTTTGTTCTGGATTGTTATTTTTTTTCTTTATGCTACAAGAAGCAGTGACGAAAACTTTTTATGAAGTTAGAACCGATAAGAGGGACTGTTAGAAAATTTTATATTGGAAAAGTCTGCCTGTTTGGAAGGAAGTTTTTCTTCTCTTCGGCCAAACTCTCGAAGGGGGTTTCCTTTCAATCCTTGTGTTAGTGGTCCGTATGTCTGTGTTTAAGCTTCTCAGTAATTAAAGGAATAGTTATTTCCTTTCATAATTACGAAACGGATAAATATTAGGTTAGAGCAGTACCATGGTATTATTGTAGGTATATTTTTTGGAGATTGAAATGTTTTAATACAACACAAATTATTACGTTATTTCGTTGGCGTTTCTATCTACAAAGTCTTTTTCACGTCCATAAATCAGTTAATTCATTTGGTTGGAGACAAAAATAAAGTACCTATTACTAACAATAAATTATTACTTCCGTAGGTTTATGTTTGAAATGCCGTACACCGACTCTCGGAAGTCGAAAGCAACGCAGGTATAGCCTACGTTTAGCGCCGTGTCTCATCTCGACCTTTTTTTTTCAGAATATTATTTTAATTCAGTATTAGCTTCTGCTTTTAGTTTGATATAAGAATACTTTAAGCATATTTGTATCATTTTATAATCGATAAATAGAAATTTTATAATCGATAACTAGAAAAAAAAATTAAATTGACAAAATAATTTATTACGGTTTAAAAATACTTTATTATTTTGTTTGTATTGAATAAATTCTTTATTAAAAAAAATGTTATATACACATAATTATGTAAAAATCTCAGTTATGTACAGATAAAATAGTAATGAATATCCTGAAAATCATTATTTCAGTATTTTCTGTTTGAAGTACAGTAGAGCATCGATTATCCGAACTAATTTTGTCAGTGGTGGTTCGGATAATCAAAAGTTCGGATAATCGAAATTCACGTACTCGCACGCACACACACACACACACACACACACACACACACACACACACACACACACACATATATATATATATATATATATATATATATATATATATATATATATATATATATAATTAATAATTATATATATAATTTCCGCGTAATGATTTCCATTTTGTCTTTTAATGAAAGAACCACGCGTTTTCTTTTTGTTGACATGTTTTAATTTAAAAAAAAGTGATCACAATGACACACAACATACAACTCACAAAGAACGGTTTAAAACTGAAAGTAAGCTATCTACAACCAGCCAAATCAACGGAAAGGGTTTCACAGAAACAAATGCAATGAACTAACAAGGTATATAGTTCTAGGTATACAAATACTATTTAACGAAGCAGTTTCTGATAAATAATTAAGGATGGCTTCCTTTATAGACGTTCTGGCAAAAATAATTTTATTTTTCGTTTAATTTTATTCAAAATAACAATCATTTTAACAATACCAATAAGTAATTTACATGATCAAATTAATTAAAATTACAGACATTAAAAAAAAAAATAAAAACCGTTCCGATAATCGAACGTTCGGATAACTGACGTTCGGATAATCGACGCTCCACTGTAATTCTTTTTCCCATCAAGGTTTTACACAAAGATTTATTTCTTAAAAACATACGTTTTTACTGTAAAAGTCACTTCATTATCACATATGATATGTACATTTTTTTGTTAATTTGTTTAATTCTAATGTAATCACGAAATTCATTTATTTATTTTTTTTTAGCTATTTATATAAATAATTAATCTTCTGTTCAAAAAGAAAAAGAAATTCATTGTCTTTCATAGTCTTTATTTGTCTTGATTGTTGTAAATATGTATTCATTGTTAATAATATAATGTTCTAGAGTACACTATAATATTACACTATAACGTGAAAAAGACTTTGTAGATAGAAACGCCAAAGAAATAACGTAATAATTTGTGTTGTATTAAAACATTTCAATCTCCAAAAAATATACCTACAATAATACCATGGTACCGCTCTAACCTAATATTGTATATATTTTTTTTAAGTCAAATACATCATCAGTATTAAAGATTAATCTTTTTTTGTTTCAGATCGAAAAACTTTTCGGGTCTTGTTTCCAATAACCCCGCCAGTGATTTTACCTAGCAACAGTAACCTAATGTTTAATTGAAAGACATGGGTTAGAAAAACATATGTATTTATTCAATTGAAATGATAGTTTGCAAAATTTCAAAAATAAATAAAGAAATAAATATAAATGCCATTAGTTCAATTAGTTACCTCTGGCGGCCAAAATTCTACTATGTTCTTCAGTATCCTCTCAAATAGGTCGTCATTTCTGTACCTCTGCCTCCACATACACTCACACATGAGTCAATCATGGAGCGATGAGTGCCATTTTCTCTTCATTTTCGAGCAGAATTTAACCGTCGTATATTCCTTTGTCCATGAATAAATGAATAATAAATACTACCTTATTTAACGGTAACTTGCAATGACATAGCCACGTACCTGTATACGCGTCACATTCATACCGGCATTGCCTTTTATTGCATCTGTATGTGTTCCGACCTTCATTAAATTCCTTGATTGTTTGCAATGCATTACTTTCGGCAAAATTCCTCTTTGTTCCAAAAATAACTTTTTCCCTTTCTCTTCATTGCATAATTCGTACAGTTTCAAAAGATTCATATTGGTTGCTTCATTAAGCGTATTCATTCTCTCAGTAATATATTAAAATACCATTAAACATGTGTTTCATTTGTGTATCCAGGGGAATAAAACTATATAGAAACCGTTAATTAATATCATAAAACCACTGGCGGAGGTATTGGAAACAAGACCCAACTTTTCTATAATAGATTACGGACGCTTCTTAAGAAGTAACAATTTCATAATTATTTTTTTTTTAAATATTCCAAGAGTTTAAGCATTTTAGTAATTAGAATTAGTGTTGTCCTTCATCATTTCTGGCTATGGATTGGTCTCAGGGGAAATACTCAGAAGTTGTGAAGATTTGAGATTTCCTGATTATATCCTGGAAGAAGGATAAAATGCTGTACTACTACGGAAAAATATTCAGAAAAATATCTCATAAACAGAGCCCAAACTGTGAATTACTCAGTCCGGGTGCCTAGCCCATAGTTTTCCTTCACCTTAATATTCCCAGAAATGGCGGAGGAAGTGCGAACATATGAAAAGAAATGAGATATGAGGAATCCTCAGTTGAAGACAGGCCAAATTTTTGATGTAACTGAAGCATGACAACTTGAAGCATGACATACTTGATGAATTGCATGACAATTCAAGACCAAGTCATAGCAACAAGGGCTTATCGGCGACACTCCTATAGGAGAACCTCATCACTGACAAATGTCTGCTTGATGTCTCACAATTCTATTCAGGATGTGGCAAATGGATGATGAAATCCCGTCTGGGATAGACTATTTGATGAGGCACAATAACATGGCAATCGGGATTACTGGGCAATGATGTGATCCCAAACTACCGTTTTACCCCCTATAAACTAGTCGAAAATGCAAATACGGGTTACTGAGAGAGAAAATTATTATGGACCGCAGGGTTTTCCATGACTGATCAGATATTTTGATTATAATAAAAAAAGATAAAATGGCCAACATTATCGACGTAGCTATCCCAAATTATCCCAATTTACTAAGGAGAAGGGCCCAAAAAATACCAGGAGCTTGCCTTAGATCTATAAACTCTTTATCACCTAGAGAAAGTAATAGATACTCCTATAATTATTTCATCATGTTGAAATGCACAAGAAAGCGTACAGAAGATCTCGGCCTTGATTTAGCACAGCTTGAAATTACCTCAAAAAGCAGTTCTGTTTGACACTTGCAGGATTGTGAGGAATTTTTTATATAAACGAAATAACACACCAACATCTACATTCTCCTGAATTGTCTTCCAGTAAGTAGGTATTGCAAGCATAAATGGAAATACTAGAAGCATAAATGTAATAATTATAGCATGGGTTAACAAATCCAAAGGTTCAATGCCGACAACAACAACGATTTTTGCCAAAAAAGCTGCCTCTACTTCACCTCTTAAAAAGCAAATCTACAAGCCCAAGCCTAACATAATCCTCCCATCTTTCAGCCTATCCCTGACGGGTTTTATCACTGGTTCCCACACAATTAGAAATTCTTCATTGCCCATCCCAACAGCTTTACAACACATTCTTCTTCTGGGCGAATATTCTAGGCAACGTTTTTCATTTTAAAACCTTAGGAAATTTTTTTTCTTAAATCCACGCCTCCCAGTGAACGGAAAGGGAGTCATTTTGCGACCGATAAATTACTTACATTTCCCGACTTTTATTTTGTATTACTAATAAATAAATAATAAAAATTGATATGTTACATATAAAAACTTCTTCCCATTGATGTATGCCCCACTAATATTTTGATCTCAGGGAAATTAGGGATCCATAGGTGTCAAGGTGTCACTTTTCAGTGATAAATATTAATCTGTTTGATTTGGATTCCTGCTCCTAAAGGCCTATACTAAAGCGAAATTTTCAAGATAGTTATCTAGACTTTACTATTCCCCATACATGGATGCTGCATAGATACCGTTGCCGCACGCACACTGATACAAATACACAGATGGGGCGCTGACCCCCGCCTGACCTTGCGCGGCCGACGACCCCCCTTTCACAACACTGCCGCCACGGGATCTGTGGATCAGCTGCCTCCGAATTCTCCGGCACCAGGTGATCCTTTGCACCTTTTGGTGGTCCAACTAATTAATGAACCATTTAGGCCGGAAGCAAAAGATTTACAGGTTGTCGATCTTTAAATGAGGTTGATCAACTTTAGATTATCTTTTAAATCGACTAATTTTATTTCGATTGTCCGGAGATTAAGGATAATATAAATATTGCCTATTGAATAGGTTTTTAAAATCCATTGTCAGCTCACCTCGCTTTTGTTTAGTTGTATTACATTCATTTGTTTGAAAAAAAATAGTCGTTTATAAAGTATGGAATGGTTTTAATGTAAGAATGTCAGTATCTCGATTTCGGTCCAAAATAACTCATAATTTGGATTAATATTATTTTATTCCTTGTTCCTGGTTCGTTTCATTTGATTTTTTTTTCTGAAACTCACTCATTCTCCACTGGCTTTTAATACCAGTGACACAACTGGGAGAGAATCGCCTGCGTTGATATATATATATATATATATATATATATATATATATATATATATATATATATATATATATATATCAACAGAATTTTTAAGTATTTTCTTCATGATTTATTTATGAGTTCATTGATAGAGCATTAAGTAAAAATTCAAGATTCAAACTAAAAAAAAAGAAATAAATCAATCATAATTTAGATGTCTTTTAAGTATTTTCTTATACCTTTCTGGCCGTTAAATCTTTTTTCTAATACTAAATACTGAATATCTCACAAAGCTAAGTAACGATAGATCGCATCTTGAATTTCTTCTTATCCCTATTTCAAGGAGACCATTCTTTAGTAAAGAATAATAGCCTATAATTTTATGCAATAACCATTTAATACTGTAAATATTATAAAATAAAAAATCTGGACATGTCTATAAACAAATTTGCCATTATTTTTTATGATTATGTACTTTCGTGAAAGTGCATCTGACTTTGTAAAATAATTAGTCATTATGATTATTAATAATGTTACTTATCTGGAATGTAAGAACGTTTTTTTCCTCATTGACTTTCAACTTCATCCTTCATCCCTTGAAATCCCTTCATTGCCAATCATTAATCCCTTGGAAAATCCATTCACCCCTGCCAAGAAGCAGGGACGACGACAAATTGACCATGAGAGAACATGTTTAAAAAATCACTTTTTTGAGGTCAAGGTGCCAGAAAACCAGTAAATTAATTGTGATGTTGAGAAAAAGAAAATTGCCAAATTCCCTACTTTTCTAATATATGAAGTTAGAATATAGATATTGCTCTTTAATATTTCGAATAGTATAGAAAAATATCTGATGTGGACAAAACACGATTTCCTTGTACGCCTATTAAACAACAAATCGGTGACTCAAAAAGTGGTTCTGAATTCGGTTACTAGTTTCCGAAGATTACAGTATTTCGAAAACGATACCCGGCGTCGCAACATCCATCTATTGGCACACACAAACTCGTGTTTCTGGAGGTCTCATTCCGTTATTATATGTTGTTTTCTTCCAATAGGTAACTAGTTCTCAAGAGATTCCTTCGTGTTCCGCTACAACATTACAACTGTCAATGTCACTAGATATAACATAGGAAATCGACAGTTTTGATATTTTAAGCGGAAGAACCCACTTAACTTATATCATATTCTCCTGCTGCAGACTTGTTCATCTCACAAATGGGGAGGAAAACAAGCATTTTACACTCAATTTTAACACTTAAAACAAGTAATCAAAATTTTTAATTAGAGTGAAAAAAAAATCGCGTTTGTAACCTTTATTACTAAACCATAATGATCTCTGTATTTAATTTTAATATAATTTTTTAAATAAATTTATTATGACCTTTAAGTTAAATACCCTTTTCGGCTCGCCAATTTTAACCAAAATCTAGTAAATACTTACATATTGATATAAATGCCTTATTTACCAAATTTGGAATGTTTTACATTATATTTTAATATAATTTTTGATGAAAGTCTAATATACAATACATGACTCGGTGGTTTAAAAAGTGATCCTGAAGACTAGTTTCCGAAGATAGCAGTATCTCAAAAACAACACTCGGCGTCGCGACATCCATCTATTGACACACACACACATACAGGGAGGAAAACCAGTATTTTACACTGAATTTTAGCACTTAAAACAAATAATAAAAATGTTTAATTGGATTGGAAACCAAATTACGTTTGTAACCTTTATTACCGAAACATATGATTTATGTATTTCAAGTAAAGTACCGTTTTCGGCTCACCAATTTTAACCAAAATATAGTAAATACATTCACATCAATATAAAAGTCCTATTTACCAAATTTGAGATGTTTTACATTATATTTTAATATAATTTTTGATGATTCTAATATGACCTTCAAGTAAAGCACCACTTCCGATTTGCGAATTTTAAACAAAATTTATTATGATATTTATATTAATATGTAAGTAATACACACCAAATTTGAGAAGTTTTGCATTATATTTTAATATAATTTTTTATGAGAATCAATAATGACCTTCAAGTAAAGTACCACTTGCGGTAATCATGTAGTGACTTAAAAGGGAGGTTCACAACTAGATTTTTCAATAATCCTAAGTACAGAAGTTTAACTTTCTACGACTAACCGTTTTTGAGTTATGCGAAGTACGTACGAACGAACGTACGACGAAACTAGTCATTGATTTAGAGATGGTCAAAATGGATATTTCCGTTGAAATTTTAAAACCGAAAATTTTCACGATTACTATACTTCCTTTACTGCGTACAAGGAAGTAAAAACAACATAAAAATTAAGGAAAAATATTTGATAATCCTTTTATGTTACTCAAGGAGTGAGAGTGTGTGTCGAATGGATCATAGACGTGAAACAAGAGAGTTCTTAACCCTGCGGTGCTGCGAAAGTGTATGGTTAGTCATTGTGCGATGTTGTGGTAACCGGCAATCACTTGGCTAGGACTGGAGTTTCGTTAAGGAAGAGTATGCAGCCATTTAAATGTCGAAATGAAAGGCAATTGTATGCGTGTATAAGAGAACATTCAGAGGAGGTTTGTTTTCTTTTTCGGAGTATAGTTGACATCCATGATTCTTAAATTAGTCAGAAGCAGTGACGGTTGTTGGATAATCGCAACGGGGGCTCACACAAACAATCTCAACAATACGACGTAAAATATTCCTCACAAGTAGAGAATTCATTTTTATGATTTTACTACTGCGTCGGTGTAAAGCAGGCAGTTTCCAAACAACTAGAGGACGTTAAAAGGGCCAGTTGTATACAGCGTCGTTTTTCTTGGGAAAATAAAAATATTATTTATTTTTAACAGGTCTATTGATACAGCGAAAATAAATAACTAACGCAAGAATTGGAAATAAAATCAACTTTTGGACGCTAAATTAGCTATTGTAAAAAATCATTGCATCCGAGCGCCGAGCTGGTTGATGCATAAATTATGTGTACACACGAGACGATCGTTGTAGACAGTATTCCCTTCAACGGAAAATCCATCCCCCTCTCCATCTCTTAGCCCAATTTAGGGAGAGCACTGCACAAGCTGTGCCGTTATTTCTTCCTTGTACGGAGGTATCTCGCATAACTCAAAAACGGTTAGCCTTAGAAAACGAAACTTTTGTATTTAGGATTGCTGAAAAATCTAGTTGCGGAACTCCCTTTTTGATCACTACGTGATTACCGAAAGTGGTACTTTACTTGAAGGTCATTATTGATTTTCATCAAAAATTATATTAAAGTATAATGCAAAACTTCTCAAATTAGTTATATAAGATTTACATATTAATATTAATAATATAATAAACATTGGCAGACCGGAAGTGGTACTTTACTTGAAGATCTTATTAGACTTTCATCAAAAATAATACTAAATTATAATGCAAAACATCTCAAATTTGGTAAATACGACTTTTATATCAATAAGAATATACATTCTTATTGATATAAAAGTCGTAAATACTTACTAGTTTTGTTTAAAATTGGTGAGTCGCAAACGGTACTTTACTTGAAGGTCATAATAAGCTTACATCAAAAATTATATTAAAATTAAATACAGAAATCATATAGTTCGGTAATAAAGTTTACAAACGCGATTTTGTTTACACTTCAATTAAACATTTTTATTATTTATTTTAATTGTAAAAATTAAGTGTAAAATACTGGTTTTCCTCCCCATTTTTGAGATGAACATGTCTGCAGCAGGAGAATAAAATATAAAAGTTAGATACAAGATATTAGATATAAGTGTTGTCCATATCAGATATTTTTTATTTCTTTTTACTTCTAAAAACTAATTTTTTTTTATTATTTTATAAATCGGAGAATCAAATGCTCATGTGCACAAATGAAATAACAGCTATCAGATGGAATTTCATATGTATAAATCTTTCATATATATATATATATATATATATATATATATATATATATATATATCTTATACACACACACGTTTGGAAATGCTTTGTTATTTTGGTATATTTTTGTTGAGTTGAAAATTAATGAAATACAGGTTTTTAACCTTTCAGAAAAACATTTAAATTACCCACTTAGCATATTATCAGTAGCAGTAAGGTCTTAAACAAAGGTAATTGTTTACAATAACTACCAACAAACGGATGCGCTGTAACAAAGAATACTGTTCGTCGCAGTAAACTACATTTAATATCTAATCTTTTTTCCGGACTTTAGGAATAAATAATGTGAACTTTGCCATTATTTCCAAGATATACAATAAATTTATAGTTTTTGCGAATATTATAAATAAACAACTTAAATTTTTAAAATTATATTCACACCTTTTTATCGTTAATCGTGTTAACTTTTGTAATTTATCATCGCTAGTCTATTTAAGAAAACTGGCTTGATTTAGATCTTAACAACGGAAAGCATATTATGTGCTTAAAATATTGGCAAATGTTTGTAATTTGTAAATTATTTTATAAAATATGATAATATTAATTTAAAAATCAATTAAATTTAAATTTTCGTGTCGATACATCCAGAGGTTCATCTCAACTAAGCCTATTTTGAACAGAAGTTTTCTATATTAAATTTTATGGGTGATTGTGCATGTGCCTTATGATTTTTTGATATGGGTTTTAAAACTTTTTTTTCTTAATTATTTAATGCTATAATTTTTGTTAATTATTAAGTTTCAGTATTGGCTCCTATTTAGGTCGGGTTTTGGGGGAGGGAGATAGCTCATTGAATGGAATTCCTGGTTCGATTTCGGCTGTGGCAGATAATTTATTTATTCGTTAGGACTCCTGGGCACACTCTGTCTATTCAACGCAAACACTTTATTAGGGTTAGAGATAATCCTAGCGGATGCAAGTGAATGCTGACCACATCACCTTCATGTAAAGTGCTGAAAACCATTCATCGGTTGCAGTGTTACGTTTTTTTTTTGTAAGTTGATGATTTATTTATAAAATTTTATTTCATTAAAAATTATTAATAATAATAAAATATAGCAAAACTAATATATAAGCTAATTAATTTATACTAATTTGATAGAAAGAGATTACGAAATAAAGTGAGCGCAAATATTTGCAATAGTTATATAATTTGATAAGCTCTCGCGAAAGAAGAAAACGCGTGATCTTTCGTTATAGGTTTTTTTTGTCTATTTAAAATTTGAAATAATTATTTGATTGTGCAGTTATAAAAATTGATTTATTACTAGGCTTCTATTGCTTGAGAGGGTTTCGGCCAAAAATAACTTCTCCGGACTTGCATTGTAAGTCTGCAAGAGGCGGCTCCAGAGTTAGGAACTTGATCATGGCAGCTGATGGGACCTTGAGGGGTCATTGCACCAGTTGCTATTTGCATCTGGGGGTAAACAGTAGCCCTTGTATGTAGCAGCTGTCTGTCAGCCCGTCCTCGTGTAATAGATACCTGCAAATTTCAGGAATATCATATTAATACCTTATTGGTGTTGATGACTAAGATCTTCAAGCCCTTAAAGCCCCATGAAATAACCAGCCAGGATTTCTTTCGGAAAGGGGGAGAGGTACATCCAAGGATCCAAGACATCCACCCCAACTAAGGGTGTAAGGGCGCTATCCTTCTATATATTTTCTATACTTGGTTATATTATTTTAAACATAACATTCAAAATAGGTTTATACAATTTTGTTTACAGATAGGAATAAGTAAATTATTTTGATTTCGGAAAGGATCCCTAGATTCCCCCTCTGGAATATTTTTGTTATTATTCTTATATTTTTTTATAATTTTCTTATTATTATAAACGCCTTTGGAAATAATTTTCTGTATAATATACAGTATTGATATTAAATTTTGGATTCTTATCTGTAATTTCTAGATTAGTGGCCGTTGATTCCCTTGAGGCACAGAAATCTGATTTCTTGACGAATACATTAAGAAATTTAGTTCCCTATTAGACAACTTGAGAAAATAAAATATACAAATTCAGGCATTAGTAAAAAGCAAGGTCCTCTATCTCATTCTGTAGGTTTTATATTTTACCAAGCTACTTAAAAAAGTCGCTGAATTTACAGCTGTCTATGAAGACATTTTGATTTATTATTTTAAATCATGAACCTTTGTAATCGACTAAGACATTTTTTTACAATCTATTTTATCTGATACCGCTTTTTCCCAGCTTTTATTTATTTTCCATTACACATCTTTTATCATCATCAATTAGTCACCATTGCATGTTTCTACTTTACTTTTAAAATATCTACTATTTTTTTATTGTCTTTATCTCTCTATATCTTTTGTTATGAATTTTATTTTTCGTAGTTGTTTTTTATCAGCATAGTTGGCACTGAAATTCCTGGTGTCAAGAAAAATTTTATTAATATAATTTTTAATTTTAATGTTAGAAGTTACAGTTTTTTGCAATATTTTTAGCTAAGTAAATAGCCTCCTATGTTTAAATTAGAACTGGGCTTTTCTATGGCTGAAATATCATGTTTTTTATTCTAATTAATGTGATTTCCTGTTTTTATTCAAATTTGGGATTTAATTTAATACTATCTTGTGCCAGCGCTGTGGCATTCATATTTTATTTATTTTTACTATCACTATTATGTTGTGGTTCTCTGGTTGTATGTTTTATTTATAGATGTATCTTGTTATCTTATTTATATAAAATATATATATAAATAAATATATAAAATATATATTATATAAATTATATATATATATAAAATAAAATATATAAAATACAGTTTAATTGGTAAAAAACATTTTTTTTTTAATCTGTAAGTAATATTGGATCTTTCACATGGAATAAAAATTGTATTTATTGAGAGTTCGTACATATTGTATTTTAAAATATTGTCCAAAATACTTTTTATCATATTCTCCTCTTTTCCATTTTGAGTACTGTTAACTATTTCGGTTTTCTTTTTTGAATCAGTGTAGAAATCCATTATTAATTTTTATTTAGGTTTTATCTTTTTAACTATTGTATTTTCATATATATTTATTTGGTTATGTGTATCAGGAATTATTATATCATTACTACTATTATGTTTTGTTATTTTGATATCATTATTTATTTTACCATGCCATATTTTATTAATTACTTTTTTAGGGTAGACATTTTCAATTAGTATTTTATATACTATTGTTTTTATGCCATTTAAAACGATGACTGCTGCATCGGTCCCCGTGGAACGAAGCTTGTGTTTTAGATTTTAGATTACGAGAGGCGAAATTTTTTCAAGAATTTTACTCCTGAACGGTCTTTATTGATTAGACCTCAATGACCGATAACGCATGGTAACATAAACCACTTTTTTCGCTGCCGCAGTAAACTTGTTAAATATTTCTTATATGTTAGAGCTACTGATTTAAAAGTTGATGGTTGAAATGTGCTAAGGTTTAATAAAACTATTAAGGATAAGGGCATTTTTTCGCATCGCTTATTGAAAAAAAATTATTTTCCTATCATATAGTCGTTTGTGAAAATCAATACTTTTAAGAAGAAGGGCGGGAGCAGGATATATGGGCCGATTTCGATTATTTCAATTTTTTTAGTTAGTGTTGTTTTTCTTTTATCTCATAGTTTTACATTTATTTATTGTTTTATCTTTATAATGATACGAATATTCGTTAGTTTCACATGAAATCTTCTGACTTTCAGACGTTTTTCGTAAAAATGCAACTGCGATTTCGTCACTTCCTAATGCCGTAACTGATTCGTAACTTTACTACAGGCTGCATCATCCGAAATACTATCGAAAAACGCCAAAATCAATAAATCGAAATTTTCACATTCATAAGTTTAACGATATGTAGCAACTACAGAATCTGAAGACTATACTCGTATAGTGTTTTGATATATTTTAATAATGGACTAAATATATATGTATTCGTATAATTTGCTGCATATGTTACTTTTTACATATATTCCATAATTGGCAAAATATTGCAATAAAATACTATTAATAATAATAAAAGCATTAATAACGTAATGTTTTTTAATAATATAAATTCGGTTCCCAAAGATACATTAAATTTTATGAACGTTGGCGTTTGCTATTAACTTCAGATTATGAGAGAAACACTAGCATTAACCAACTATTATGGTCTTTAATTAAAATTTTATTTATAGTTTTTTTTATAATTATAAAAAAAAGCTCTCATAGGTAAGTATGTTCATTGAACAGGCCTAAATGAATTCATGCGATGATGATATATTTCAAGCGGAGATAAGATAGAGAATTATCTTGTTTGTGGAAAAACATGTTTGATTTTATTCCTATCGTGAATAAATATTTTCCTAACCTTTAAGAAGTGGTCTATTAAAAAGCGAGATAAAAGACTACTGACCCGGAATCCTTGATAGCCAGATTCAATTCAAAAATATGATACTGGGTCAGTCTTCTGGAATTTTTCTGGGGGTTTGATTTCCATTTTCCGAGAAAATTGAAAACTCCAGAGAAAAAATAAATTTCTGCTTTAGGCTTCATTACTCTTTCAATTATAAAATGAAATGGAATGAGCGATTCTTGACTGGCAATGCTAACAATAATCATAGTTCGTTAATAACTAGTAATTATAATCATAGTTCTTAAATAATAATAATAATTATAGGTACTAATTATAGTTCATTAATAACTACAACTACTAAACTGAATCGGTTGGGTTATGTTCAATATAATATAGATTAGAGCTCATCTTGTGGTTTCAGGCAATATTTAATATAACGATTAGTATTTTAATTATTTTTTCTAGAAGCTTAATTTAAATTAATGTCTGGTTTCATAGGGTTACCTCGTTATGACGCAATGTTGCAGGAATCTCGTGATACCATTAATAATTAATTACACATATATTATTATTGAAATTAATAAAAATTAAATCTTTCGAAAAGGCTAGATTTAGCACGGTTAAATTATTTAAGGTCGTCAGGTAGGATTTTTTTTCTTTAATGTTAAACAACATCACATATATGTTGGAATGTGTATATATATTCTGGGTGTCTCATGACCAAAGGTTTATAAGTTCGTGTTGCTGATAGAAGTTGGAATAAAAAAAGTCGAATAAGCATATGTCCGAAAATGTATTCTAATTTAAATACGGGTATTCAAAGGTAAAATTAAAAAAAAAGAGACATTTCGGAAAGAAAAGGAAGACATTTAATTTAATTTACAAATTTTGTTCAAAATTACATCCTGCAGATTCAATACTAAGCACAGTGAAAATAGATCTAACAGCTTACTCCACAATTTTAGAAGATTTTCTGATATGTGCATCTGCACTCTGTTCCAAAGAGAAATATTTTCCTTTAAAAAAGGGGCAGTTCTTTTAGTAAAAAACCGGAGATATATGTGCCCATAATTATGAAAGTGGTCTAAGTCATATATTTCTTGTTTCGAGATATTTAATGAATCGCATTTGAATAAATTTTAAATAAAAATAAAAAATATTTTTATATTGTGCGACATTTCAATTTATAATTTTATTAGTCTTGATTAGTGGAAATTTATTGTTGATATGAAATTTTGTGTGAATTTCATAGGAAAATGTTGTTTTTAGAGCTTGAATTGACTTAGACCATTTTCAAAATTAACAGAATGTCCTATAATTGACTTAAAGCAATAAAAATTTGTGATTTTTATTCGAAACAACTTTAACGAAATAATTCATAAACATTTATTAATCATTTTCAACAAGTAATCCATTTTTATCATTATTTCGAGTTTTTAAGATTTTTAAAATGTTCCTGAAAAATGGAGTGATGTATGGTAGTAAACACATAAGATCTTTATGTTTTTCTTCCTTTACTGGTCTAGTGGTGCTGTATAATGGAAGTAATTGAATATTTTCGTATATTTTTGGTCTTCCTCTTTTAGGTTTATATAATAGTTTAAGTTATGATTGTATAATTTCTTTAAATTGTTGACTTAGACCACTTTCATAATTAACACTAAATGAATTACGTATAACGTTGTAATTACAACTACTATCTAAAGGTTCATTTTTGACGATATCGTAAAAATTACATTGAATAAATTTAGTTTAAAATCATGTCGTAAGAAATAAGTGATAAATTCATTTTTTTTAAATTTTGGCTTAGACCACTTTCATAATTAATTATGGGCTCTTCCAATATAAAAGATCCTGTAAGTTGATTGTTAATTACTTCATATTAATTCTCTTCATTTTTTCAAGTATTTGATGTTTTACTGTCCTTTTATGTATGAAATACGTAATACGGAAAAGGGTATTCTGATTTCGAATTCGAGTTTTCAGCGTTAATACACGTTTTAAGGTCTCCTGAGTCCAAATAACCATGTTTTACAAAATGATCTGTGCGTGTGTGTCTATGATTGTGAGTCTGTGTGTACGGTGAACAGCCTAGCTCAAAAAGGAAAATTCATCAACTTTTTCACTAAATTCGACTTACCGGAAGTGCTGCTTTCTTTCCTTGATTTATTTTCAACTTTTCTACAATTTTCTCGAAAACGTCCTAAATTTTTATGAAACTTGCCTAAAGTCTCCTTAAAACCCTCGTTTTAAGATATATCATATATCTAGTACATCAACGAGAAAATGCAGGGAAAGAAGTTTTGGCGAAAAGAAGAATTAAATTTTCGGATAACTCAAAAAGTATGCATTTTATGGTAAATTATGTATTAAATCAGGAAAGTTTGTAAAATTCCTAATAAAATAAACAAAAAATCATCGAGATCGGACTTGATTTATATTCAACTAAAGAAGAAAAAAAGGATAAATATTTTCCCAGATTAAAACAAATTTATGGATATAAGAGTACTAATATAGATGTATAATATACCGTTGGAAAAATAAAGATTTTAGAAAAATTAGCAATGACATAGCGTATTGGACTTAAGGGAAGTGCCACTTAATATAACTGATTTTACTCTTTTTTTTACAATTTTCTCGAAAACTGCTCCAACGATTTTAATCAAACTCAGTTGACATCCGCATGATGGTATAGAAGAATCAATCCAATGAGGAATTATAATTTATTTGCCACTTCTATAAATTTGTTTTATTGAAAACTAGTTTCGAATTTTATACATTCATCCTCAGTTCAAGGTTTAAATGTATTTATATTCAACTAAAGGAGAAAAAAAGGATAAATATTTTCCCTGATTAAAAACAAATTAATGACCGCATTGTTAGTTCAATGCGAGAAGAAACCAGCACAAACTTTTCTGTTTGATATAATCCATTTAAACCTTGAACTGAGGATGAATGTATAACATTCGAAACTAGTTTTCAATAAAACAAATCTATAGAAGTGGAAAATAATTTATCAATCCCTAATTAATCAAACTCTTTATACCGATGTATAATTAAATGGTCTTTTATTTCAGCTATTTAGTACAGCGAGGTCTTTTCCTCATTGAAATAGTTCGAAAGAGCTTAATACCGTTTTCAAAGTGGTTTCCTCTAACCTACCTATAATGCTTTTAATTTGATATAATTCATCTTTTCTCATTGTTAATAGTAATAAAGAATTTGTAAATATAAACTATAGAATAATTTGATATTCAACGAAAGAAGAAAAAATGGATAAATATTTTCCCATATTAAAAACAAATTTATGAAAATAAGACAATATACACCTATAATATATCATTGAAAAACTAAAGATTTTTGAAAATTAATATCTAACAGTCTTAGATGATTGTACAGAGTGACGAAAAACGCATAAACTAAAGTAATTGTTTTAAATTATAATGTATAATTTTATATTATTTAATGGAAGCTAAATGTTTCCATGGAAACTGAATGAAATTTTCTTGGACATTAAATGTAAACTTTTAAAATATATTTCAAATAAGGAGATAAGTTAAAGTTGTGTGATACGCTCAGCAGATTGTTGATGTTAATGATTTAGAAATATCTCTGAAGTATAGTTAATTTATTAAGTTCACCAATGTTTCTGTGAATTTCACTCCAACTGTCTTCATTTTATAAATGATTTGTATTGGAACTATTCAATATATATATATATATATATATATATATATATATATATATATATATATATATATATATATATATATATATATATATATTTTAACGGATATGCACCATGTGGTTCGACTGTTTTCCATTTAGATTAACTTCATGATTTTATTTTTTTGTTTATTTTAAATATAAATGTATATTAAATATCAAATTTAAACTACTATTTGTATAACAGGTAAGATGGCATTATACAAGAGACAGAGTTATTGGAAAACTTCTGGATTACAAACTACCGTAAGTAATGTTTATTTGTATATTGCTAACTTTTATATACAGTCAATTGAAATGGGCTATCTGCTCATGAGCTGATGCAAATATCCTAGCTCATTTTACTGAGCGAGTGATCAGTGAACGGAAAAAAAAGACTATTGTGGTAGCTCTTTGTAGTTAATCACGACCTCCGAATCAAGGTTTTTTTCTTTTTCTTTTAGATAGATAGTCAGCTTTTTAGTGAATCTTCACTCTCCACTCATTTCAGTTTTTTTACTACGTCATACTGATCTGATTCATGTGGCAAGAGTGTTTTTAGAATCATCGTGTATCATAATAGTCTTCTACAGCTACGATAGGTTCTACTAAAAGTGAAATGTATTTTTATCAATATAGGAAAGTTTCTTTCTCAGCCATTAAATGGATCGCGAATTTCAAATTTTCGTTAAACTTACATGCGAATTTAAATTACTTGTAATTATTGAACCTGGCAATATTTTTTCATCTGTCCTTTTTACCAAACACATATGTATATACAGTTCGACAAATTTGATAAAATTTATTCTAAATGGTTCGCAGGTACTGCTTTTTTTTTTTTGTTTCACTCAATTTGAATCCTCTCTTTTTTCATATAGAGAGCGGATAGATGGTTTAAACAAAAGTATTTCCCTTAAAACCGGAAATTTAAAAGCAATTGTTTTTTTTAACTATCTGTCCAATCTGTATTGCCTCTAGATTTAATGAAAAACTGTGATGAACATCTTTGCATTTTAGCTTAGCGACAGGTTGTTTATATGAACTTTGTCAATATGCCATCTAATTCTCGTGCTGTTACTCTGGAATTCCCTATAAGCATTTTATATTACTTGATTAAAAGCACTCAAAAACAAATAAAGAACACTTGTTGGAAAGCATTCCGAACTCAAAGCTTTTTTTTTTCGCGGATCCAAGTTAAAACGCAACACCAATGTTGTGAAAAAGCGTTTATTACATTTCTCCATTTAATGATCAAAATGACAATGGTCACTCTTGATAAATAATTGTTGATAAGGGAGAATATAAAAAGCGTTTTATTTTTCCTTTTATTTAGAACTTCCGTACTTTTCCATGCTGTGGCACAATTTTGGCACCGATATTTATATTTTCTTACCAGAGCATATACTCCGTAACAACTCCTGATGTGTTTTATATCCTTGGTTATGTAAGCTGTATGCCGCTCCCAAACCGATCCGAAGCCTTGGGCAGTGGCTAATTAGATGAGAGCTTATGCAGTGAAGGCCATTCGGTCGGCGATGAACTACTGGTCTCATATATCTTGGCTTCAGTACCAAGACGACCATGTAGATACCGTGTTGTACGCTTGTTCCCCCCAGCCGAATGGATTGCTGAGCGTAGCAGATAATGTAGCTCTTATAGAATGGTTGGAGCTCACTCACCTGTGCAGTGCCCAAATTGTGGCAGCGGGGTGAGGGACATCGTGGCCTTGGCCAATGGGTCTTTGCCCCGCCACGTGGCTTCCTCGGTCACTGGGCCTCGCTGGATCCCTGGGCTACTAGCCTATGCATCTATGGGTATCTATATCCGTACCTAGATATCTAGGATATCTCATTAGTCTTATTTGAAATAATTATCTATATATATAGTTCCAGTTAAAATTTTGAATAATGGAATGTGGCCACAAGCCAAACATAGATCAACCATTGATTGCTCTTATTAGGTTCGTTTTGTCTTACTCATTCAGATATCACATCATATATTATAAAAAATGGGTTATCCTCTATTAAGGAGTCGTCCCTAACAGTATTGGCAACTTCATCCTTATCTTGCCTCAATTATCATATCATGTTTCCAGGGTACTATTAATACAATTATTATTACTTGAATCCATAGCTGTGCATGTTACCCGGGCTATCTGAAAGAAGGTTTAAACAAAAAATTGGTCCAGAGATCTACTGATTCATTGATGATTCAAGATTTAAATTCAGACTCATTGTCAAGTATCAAAATATGCTCTTAGAGTCAGGAACAGTCAAAGACTTTGTTCACCAGAACATAATGATGATAAAAATAAATTAATTTCTGTATTATTTGTGACATAAACGTTCTTTATTCTTTATTCTGTTAATTTGATGGAATTATTAATCATAATAATTTATCAGCATATTTTAAAAACAATTATTTCTTCGTTATGATGTAATATTTTTACGTTATATAAATTATCCTGGTTTTATATATATATATATATATATATATATATATATATATATATATATATATATATATATATATATATACATATAACAGATTAATTATAATAGATAAAATATCAGTTTGAATTACCAACGAGGCATGTATTTTAAGTGAAATAATTATCTAAATTTGTTAGCCATGATAAAATTTACCTAGATATTTTAAAAAATTATTTTATTTTATAAATGTATCTTGAAAGTAGAAAAAATGTAGCTGAAATGTTGCATTATGTTTTGATTTTGAAATTTTCATCATATTGAGATATGTTTTTTCTTTACAGCGTCAATCACTACTAGGAAGTAATATACTATCGAGTAGAAAAAAAATAACAATTAATCGTTGTCCATTAAATTTAGGCAATAAAATAACCATAAATCAATACGCATTGCACTTAAGTGGTTTCACTTTGAGACCGACGATATTTTAAATACCAAAGGTTAAAGTGTTTACCACGTTTTCGAATCACCGGATTGATTATTTAAGCCAAAAAAATTTTAGTTGTTTTCTTCGAATAGAAATGTTTCTATTCGTTGCGAGAACTCAAAAGTTGTATTAACAATATTATTAGATAGCTAATTTGAATAGAAGATTTATCCTGAATCTTGGTGCTAGTGACTTATCGCATATCCAAAGGACGACCTTCCATTCAAGCCAGACATCACACAAAAGAAAAAAAAGTAAACATACTGACTCATAACACTGGGACAAACAGGCTCCACGAACATTCCCTCCTGATTACCGTGTTGCAGTTGTATAATTATACAACTGTAACAATTCTAAAACAGGAAAAAAATACACTAATTGTATCATACAATTTTTTTTCTTGATGTATTATTTTAATCACCAATTAATTTGATCCTTATAATTTAATTTAATTAAAATTTCAAACAACTTTTGTATTAGAAACTTATGATTGTATACTTTGGTGTAATATGCTTGTAGGAATCTCAGGTGTATTTCTATTGAGTATTCTCCTGCTGTGATAACCTACTGCAGAAGGAGGGACAGTAAATAAAAGGCTCAGCCCGATAAGACATAAATAAAAGTATTTCTCGTGCGCTTGTTTAACATTCTGGCAGAGAATTTCGTCCTTATTTTATATTGCTACTACGTCCTTGTGAATCAACTTGGCCTTGTTGCAACCAAAAAATCATTCTCCGAAATGCAGTTTTCTTTTTTATCTTTAGTAGCTGCGATGTTGCTGCGTTACTTCTCTTACTGGCGAATACAGGATCAACTCATCCTTTGAGTTTTTTTTTTTTTTTTTTTGTTTGATATGTAAAACGTATAAATACTTTAAAAAAGTACGTAATTAATCAATTTTTAATTTTTGACAAGAAAGTTTAGGTAAAATGAAAAAATCCTGGGTGAATTTTAAGACCTCTAATTTTAGGAGATAATACCAGACAATTACAATTACCAGATATACAATGGCTTATTAACAATTACCATTATCTATTTGTTAAAGTTAATATTAATTATTTATAACATTATTAAACGTGTTTCGGAATCATTATACAAATGACCAAAAAATAGTTATTTTTTTATGGCTTTGGTAGGTAGTGATAATAATTCCAAAGCATTTTATATTTTTGGTTTCTCTTTATAAATAACCGAGCTATGGGCGTACGAAGCGTCCAATCGCCTGCCATTTTGAAACAGATTAGCGGATAGTAATGTCGAGTTCCGAGAATCATCTTGGGTGACCTGTGACTTTAGTGCGAAATAATAAAATTTTGTAATCGACCAAGAAAAAAAAAATGAAGACACCTTAAAAATTTGAGTTAAATTAAATGTATATATATAGATAGATGTATATTACGTTTTACATATATAGATATACATATATATGTAGAATCCAAAAATCGAATAAATAAAAAAAAATCCGCTTCTTTTCTTCGAGACTATTGGACCGATTTTTTTAAAAATTTGGTGCCAAAGTCTCAGTTCACCCCAGGAGGGCCCTCGGAACTCGACATTACAATCAGCCGTTTGCTCTTAAAATGTAGCCCATTACAGATTTCATCCGCTTATATCTCAATCGTTTATGAAGCCAGAGGAATAACATATCAAGTATTTTGGAATCATTATACCAAAAACTTAAAAAAAATATATCTATATATATATATATATATATATATATATATATATATATATATATATATATATATATATTTATTACTATATAACTGTTTGGAAATGATAAACTATGCTGTATTCACTTGCATCTTTTAATTATCAGATATGTTCTGCAAACTTCTATATTTATCTTTTTAATTATTTTTATGCCTTTTTGGTACATTTTTAGTTTTTATTATCTGTATTTTCCGGTTTTCTGCTGATAGACAGTTTAATATATAATATACAATATATAATCTTTCTTAGCTGTTGTAGTGTTACCTCATGTTTCCTTCTGTATTTTTTGAGTTGTATTGGTGATATGCTGTATTTGATTGGTATTTTTTGGACTGTTGGTTTTCGTTATTTATGTGTTCTGTTTTTATATTTTATGTTGTTCTTATCAGACAACTAATTTCTATTTTCTTAGTTTTTCTACGCCACAGAACTTTCGTACCAGTGGAATATATTTAATATTGATACAGACGAATTTTATTGTCGGTTTATTGCTTTTAACGCCCATATGTGTTCCAATTAAGGCAGACAGGACGGGTCATCCTCCAGGTTGCCAACCTAATCTAATCATTGTGAGAAGGCCGGGTTTTATTTGTAGATCGACCCGGAAAAAAACAATCTCTCTGACTTACCACAGTTTTTGATGTTTTTTTTAATGGTATTTTTTTTTATATTCCTAATCAGCTGCCTGGCTCATTTGTGAGGTCGATGTTAATTTTGTTTTCTTGTCCTTAAAATGAATAAATGTACTAAAATTCGTTTTATTCTGTCCGTTCTGTCGTTTATTAAATCCACTTAACGTTAAATATAATAGCTTACTGTTACCTGAATCATTTTTCTAGGACTAGTTGCTAGGAGCAGACAAGAGAAAATGAGTTGAGGTGAGGACGAGCTGGGCGTTCAACTGCGAAGCGCCTGGCAATGACCTGTCCTGCGCTGTACTCTAGCTTGTCTGCTTACCCTGTAAACTGGAATGGCCTGTGAAGTTTAATGTTCAAAGTATTTATTTTTAGAAAAATAACTTTGTTTTTCGATAATTCCATAGAACGTCAAACCGAAAAAATAAATAATATCTATATATATATATATATATATATATATATATATATATATATATATATATATATATATATATATATATATATATATATTTGTTTTGATGGTTGTTATTGTCTTCAGGAGCGAAACAATTAATCCCTAGAATTTACTAAGTTGCTCTTTTTAGTATTAACATTTTGTCTTTGAGAACGAAGCTTTGAACCCAAATATTTATCAACTTTTAAATTCATTATTCCTTGCCAATATTTACCCAATTACAATGAAAAAGTGTTGTCTTGCCACAACTTGCCTTAAATTATTAATACCTCATTGTGGTGGCATTGGATTATTAAATTTTAGTTATTTCTCCAAGTTGAAGAAATTTTTCACGCCTAGGCTCACAAATGAAAACAAAATTATTTTTCTATTACAGCACATTGGGAAGTCTAAAACAATTATTTATTAACTCTTACCAATGATGACATTCCTTACATTTTTTTCTTTCTTTTCTTACATCCACTTACATTTTTCTAACCGTATCTACGTTTCGCGGTTGTTTCCTCATCTTCAGGATAAATTTCTATAAATTTAATCAAACAAAAAATCATATTGTATCAACATTAATAATCAGATCTTTACCTACAGCGTACAATACTTCACATTACATTAATAATTATTTTACCTCTCAGTCTTCATTGCAATGTGTAAAGGAATACTGTATATGTCCAAAAAGCTACCAAAAGGATATTAGCTCATATTTGCTAAAAGTTATGAACTGATTTCAATAGAGTATGAACTCCTGATAAGCCCAGTGTTCTATTTAAATACACACCATATAAACAATAACCTACCACACATTATGTTCAAATTTACTAATTAGTGTATTAAAATATTTTTTAAAACTATTAATCTACATAATCGCTCTATTCCAAACCAGTTATCATTATTAATTTAATTTCTCTTTTATGACATACTATTTTTGTTTTATTTTATTTTAAAATAAAAAATGGTGGGTATGGGTGGGTAGGGGACTTATCAGGAGTTCATACTCTGTTGAAATCAGTTAATAACTTTTAGCAAATATGAGCTAATATCCTTTTGGTAGCTTTTTGGTCATATGCAGTATTCCTGTACACATTTTAATGAAGACTAAGAGGTAAAATAATTATTAATGTAATGCGAAGTATTGTATGTTGTAGATGAAGATGTGATTATTAATGTTGATACAATATGGTTTTTTGTTTGGTTAAGTTTACAGAAATTTATCCTGAAGATGGGGAAACAACCCCGAAACTTAGATAGGGTTAGAAAAATGAAGTGGCTGTAAGAAAAGAAAGAAAAAAATCTAAGGAATGTCATCATTGCTAAGAGTTAATAAAGAAAACAAAATGCTTTATCTTAAAGAATTCTTGAGTGTTTTACGAAAGGATTGTTGTATAGATATATCATGGGAGTTCCGGAAATTTAAAGGGTACAAAAAAATATATAAAATAAAGTAAAATCGAGCTTTTGAGATCATTGTGCAAGAGAAATTTATTTTCAGGGAAATAATAAATAAACTCATATTTATGTTGTTTCTAATTGTTTATTTATATTAATTGCATTTATGAATGCCTCTGGGCTTCAGATCTAATTAAAATATCTCAATTTTAACACCGTACAGCTTTTTAAGAAGTTTTATTGGGACTTTCCTCATTTAAGATAACACTTCTGACCTATACCACTTCTTACAAATTTGGATTGCACATTTTATGAATGGCTAACAATTTGGCATTTTGAAATTATGCTAGTTGAGTAAAAATACCATAATCTGGGAGACTAAATTGAATGAATGTTTAAAACATTACATTTAAAGTAAATTATTAAAGTAACACTCATGAAAATGAATTAAATACTGACTATGTTATTCTGGTTTTCATACTTTTCTTTCTCTTGCACGCTAGGAAACACGCATTTGTTGTTAACTATAAATAACAACTATGCTTTAACCGAACAAAGATTCCCATCAACCCCTTTCAAACCCAGATAACACTCCTGGAGTAACTCGTGGCAGATTTTTAAGACATTACTAAAACTTAAAGATAAACTGATATTGTAACTATCATTTTTATGGTATATCTTGTATTCTCCTATTTTATTAGTTTTCCTAATAGCATATTATTAAAATATTAATGATTAAATAATTTAATTTATTTATACAAAATTAATTATAGATGCAACAACCTGGTTAAATACAAATAAAGCCGCGTCGTCAGCAAAATGCTTATTTTTATTTTTTTTAGTGCTTAGTTTGAATATTAGAATTTTTTTTATGAAATGCCAATTTTTTATAATTACTTTTTGTTTTTCTGTCAAATTTAAAATTGTCTCCAAAGTATTTATTAGTTTTATTAGTTCTTCTAATAGCATATTATTAAAATATTAATGATTAAATAATTTAATTTATTTATACAAAATTAATTATAGATGCAACAACCTGGTTAAATACAAATAAAGCCGCGTCGTCAGCAAAATGCTTATTTTTATTTTTTTTAGTGCTTAGTATGAATATTAGATTTTTTTTTATGAAATGCCAATTTTTGATAATTACTTTTTGTTTATCTGTCAAATTTAAAATTGTCTCCAAAGCAATGTAGAAAAAGTTAAAAATAAAATGAAACCTATGGACTCAGTCCACTGCAATGTTGCAAAATTGACACTTGACGAAGATTTTAAAAAGGCGTACGATCAGAATCCTATTACAGTTGTAAAATGCGTGAAACATTTTTTGTTCGAGTGGTAAATATTATTCCAAGATACTCGTATTTAAGGTTCGTTCGGGTTTGAAACAGGGTGATTACCTTTCCAAGTTTTTATTTAATTTTGTTTTGGACTTTGCTGAGATATATATATTTTTTTTTCATTTTCACCTCCTTATTTACTCTAACCAGAACAGGAAGGGTTATTTTACAGGAAACCTATTCAAGCCTAAGAGATCAAGGAGATCCAAATTTATTCCATGTGCCCACCACGAAATAAAAGTCGACTCTCCCATCCCGGACTCGAACTGGGGCCGCTTCTGGAATAAATCATTTGAAAGGGAAGTTCTGCCGGTAAAAGTTTAATTCTGGGCAGTGGAATACCCGTGGTCAGCTGTGATCATTTGTTGTTTCTGAGTAAATGACCGGAACGTTCTAAATTAATACCGCTTTGATGGATACTCATGAAGAATTATTTTTGGTAATGAATATTGACAGTACATATATATATATATATATATATATATATATATATATATATATATATATATATATATATATACGTATATATCGCACATCGAGAATGTAAGGGACACAACTAAAAAACGTCTGCCAATTTGGTCAGTATAACTTCCTCTCCATTTCAATTGGGTACATAAGGATCACAATTGCGAACAACAAACGTGTTAAAAAATATATATATATATATATAAAAAAGGAATTAAGAAAGATACGTTTGCGCTTGCGGAAGCGAAATTAATTGATGAAATTGAACGAAATTGATACGATACTATCTAGGTACCAACTTCCACAATCCCTGAGCATTGCATCACAATCGGATGGTAGTAGGTGTTATGCCCATCACATGGATTAGACTACTGATAGACAGAAACGCGATTAAATTAGTTCCATGATGACTAAAATGTAAAATGCGAGTGGAAATTTTCGATTCTGAAGTCATAAATTTTTTTCATTTCCTGGATGAACACAAGACTTCCCTACCTTCGGTAGCGAGGAAGCAAACATTTGTTAAAACTAACATAAGACATAGTCTAAGTTCAACATAGAAGCCTCAAGACACACTCTAAGTTCAACATAGAAGCCTCACGGAGATTCCTCAAATACATGTTGCTGATAGATCACTTGTTGTGTCTATTGCGTTGGCTGATATTTGAGATCTGGCTGCCCTTTGGGATAATAGGTATAATATTATTAAAATTTCTGGCATTATAAATATTGAGTTGTGCTTCGTTCATTCTAGATGTATATGCTTATATGATTTCGGGGTATAGAGATTAGGGATATTATGTGTTCAATGTTTTATTTTAATACGTTGAGAAAATTAATTATTTAATGTCTACCGCTTAAATTTAAGTCTGCTCTCGAAGATAGTGTGAACAGGCATAAAGGATCCAAAGTTTAAAAAAAAAAAATGTTTAATAAGATCTAATAGAACAAAAACTATATATAGTTATATTAAATGGTCAAAACTGCTTCATTGGTAAAATTTCGGAAATTTTAAGAATAAATATTTTTTTTTTATATATTATTATATTTCCGGAATAATCACCCTGTTATATATTGATGATTCACATTTCTTTTATATCAATGAAGTCATCCTATCATCACTGTAGTATAGTGCATAATTTAAAATATTTTTGCATGTTCAATTTTTGATATAGGGATATATGATTGGAGATTCAGAAAAAGAAATAACATTTGAAATTAACAATGTCTGTGAGATTTAAGGCTATTAATTAAGAATGTTTTAATGATACCCTGCAGATAATTATTTACGTTGGCTAATATGTTATGATTATTAAAGTTATTATCTGAATTATCTTATTATCTGGAACTGAATTACTAATTACTTCTCAAGCTCTCTTATTTTATAGAAAACCATTAATCAGATATAAAATAATTTAGTACTAAGTTCTGTAAAAAGGCCTGAGGTGCTGCATTCGCTAATGAACTTAATATTTGAATTAACGTAGAATTATTAATTTAACAGTTTTCCCCCAGTATATTATATTATGTACGTATACGTATACCAGACATAAAACAATATAATACATTAAAATAGATAAATTTGGCATTTTAAATATGTAATTACATTTTAATTTTTAATTTTAATATATATTTTAGTTTTAACATTTTAATATGCATTATAATTTATTATATAATATTATATACATAATTGTACTTAGTTGCCAAGAGATCCAATATAAAATAAGTTTTAACACTGCCCAAAATATTTAAATTATATTGGGGTTGTTAACAACAATTAATTTCACTGAGTGAAGTTATACTCCGTTTAAAAACGGATATACTCCTATATTGTATAAATAAATTAGCGTATGAATGAAAGTATTTTTTCACGTCTTGGCCAAAGTAGACTTTTGGGTAAATTTCTATTTTTTCAAAATTATGTATATTGTTTTTCTCATTTAAAAGATATTAGGTTTAATAATTACAAGTTTTTTCTTTCAAATTTTCTTGTAAATATGTAAAAATGTGTTATCTATACATGTTTACTTTTCAACATGTTAACATTGTGTTAATAGATCTGTTTCTTTTAGAAGAGAATTGAAAAACATCATTTCATATCTCTTTCACTGTTATTTTTAAATAAGGGCTTAATAAAATCTTTCTTTTTAACCTACCCACTCTAGAGATATACACTATACTTCCAATCCCACTTGATTGTGTGATTCATTCGGAGCTGAATGGTATGATAGAATGGTAGTTTTATTATAACCAATTAATCTATAAAATCCTCATTAACCGAACAGGTATCTATAATGTTAAATAAAACTAAAGACACGAGGAATACCAAACAAGAGAGTGAAAACAGTGAAACTAGACCTTTCATTGGAGATCTTACCTTCAGCATCAGGGAGAGTGGTAAAAGTATGACCCACTTCAGCTGGGACTTTCATCTTCGTTGGGAAGCTTGTGCCTACGGTTCGTGGGCGTGAGGCATCTGGAGTTTCGTAATTCAAACAAAGTTTTATTTAAAATAATAGAAATAATTCATATATCAATTTATTTAACTATTGCACAATCGAGTCTAAAACAATAATAATAATCACAATATGCGTGATATCATAGAATTGAAAAAAAAAGAAAGGCATTTGTTTTTTTATGAGACTCGTCTGTTAGGTTGTGATTTAGTCGATTATTAAATTCTATTCTTTTTTCTCGATAATGTTATCGCATTCCTTTGGAATTTTATTTCTTATTTTATTCTTTTTTTTATGATATTATGATTCTTGAATTATTTTTTTAATTCTAAATGTGTTATAATCGGCTGACACGATCATGTATCTAATATGCAAATTAGTCTTTGACAGAGGCTCTACGCTAATTTTTACGTGCACGAAAATTCATTTTGATTCAAAAGAAACAAATGGTTTGGACTTAATCCTCTTGCTTAATTATTGTGAAATATCTTTATCCTTAAAAGCGGTGCTTTTTTCCATCTGTTGCATAAAACATGCTATAATAGTTTTTCCTGGAGTAATTTTTCAGGATCAAATTCAACATGTTAAAACCTTTAAATCAATATGAAATTTTGTACCATTCACGTTTGTGGATTTTTTTCTTTTCACAGGAAACTTTTTTTTTTTTTTTTTTTTTGCAATATTCTGACACAAAAAATCGTCCCGCAAAATCGTTACTATCTTTCAAAATAGCCGAATTGAATTCGATAATGTTGCTATTGCTATGTTGGACGTTGGGAACCTCTATTACAATAATAAACTCAATATTTTCTCCTTTACCCAAATCAATATTGGGAGCTATACGATTTCTGGTGATGGACTGATCCCAAGAAATTAAGTTTATTGTTTTCTAAGTTAAAATTGTGATTTAAGAACTTTGTGCAAACCGCTTATAAAATCCGTAGCAATATTATTTATTGTTATTATTTGAATATTTAATAGTTTATTATTAATTATTACTATCTGTCTCATCTAAACCTTTATTTGGAAATGCATTATGACCTTATTTAGTCTTGGCTACTTTATCTTCCTTGCATTAGTTAGCCTTTTCTCCTCGGAATAAATTCTTAGAATAATGTGTTTGTTTGGTTATTGTAAAGCAGAGTATTTTCTTTTTTAATTGATATTGTTAATTGAGCTTTTGATTATAATAGAAAAAGATTTGTATTTATTTTTAGGTTTTTTATTGTTTTGTTAAGTGGTATACTTACTATTACATGGAAGATTGTGTTTATTTTATTTTATTTATATATTTTTTTAGCATTATAATATAAAAATATGATTATTTTATTATTTTTTATTAGTTATCTAAGATTAATAACTAGGAATTGGGATCAAGGCCAACTCCGGGCTACCGGTCTAGTAGACTAAGCCCTAAAAATGTTTCGATTGTAATTGAAATTATTTATACTTAATAATTTATAAACATTATTTTATTCTTAAAAAAAAAAAATATTATTCTATTCTACTCGCACAGGAAGTCTTTTCATCAAAAGCCACAATAATAATTTTACCTGCGGATACAATTAAAATGAATACACAATGCATATACTATTGTAAACCTGATTAAGGTTTTGGTTTTAAAATAACATTAAAAATATATCATGATGTATATATAAATGGATAGGCCTTACGCTTGTGACTGTATTCACATACCTGAATTTACATTACCCTGTCCCCCAGCTCTTCTGAATTGAAACATCCCAAATATATTTCGTTCGATCCCTTATATATGAATATTTATGTTTAATGATAAATTGTTTAACTAAAATTGATTAATTGAATAGTGAGCTTCATATCGATGATAATTTATAGATTATCGGAAAATTATGCAGAAATGTTTTGGAGGTTGATGAGTTAGATACCGCAAAATTTTATCTCTTATATTAATATATTTGTAACAGCAAAATCCTCAACATATAATGGGCCTCGTTAAAACTTGAAATACGACCCGGGAGAGAAATATATTCATGACTCGGCGCTAAGAAACATTAAAGGAATTCTAAAAGCTAGAAGTAATTATTCCATTAAGAGTTATGAAGAGCATTTTATCATATCGCCCCTTTGCAAGAAGAGTTTTCTTACTCGAAACATCGCATTTTCAAGTTATCTGCAAAAATTAAATGTACTTATGAAGTACATATTTTAGCTTATATAGCATAGTTGGGGCCTGCGTGAGCGACCTTCATAAAAGCTATCATAATTCTGGTATTAATTGATATTCAATTTGAAATCTGAAATTTTATAATTAATATAATTAAATAAATACGGTAGAAATGTAAGTATCAGTGACTACTGATCTGGTTGTAGGTAATAGCTAATTGAATATTTCAAATCGTACAGCGCCATCTGGTGCAAATCGGTAACGAAAGATGCTTGTTAATGTCGGTAATCTTAAGAAAAACAAATGTCTGTGAGTAGACCACATTGCGCTGCCAAAGATCTCCTTGGTCTGCTTGCCAATATTTTAAAAATATATATTTCATCAAAAATATTTTTCACTTTTGATCTAAGTATCCAAAGTTTAAAAAAAAAAAAGTTTAATAAGATCTAATAGAACAAAAAATATATATAGTTATATTAAATGGTCAAAACTGCTTCATTGGTAAAATTTCGGAAATTTTAAGAATAAATATTTTTTTTTTATATATTATTATATTTCCGGAATAATCACCCTGTTATATATTGATCATTCACATTTCTTTTATGTCAATGAAGTCATCCTATCATCACCACTATAGCGCTTAATTTAAAATATTTTTGGATGTTCAATTTTTGATATAGATGTATTTGATTGGAGATTCAGAAAAAGAAAAAACATACGTTTTTTATTGATGACCAGATAGTGGTTGAATATTTAAGACCTTAAAGGCCACGATCCCTAAATAGCTAGACATCCTTCAGATCATAGTTCCGTCTGCATACAAATATACTTTACTTCGCCTCTCTTTACTATTGAAGTCATCTTTTTGAACCGTCTGTTTCTTGCATATATTCTTATTTCCTTTCTCTTCCTTTTTTTTTTTAGCTTATTAGGAGAGTGCACTATGAGCCCTTCTACGATTTTGAAAAAAAAAAATATTGATGGTGATACTCAACCGTTTCGTCCAATGAGCCCTATGAGCTGATAAAACATAAATAAAACACTCTGAAACTGTTCTATTTTATATCTCGAGTTCGGAAAGTCATATCTATATGGTTTTTCAGAAAATTATTTATTTTCCAATTTATTTTAAAGGAAAAATACAAAATTTAAAAAATATTAATTTAATTCACTTTCGAATGAGTTAAAAAATTTTAATTATTCAATATTTTAATATAAAGAATCAATAATAATATAATTTAATCAATAAAAATATTATACGTTTTATATCAAACATTATCCGGTGAAAACTTCAATTTTGTTTTCATTCGGTAATCACAGACCTTCAAACATTATGCAATAACTGTTTATATGGATGGAAAGAAGAAACTTCCTTCTTTCTCACGAGTCCAGGAACGTCCATATCGGATACACTGAAGACGAGACACAGTGCTTCGAAGCATAACGTAAATTCGTGACAAACATTGTCAATCCCCTAGGAAGTGAAAAAAAAAATTATATTATTTTTTGATTTGATGATATTTTCAACATTTCGAGTGATGAATCAAAATATAATATTTCACCATTTTTGTTCTAGACAAATCTATAAGCATAGTTTACTTAATAATCCAAAGATTTTTTAAAATTTATTTGACCAAAAAGCAATTTTTACTAAAATTTGTGTTTTCCTTTAATATACTCTTAAAAATAAAAATTATTCTGGAGAAACCATATTTATACATAGTGGTTTCAGTTTGTTTTATTTTTTTTCCTCAGTTCGGAGAGCCTTGACGATTTTTTTTTCAATGAAGAATCACCAAAAAATTGTGATCAAAATCGGCGACGGTCAGATCCTGCATTCTCGTTAGTCACGGTGATCTTTTAAATTCTTGTTCTTCACTTACAGCCATAATAACCAAAGACATTCGTAGTCGGCCGAAATATACTACCTACTGCGATTTACATAACCTTTAATTTCTGTGCCAGAGGAGAAAGTCCTTGAGTATCCAGGAGAGGAAGACTCCAGTGAAACTAATCAGATCCAGCGAGAGTGAGGGATGAAAATTGTGACCTATCTGAATAATTTGGCTATTTTATCTGCTTGTCAACTCTTTTGCAAAGTTCTGATAATAGAGTTCTGTTCTGCCGGATATCATCTTGCAATCATCATTAGTTCAATATCAAACGGAAGCTGTTGGTTGAAATATAAAGAATAAATTTATTTCTGGTTATTAGTAGAACGAAAAAAAAAAAAGTAAAGAAGAAACAGAGCATCTGTCCTTGTTTTTGAAAAGGAGTGTGTCATCACTAAAGACCGGATTTATATGCAGCAAAACAGGTCCAGATATGCAGTAAAAAGTCCTCAAATAAGCAGTGAAACCTGAAGAAATGTGCAGAAAAATATGCATGATAAATGTCAGAAACGTGCAAAAAATGAACCAAATGCTATAATTATTGTCTAAATTGCTTTGTTTAAAAATTTTAATGAATAATATTAATCAAACAAGACACAAGTAAATTGAAAAGAAAATTTTATTCATAAAATTTTACATTCAATTGTTTTATATCTAAATAATGCTTAAAATTTCAAATAATAGTTAAATACTTTTTTGTTATTATTATTTTTTTTTGCTAATGAAGATTTTACTAGATTAAATAAGGGAATGCCTGATGCAACTAATCTAAGTTCTTCATTTAAAGTATCATTAGTAGTATCTTATAGTATCTAAAGTATATTATTCGGCCAACAGTTCTGAGGAGGTCTCCAAGTGTTAGAAAATTCCTCGAAGTCTTCACCAGCAACCCTACAATAAACAATAAAATATTTTTACATTTCCATCTCAAACTATTATGTTTATTATGTATCTTAAATTATATTTTGAAATCAAATTAAATACTTTAAATTATTTTTAACTGCAGGTACACATTCTGTGCGGTTGTGATCACACCAACTTAAATTAGTCGTCTATCAGCTTAATCTTTACTACGATTGCTATTTTGCGAGTTATCTAGACTAATTCCTTAGTGCACTATTTTTATTAATCGTAGATGGTGTTTATTTATCTTATAATTGATACATTAAATAAGAACGTGTATCAGAAACTCGTTTATTTTCTAGTTTATAATTTATTTTCTATTTTAATTGTCAGAAAAATGATTTAAACAAAAGTTTTGGCCAAATATGCAAAAATATGCAATAACCCATCAAATATGCAAAAACATGCACAATAAAATTTAATATATCTGCGCCAAATGTATTGACTTGTAAAGATATTCAATCATTTTCGTTGAAAAACCTATCAGAAAAAATATGCATTTGCATAAAAATCCGGTCTTTAGTCATCACTTGTGTTCAATGGAGATCAAAATTAAATTAAATACAAAAAACTTGTTTAAAATATGTCCCTTGTAATCTAAACCAAAAATGGTTTAGATTATAAGGAACATATTTTAAAATATTGTTATCTAGCTTTTTTTAAATTTATTAATTATAAATAATTTTTAAATTTATTAAATTGCAGATGGTATTAGGCTTTTATAAGGATACTAATCTATGTTATCGTAAGCCCAGTAGCTCGATCTCCATTGTTGTTCTCAAAGTTCTGCAGACTTCCTCCTTCCTCAGAAGGAAACAGCAGCTGGGAATTGGGCAGGCGGTTTAGGGTTCAATAACATTGGCCAAGCTGCCTTTTCAGATCCGTAATAAGTTGGAAATGTAGAAGAAAGAATAAACCACTTCGATTCATGAAATTTTTATTTATTTGAAAATTTTATAATCACTAGAGCCATTTTACCTAAATAAAAAAGTTATGTATCAATGGTCACAGGAAATAAGTTGGTAAGTCAAAAAATGGTATGTGCACTGTGATCATCTCCCAAGCTCTCTGCAGAATGTGAAGAAGCTGGTAACTCACCGCTCTGAATCTTTCCGAAGTACAGAGAAGAGCAGTGAGTTACCTCCTTTTTCATTGGTCTCATAGTTTATTGGGAAATAATCACAAAATAGGTATTTCAGGAGGACTATTTTTCGACTTAGCGACTTATTCCCTTTGGCTGTAAATGTGTGGTTTCTATATATCACATGCATAAATTACAAATAGTCATTACCGCCTTGAAACCTCATATGTCTCAGAAATGTTATTTTACATGACAAAAAAAAAAACTGATTCAAAAGGAATTTTATAAACTAATTACACCGGTCTACAAAAAAAGGACTATTTTTCTTACACAAGAATAAAAATAATAGATTCCAGAAGTATTTTTCAAGTTAAATGCAAATATCATTTCAGTGTGTCCGTATAGGGTAGGAGTTCATATTCATCTGATTTTCATATTCTCATTCTGACACCTAGAAAGTGGTAAGTGATTTTCGGACATATTTTCCAACTGGAACATCTCTCTTCTTAGTCCTAGATTAGTCAGCCAGCATATTAGAACTCCAATTGCCTTGGCACCTCTTTTCCATTGTAGAAATTTACTGTTGCAAACGCACACCCTGCTCATCGCTGATAGCCCCAAGATTTTCCTTGAGAGTGCAAGACGTGAATTTTTAAAGAGATACTGCATCACATCGCTTTGTAAAAATGCAGGACAATCACAGTGTCACGGTAGTTTTCTGCTTTATGGTTTCCAAGGAAATTGCAACATACTTTTTTGAAAGATTTCCAGGCTGCTTTTTCCAGTGAATTTAACAGTTCTTCAAAATTTTCCTCTTCCATTAATTACCGTATTTGTGGACCTATAAAAATTCCTTCTTTCAGTTTAGCATCACTGACTATGGCGAATTTTGATTTCAAGTACAAGAATCCATCAGAAAGTTTATCCATAGGTTTGTTAGCTTGGACCATAAGGTGTCCATGGTATCTAGTTTGGTCTCTCATGAGACACTGAAGTATCAACTCTTCTATCCACGATAGCTATAAATTTCCCTAAGGCCATTTCACATTTTATTGAACCATCCTCAGGTTATTGAAATTTTCTTAGTCAATGTGACTGTTCTTTTTTTTATTTAAAATCATTTCTTTACTTTAATATTATTTTATACGAAAAATATAAAATACTTTTGCTTGAAAAAATTCAATAATTGTGAAAAAAAAAAAAACGGTTTTGTATATTGTGAAGCAAATTAAAAGCCAAATTAAGAAGATAGATTTATCAATAATATTTTTCATCGTTTGATTGTGTGTATTTTACAAATTATTTATTTATAAATATCTCAAATATTCGTGATATAGGGAGTTCTGTCCACTGCATGATACAGAGCTGATGAAACAGCCTGGCCGATGTTATTGAACTCGAAACCGCCTGCCCTGGTCCCAGCTGCTCTTTCCTCCTGAGGATGGAGTCAGGCCTGCAGAACTTTGAGCAGAACATCTTCATCTGTCAACTGGGAGGGCAAGCTACTGGGTTACTGGGTTTAGGATCAAGCGGCATGAATTAGTCAGGATGCCACCTCGTTGTAAAAGCCGGATGTCATCTGAAATATAATATATTTGATTACAAAATAAAATTAATGTACATATTCTGACAACAAAGTAATGGCTCGTCTGCTTGCCTAGATGCTTTAGGTAAATTTTATAACTTTCCTTGGTGTGATTAATTCCACAATTTATTTCCAGAACTTATTCTACTTCTTATGCAATATAATATAAAGTTTATATCATTTGTATAATTCAAAATCAAATTTGAAAAATCCGTACGTCTGCCTTCCTACGCCGCCCCTTTTCTCCAAGATTACTAGGCCGATTTTTTTATTTTTTTTATTTGGCACCGAAGTCACAGGTCACCACAGACTGATCCTCGGAACTCGACATTACCATTAAGAGAGGCTAAGAGGTTTCTTACGTCCTTGTCTCAGCCATTTATGAAGATAGTAAGAAATGATGTATTGTATTTTATTATATATGACATATATAGTGTATGTGATGGCTTAATATTCGCATTGTTAGAGATCTTTATCTCAAAATATAAATTAATATAAATTAAAAAAAATATAAAACGATACTATCGGTTGGTACTAAAAGGATTAATGTTACTCAATAACATATCAGAATATGGGTTCTGAGTATTAATTAACGTTTTTATTATCTTTTTAATATTAGTTTTCCAAAATCAATATTTAATAACACCATGATAAAATATAGGATACAACAAAATAATTAAAATTAAAAAAAAAAAAAAAAAAGGAAAATATTAAAGGAAAAAATATTTAAGCTCATAAAATGCTTGGAAAAAGAAAAAAATACTAATAGAAATAAAATAATAAGAGATAAAAAAAATTAACATGTGTATGTTGCTTTTAAAAAGGCATATAATTGTTTATATGAAAAAATTATCACAAAACTGAAAATAGATAATATTTAAAACGTTCCTGTAGTATTTATCTATTTGTAAAATAAAGACATTTTCTTTCAATTATGTTTAAAATATTTATATATTCCTCATATGATGATAAATTCCGATGCATATTAATTATGATTATAAAACCAACATAATTTTATAAACTTCCGTATAGGTTGATTCTTTCAATGTCATACTGTACCTCATTTTATTGATATTTATTGATTTATTCAATGGCATGGAGGCCACGTACAATATTGATAATTATAGACACTTGTAACGACATAGGCTTTAAGAGAGGTAGCCTTGAACCAAGCTGATAGCGTTATCTGCTATTGAACTCAGGGCGAGTGAAGTGGGCGACAAGTTCAGGTGCCTGCATAGCAACTATATGTTATAGTTTACCTGCCTATTTTATACCATTCCATCATAAAAATTTAATTACTTACAATATTTATAAATGATTCGATACGATTACATCATCATAGCGAGTTTTTGTAATTTAGAAAATATCGTTGAAATAATATTGAAGTTTCGTTTCGACTAAACATCAGCCTATCTTGAAAAGAATTTTGCAGGTAAGCACAATATATTACCGTGAACTTTAATTTGACCAAATGATAATAATGTTTTAGATGAATTAATTTAAAAATGAAGGAGCACCTTCAATTAACCAATTCAATCAATAGAGTATACACATCAACTCTCAGATTTACAGTAATGTACATATGAACTTTTAGCAAACACGATATTTTTTGTGTAATAAACAATATTAATTGTATTTATCAATACATCTATAATACTTAGATATGGGCGAACTTCGTGAATTATTGAAAAAATAAATGACTCAACTGCAACCATTCCATCTTATTCATTTATAATAAAGAAATGCCCATCTCTGCTGTTAAGGTAATTTTTAAATTTCGAAACTAAATGAAATAACAGTGGAGAAATTACCGAATACTCATTAACATAGCCCAGGCCACCCTTCCGTATTGGTAGCTATTAATAAATAAATTAATGCATTAATCAGTTTAACTTTTAATAGTCAAATCAACTTTAACATCTTTCATATTTCAATTCATAGTTTCGACACTATAAATTACTTATGACGAAATCAACTTTGAGGCAAAGAGACTGTTTTCAAATTATCTAACGCTTACCAATCCGAATAAGCTTTATAAAACTATTATCATATTATCAATATTATCATACCCATAAGATGGTGGAAGATGATATCTATGGGTATTATTTTAAATATCCTTGTGTCTCATGTTTGTTTTAAGGAACTTCCATGACGCGCGTACCTGAAAATAACCTCAGCAGATTGAAAACAAGCTTGATTTGTTTTTGTTTTATTTTTAAAATAGTTTATACACCGAAGGATGCTGCTCATGAAAATTAAGCACTATCTATTGAGCATGGGAGTAGTAGGATAATTAGCATGTTTTACTATTCTTAAAGTCTCTCTGCCTATGTTTGTGTGTGTATATATAACTATATATATGTATATATATATATATATATATATATATATATATATATATATATATATATATATACATATGTATATATATATATATATATATATATATATATATATATATATATATATATATATAAATATATATATATATATATATATATATATATATATATATATATATATATATATATAAATATATATAACTTCCGAATATGCAAAAACGGGATTTTCATATTCGTAACTTTGACAAGCTCAAGTTGAGGAACGTATTGTGGTAAAGTCTTGAATTACTTGTGTTGGAAGTTAGAAATTCAAAACTATGCCTAAAAAACTAATGCGTTTAAAAAGTGATGAATATGGAAATCTCATTTTTGCATATTCGATAGTTGGACATGGTATACTATAAATATATATATACATATATATATACATATATATATATATATATATATATATATATATATATATATATATATATATATATATATATATATATATATATATGTACACACATGCTGTGCGTTTGTTCACCTTTTTATCGTACCTTCTTCTTTCTTTGTTTTAGATTGCATCTTCCATTTCTGCAATTATTTGCAGCGTGTTTGCGTTAGTAATACACATAAGCAAGAATAATTTATTTGACAGTTTAATGAAAAATAAGTTGTTAATTTAATTCATTAAACATAATAATTAACCAAATATAAGCAAAAGTAAAGCAAGCTGCTACACCACGCTTATAAGCTTAGCCCGGGAACATTCAGGTCCCTAACACCCAGTAATATGATAATATGAGCAAGATAAGGAGGTGGTTAACGTCGCTTTTGTAGACGACGCAGTAATAGAGTAAAAACACAAAACAGAAATGTTTGATTATAGAAATAAGCATAATCTACCTGTTAGAACATAAGAAAAATAATTATTAATTTCATCATCAATTTGGGTGAACAAATCGTCGTTTGTCCTACTCGTCTCCAGGTGCCTGTAGTTATTAATTAATAAATCTTACCGATCAGTAGCTCGAGGGATGAAGGGTGAATCTGAAAATTTTAGTTTAGGGACATTGCATTCAAAGTTTTAGAAGCAAAGGATACTCAAGGCGATAATGGAATTATGTGGAATTACTATATTTTAGTACAATAAAACATAATTTATACAACATAAAAAATTTTCTTACATTTATACAAAATGGATTTGTTACATCCACCCTTCCTCTCCTGAGTTTCTTATATGTTTTATAAAGATAGTACGCTGCAAAATATATTAAATTGTTTTAAAGACTATATATATATATATATATATATATATATATATATATATATATATATATATATATATATATATATACATTTACTAATATACTAATTACTGATGTTTTAATAAAACTATAATACTCGTATATGACTGATTATCCACAGTGATAATGAGTATAGTCATAATTTTGACCAGCATAAAAAAAATATATACATTGGCGCGTGAGAAGACATTTCAATACATTTCATTAACAGTAATTTTGATTTGATAAACACATTACATTTTTTTTTTATTATCCTAGATACCATTGGTCTCACTTTTATGAAATATATTCTTTCCGTTAATAATTTATAATTTTACAACTCCTAAATCATCAATGCCATGGATTCGATATATATTTCCTTGAAGAATGCCTTTTGGTTAGGTTCTTATTTTTGATTTTTTTTTTTAATCATTCTTAATAGTAACAAATTGTGGGCATTCATTATAATTTTTTTATTATTTTGGAGTCAGAAACAGCAATATTGAATCAAACAAAGATAACAGAGTTAAAATGAGAATATCTATTCCAGTATTTGGTGAGCTGGAGAAGAATAGTGACTGGAGCCTGAGGAGTGGGGGAACCACCCCTTGGATAGGTCAGTAACCCCAGATCCACCCCCGCTAGTGAGGGTATTTCCAGCTCACCCTCCTTCACATTTCTCTTTTGTGGCTGGGGTCTTTTTTGTTTTATCACGTCTCTCCTCTAATTGCCATTCTTTTTGAGGAAAATTTACTGAAAACGTTATTCTGGTTCGTTTACTTTTGTATTTCGCATTAGAAGTTTGATATATTATAACAGTAAAAGCTGGAGAAATATATATGAACCAGATTGTATAATATTCTATATTTAAGAAAAAAAATTTATTAGTTTTACTTAGATATTATTGGAAAAATTTTTAATTCAAAAATATTAGACCTATGGAAAATATTATAGATAAAGAAAGTTATTTTACTATATGCCTTTAAGGTGGATATTTAAAATAAAATTCGTAGAAAATTATACACACACACACACACACACACACATAAATATATATATATATATATATATATATATATATATATATTTTATTAATTTTAATATTTACCTTTTTGTAGGCGATTTTTTTTTGCAATATTGTTGCAGTATAAAATTGTTAGGTCTTTTATGGAATAGGTACATCAGTTACTGTTCAGTATCATCAGTGATCGTTGGTAATTATTAAAATGAGATTTAGTGATTATATCGCACCAGTCGTAGAATTCCAAATCTGATATTGTCGGTAAATCGTATTTAAAGTTACATTAAAACACACTGAACGTTCGTCATACCCATTCGCAGGGCATTACGAATGTTCAGGGTATTTTAATATATAAGTATTCAAAAATGTAAAAAAGAAAAAAATACTTTAAACATGATTTTCCAACAATTTCAGATTTTGAGTTGTGCCTTGGTGGGATATGTGTATATATGTATATATATATATATATATATATATATATATATATATATATATATATATATATATAAATATAGCCATAAATCAGTAAAATTAAGTTATACGAGCTTAAAATTATAGGATTATAGGATAAAAGTAGTGCCTTATTATGACTTTCATACTATTATGACTTTTGAAAAAAATATTTCAGGACATGTTTAGCCTATATATATATATATATATATATATATATATATATATATATATATATATATACATATATATATATATATATATATACATATATATATATATATATATATAGCCATAAATTACTAAATAAAAATAGAAATTACTGTTGTCGCAGTTTTTACGAAAAACCTGTTTCCATGTTTAAGTAACGAATATGAGTATAATTATTAAGGTAAAACTATAATTACACACGGAAATGTAACTGGTGTACTTATTCCACAAAAAAAAAAAAAAAATTTTGTGGTTTTAGAACTGAGGATGAATGTATAACATTCGAAACTAGTTTTCAATATATAGAAGTGGCAAATAATTTATCAATCCCTATTCCATAAAAGACCCAACTTTTTTAAAATATCATTTATTTTACAAAATTTGGGACTGTGAATCCAAAGAAAAGAATGTATGCAAAAAATTACGTATTCCAAATTTTTTAAATGATCAAAACGATCGAGACGTCAACATCAATTTTATTTCAGACCTAAAGACCTACAGGCGTATAGAATAATTAATTTTATTCATCTATAATTTATTTTACTACAAATAATATTGAAATTGTATTAGAAATCCAAGTTATCTAGAAAATACCTATCGGATAACTTTGTCTAGGATATCACAATGAATTTATCATGTAATAATATATTGTTTGGTTACAACTATCTCTTTATTATTTAACTGATACACAAATACACATCTTGAATTTTCAAAAAAAACTGTCATGAAAAAATATTTTTTTTCCTCACTGTTAAATTTTGTTTACGGCGGTAAGTTATGTACTCAAAGTGTTCTTTAACCTTGTGATTCAAATATATTTTGTGAACTTCTTACGACGCAGATTCCTCTGATTGAACTTTATCATATTTTTATTGGACATATTTTATTTATACTAATTACACTTGTAAAATTGTAAGAGAAACTCATGGATGTTCGTTTTTGTGTGGCTAACCAGATCAGCTGCTTATAGTAAAATATTAAAAATAAATAAAAAATACATTAGAAGGAATTTTAGAAAATGCTTAGTGAGAATAATAATAATTAATGTTATAATAATAATATTTTAACATCGGTTAATATTCCTTTCAGCAGTATTACTAGTTTATCAATTGTAATTCAATATTGATTGAATAAATAATATACTTATTTGCGTGAAATTAATATTAAAAAACCTTTCACCTAGTTGGACGATGTAAGGGCTTTCAATCCAACTAATATTAAAATAATTATTTTTTTAATGATTAAAATACAGATTTTTAACAATAGCTTATTGTTAAGCACGGGAGAAGGAGGAGAGAATTTACACATATATTGTAAAGTTTTAAAAATAATACTAACTATAATACTACCAAATCGAGCATCATTTGCGCAATTGCGGCTGTGCAATGGCTGAAAAACGTGTTTTTATATAGACTAGCGTCAAAGCGGCTCTAAAGATTTTGATGAAACATGCCTAAAGTCTTTCCCTTCAAGACCTTTTACTAACCGTACAAGTTTAGTATATCCCCTAGTAAAAATATGGAAAAAATTTATACCGAAAAGTTAATTGTTTTTTGCGAATAAAACAAAATGTATGGACTTTTTTGGTTAGTTAGGCATTTAATTATTTGAAAGGAAATTAAATTTTATATAAAACAAAAGCGGAAAAAAACATCTAAATCTGACCAGTATTAGCAAGAATACGGCGTATTGGACTGTATACAGATGTTATTAAAATTATTTTTAAAGCAAGTATTCTGTTCATGTTTGGAAAACCGCTCGCTTTTCTTTAGTTTCTCAAATAACTCGAAAAATATAAATCCCTCAGAACATTCTCTATGCTCATTTAAAAGATAATTAAATTGTCTTCAAATACAAGCTTGGTGAAAATAATAAATAAATAAAAATCCTGATCGGACCAATATTAGTGAAGATGCAGCAGGCAATTATTATATTGGAATTTGAACCCAGTGCCGCCATATTGGAATTTTCCTCCTAGATTCAGCGTTTTTTTTCACTCTATGGAGTATTTTTTACTTTTCTAATCATTCATTCTTATCTTATACTAGGGAGTAATTTTGGTTGCGCTAGTAGAAAAATGAGAATTAAATATTAAGGTTAAAGTTGGTGGATTTAGAGAAAGATTTAGAAAAGTTTAAGGTTTGAAGTTGGTGAATTTAGGAGAAAATTGAGAGAGTTTTAGGGGGAAAATACAGTGCTGACCTGGCAATACTGTTTAAACCCAAAACTGTAAGGAAAATCGTCACACTGTGGACACTTTATTTATTTATTTTTTTTTGTTTATACCAAATCCATTAGTCATTATATAATCAATCGGTTCTACTCCATTTATGAATAAAACATTAAAATTGCATTTGTTATTTTATGGCGCTAAGCCAGAGCTGCCTCTTCTCTGGTTCTAGCCCATTATTAAAAAATTTTAGACGTAAATATTTGGGAAATAGTTTGTTAAATGAGCAACATGAGGGTAAGAAGTGATATAAACTGTACATGTTCATAAAGCATTCGCTAAAATACAGGAAGTTTATAGTTTCAGAATTCAATTATAATCAAATATAGCATCACAATTTAATTTTACTTATAAATATTTTCTGTAACAACATACTTTAGATTTTATTTATTAGGTTTGTTTATTGTTTTGTATTGTTTAGGTCTGCTTCTTGCTTAATTAAATTAATATTATGTTAGGTTTTCGTTTGTATGTATGTGTATATATATATATATATATATATATATATATATATATATATATATATATATGCGTGTGTGTGTGTGTGTGTATAAACAAATGCAGACTGTTGCCATTTCACCAATTTTATTTATATAGATGCAAATTTTCGGCCTACAAACCATTCAGAATTAATTGTAATTCCAAAATTACAAAGTATAATAAAGCTACTGACCTATCCACTCATAGCTTTGAAAACAAGTATAATTTTGATTTTAATTATACAAAGACTATTGCAACAGAAAATAATAATCATAAAAGAAAAATACGTGGAAAACTTAAATAGAGTGTGCAATTTTAAATCTGATACTGATGGTTTGAATAACCCATACGCTAATATAATTACTAAATTGAATTTTGAATTTATTTAAATTAATATGAATATTATATTTATAAATTAATGGATGGTGTTTGGGGTTTCAGTGTATGTAGATTAATGTTGCATAATGATTAATGATTGCTTAGTAAATTATTTTAGTTGTCATAATTGGTTGTAACATTCCATTGCCTTCTTCTTTAGAGTGCTGTGATGACTGAGATGGCTCCCTTATTCTTATTTTATTTTTAAAGTTGTAAGTGTTTTAATGATATTAACTAAACTAAATTTTTGTATTTTTAACTGTCATGAAATTTCATCCAACCTCAACTTCTTTATTGGGTTTTTATTGTAATTATTTATTTTTTAATGACGCTGTATAATTGGGCTTGGTCCGGATTGGAGTTAAATATGGCATTATATGCATTTTAATAACTTTTTAATATGTATATGGTTATTTATTAGAATATTTAACACCTTTATGTGTTATAAATTAAACTAAATAAGCGCCTTTTACAGAGATGCCTGAGGATGTCATGTAGGCCGAAAATTTGCATCTAAATAAATAAAATTGGTGAAATAGCAACAGCCTGCATTTATTATTATATATAAAAGCATTCACCTTAAATCAACAAACATAATTTGGCTTTTATAGTTTATATTACTTAATTGTTTAATGTTACTGGACTTTTTTTTCTTTCGGTTTATATCTATTTTATTATCCGTCTATTTGTCTATATCTATTTGATTCAATGCTTATATCTACTTATTGTCTATATAGTATAATTATTTAGATTTGGTTTGTTTTTATTATTATTACTTTGCCACATTTGTATGTGTAATTAAAAATTCGGAAAAATCCCTGGCAGACGGGTTCATCCATGTCATGTAATGCGATTAAATATAAGAAAGGAAATGTTAAAACATGTTAAAAATAAACTGATATTTCGTTCATTTTTTTTTTTTAACATTGTCTCGAGAAAATTGTAATACAGTATAAAAAGGAAAAACATTTTTAATTGGTTAAGTTGCTATGTCTCGATGTTAAATTTTGACGACTAAGAATGAAATTATTTAAAAAAAATATATATAAATTATTTTTAGAAATAATGTCATTCTTAGTCGTCAATATTTAACATCGAAAAATATGAACATTTTTAATAGGTTAATTAAAAATGTTTTTTCCTTTTTGAAATAATACAGCAAGCAATACGCAAACAGGACTAAAATAGCTAGTGTTTATCCTAACTAGTGTGGGTACTACTAATCTATTATCAATGTCCAAATCGTTTGCTAATTTCTCCTTTTATTTTAAAATTTCTGAAGATGGGATATGAGTCAAGAATCGTCAACAATTAATAACAAATATGAAATATTTGGAAGCCTTGTTATTCATCTAGAACATGGCATCCCAGCAAAATTAAGTAGATCTATTGTTTATTATATAATAAGATATATCAAATGTAAATATAAGACGTAACATCAGGAGAAGAGAGAAGAGAGCGATCCCCATCAGTGTTTACAGCTGATTCAGTAGTTCCCAGACAGACCTCACCCGGTGACACACTGGCGCTGGAACAGTCAGCAATTCGCACGGTCTATATCTGATTGTTTGCCTCGTCATTTATAAACTGTAGCAGGTCTCTACGGCGCGCTGCACTTTTATTTATTTATATATATATATTTTTTATTCGAACCTGTCACTTACCATTAATTCGCGACTAAGCAGATTGTTCGATTTTGGTAGTTGCGGATTTTGGCAGTGCCACGAATCCGTCCCTAGTTGTTGGCATGCTAAACCAGGATTTACTATTCTTCTTTTTGGCTTAAAATAAATATTATTTTATTAATAAAGCAAGGCCCTAATCAAGCCTTCCTGGCATGTTTGATGGAATGTCTATAAAGTTCGTTCAAAAATGTCTGGGCCAAAACGCTCCTCCTGGAGATCAGTTCAGAGTGAATCATTCATTGCAAAATTCTTTTTTTCTGACTCATTGATTTAGATAAATTAATCTACTCGGGGTTAAGATGCCAATAATTCACTGAAAAGAGCTACTGCTGTTACTCATTAAGTTAAAATGTGATGACCGAAGAGTAGGGATCGTAACTATAGCTTGCCCACAAGAATATGGCTGAAGGGTATTGAAACAGTCCGCGAGAAGAGGAAAAAACCCTCCGCACATTCAATTGACCTGACGAACAGTTAAGCTATAAATTACATGCTTTCATTTCATTATACAGCAGTATCATTCTTCAGCTCTATTATACTTGACTCCATCGTTCTATAACATTACTCCGAATGCAGCGAAGGTTTCAGAATGGAGTGGATAAGAAAAATTTGTTCCACACTTCCGTTTGGAAAGAAAAAAATTGTGGAACCATTCATGAACCACCGACACATGAAGTTTTTTTATTCGTTGCAGCATTTAACCAGCTTGCTGTTTGATAGCCTATCACCTACACCAGTCCCAAGACGATGGCAGGATTCTGTAGTATCCCAATTGGATTAAGCTAGCATAAAAAGTAATATAAGGTGTTTTACGGCCGGAAGATGTAAATGTTTCAATTTTATATGATCGAAAAACTATTAATAAAGTTGTCTCAATCAAAGATATAGGAGAAGAGATAAAATATATGGAATAATGAAAAATTGAACTAAGAATGAAATAAAATGGGGATTGGGGGAAAAAAAAAAATCTCCGTAAATGTGAAAATTTGCTGAAACTATTTGAGCGATAACAAGATTAATAAATAAATTGGAATTTATAAACTTATTTATGAAAAAAAATACAATTTGAATCCAGGCAGGATTTTTTTATGACTTACCTTTTAAAGGTACTTAAAAGAGGGGGCGTGGGAGACGTAACATGAACTTATTACTGTATGAGTTCGCCCTCAGTCTGTTATATTCTTGTAGGCGAGCTATAAATATTATACTATACAAATAACATACCAATGAGATGAGGAGGGAGGGGAGAGTTGGATATCGCGATTCATTTAAAAGTGCCACAATTCTTTTTTCCCGAGTCAATGGCCACTCGTTCAGTTATAAGCTTTTTTAATCAGTTCATAAACAGATCTTCCATCTCAAGTCTAAATCTAGTCCTTATACTCTGGGCCATAGCATGGGTGGGTTATAGATGCCCGAGGTGAGATTTTGACAGGCGCTTCCCTGAAATTCGGAATGTAGCCTATTTTCTCATGTTTGCGAGTTAGATATCATCACCCTTCCACTGATGGTCGAAATTTTCGAATCTCTAGCCGGCTTGTTGTAATTTTATTTATTAAAAAATAACATTACATTTTTTTAATTTTATAGGTTTTTAATTTATACTAAAATTATCTGCTTCTACCTCGCGAATTAATGTTAGATTATGGGTATTGATGTATTTATAAACTTCTGTATTTTCATTGATTATTTTCTACTAAGCATGCGAAACTGAAAAATATCTGTCCTTGTTTCAATGTTAGCATTCATTGGAACGTCTTTTCTTACGTTTGGTGATCCACACGAATAGGACTGGCCTTGGACTGATTGTATTTTAAGAAAATATAAGTATAGAATGTTTTTGATTAACGGAAGATGATTTTATGTATAAATTTTCAAAATTTCAATAAAAACTTATTTTTGGTGAACAACAAGAGGAGGTAAACAAAGGTTAATAGTGAATCGAGGGACTCAAACACTTATCATGCTCATCTTGTGCGAGGTCTGTAATCTCAGTATGTGGGGAGAATATATATTCCAGGCGAGCTTTAAAGAAGTTTGTTCTTAGTACTAGAACCGTAACATAGAGGATAAAGAACTTGGATTTCTCAGTAGCCTTTCAAAGGACACAAAATATAATATTTCTTCATCGGCTTTGAAGATTTTGCTTATATTATTACATCATCAGTTCTTGCAGTGCTGTTATGGTCTATTAAAGGTTTGCTTGTTAGATATATACCAAAATTTCTCTGCCTTGATAAACTAAAAGACTCTTTATAATTTAGATCTCAAATTATTTTTCTAAATAGACTTTTGTAGTTTACCTGTATTTGTCTAAATATTACACCGTTTTATGACATGAGAAATCCCTAAATCTAATGGTTGGATCCAAATCTGTGGTTTTGGGGCTTTCTATTGTCATAAAAAGGTGCATGCTTTAGACCAATTCGCGTAAACATATTTAAAAAAAACATTTGGAGTTGAAAGCTGAAAGTTGAAAGTTAAAAGGCCTTACCTTATCACGGAAGCTCTCCGTTGTGTCGAAGCTGCTACCTTTTAGTTAATTCCTCAGTGAAATTGACTGTTTTCTACTAAATTAACGTAATATTGTAATGTATTAATTAACAGCTCAGATAAATAAAGAGGATACCTAAACCGCAAAGAACTTTAGAATCGTAGGGTTTCACTGCCGAAGCCCCCATGACCGACAATGGGCAACCCACACGCGCAAATACAACGTAGTTCTAAGCAAACGTGAATGGCTTCTACCTGCTCACTCAAGTGTTCAGTATCAGTTACACATCCTGAGAAATTGGTCATTGTTACGTTTCTTATTTTTATCTTCTCTTTTATAGGCTCTACAAAAGTATATAACGCCGCTTCAGAGCACTACTATCTCATCTACAAATTTGGCTTTTTCTGATTTTATCACTTGAAATACTTCAGACTACTGAAGATTCGACGCAGAAGTACTTAGCAATGTGTCAGACATGACAATGTTCTTTTATTTATTTATTCTCATGATGCAGTTCTATTTTTCAATTTATTTTTATAACAATATTAATTTTTGTAATAAATATTAAGCTAAACAAATTTTTTGTAGAGAATATTTTTTAAAAAAATCAAAGAAAGGTTCTGCCAAGTTTAGGGCTTAGTTAGGTAGAAAGTTAAAAATTTGATTTATAAATTCATAACTTGAAACGATATAACAAAAAGTAAAAATACCCACTTCTGATATCATGGCCGAGTGATAAAATTATCAAACGAATTATGATATTCAATTGAAAAAAAATTTGTGGTGCGCGCATTATTTTCCGAAATTATTTAATTATTTACAACGTATTGAAATTTTTCTTATTTTTTTCTTTTACTTAAATACCTTCATAGCTTGTATTTATCCATTTTTATTACTATTAACAATGATAGAAGATTTATTATTTCAAATAAATAAAATTAAAGGTGCTTTAGAGGAAGCCATTTTCGTAATATCAAAGTGTTACGTCAGAGTATTTCAATGAGGATACGACATAGCTGATATTTAAGAACATTTAATTTTACATTGATATTTTATTTTATTTATTATTTTTATAACGAGTAAGTCAATTTTGGCGAAAGAGTTGCTGTAACATCGCAGGTTTATAGGTACATACTTGAAAAACGCAATTACAGTTTCGTACAACCTTCCGTTTTGGAGCTAGACATACCAAATACACCAGTGTTTTCCGAATTGTGGTACGCGTACCAGAGGTACGGGGAGTGTGTAGTGACGTTTTGAGCATGGAAAACTAATTAAAAAAACTTCGTTACTTGCTTGTATTGTATATTTGTTGTTGTTCATATTATTATGAAGTTGCTTTTTCAACATTTATAAACATTAAATCGAAAAAAAGAAATAGTCTTTTTATTAATGGAACCGTATCTCAGATTTAAATCAACAACCAAGGAGACAAATTACAATGATCTGACGTATTAAAATAAGCAATTTCATCCTTCTCATTGATCCTAAAAATCTTATGATATAATTTTTATTTATATTTATATAAATATATATTATTTTTTTCATTTTTTTTTTCAAGGATTACTTATTACGACGAAAATAATAGAGGGAGTACACAGATGTCCAAAGTTTGGAAAACACTGGCATACACACACAAACACACGCCCCGTTTTGCAAGAGTTGGTTTTTTGGACTCGGAGGGCAATAAAATGCCTATTTCCATGAAAACACAGATTCGGAATTTTTTTAGATCGCAATACTTTCTCTTACTATATTCTTTCATAGGTAGGTGAAAGTAATAATCGATTTTTTTTTTCGTAAATTATTGAACTTATGTTAACGCAGCATTAGCACTACCCACAATAAAACTTTCCATAACGATCCTTAGCATAGGTCAGGGTTAGTATTTAATGATTCCAGTTAATATTTTCCTATAAATTCCTGTAATAAAATCAAATAAATAAAAATAAGTGAATGTAAGGCCACAAGGGACAAATGGCTTTTCAAGGGACGCAGAAGTTGACATCCGGGTCCTTTTTTATTGCTTGGTTCCGTTCTTATTTCTTATTATTTTATTTTCATTCTTGGCATATTTTCGTGCATGGCCATCTCTTTCTGTTATCAGCTCCGTGTGATAAGGCAGCTGTTGTAGTGAAGAATTATAGAGCTTGGAATTAATTTCAGTTTACTTAATATTTTTTTTTTTTTTTTAATTTATTACAGGTTGGTTTAGAAAAATTGCAAAGGAAAGGATAAATTACTTACCATAGAATTTTATTTCTTAAGTAAAACCGGTAGAAATTCAAGATTTAACACATGCACAAACCAAAAATATGTAAGATTCAAACCAGAAATGACCTTAATTTACTCAATTCAAAACAAAATAAATCTATTACTTTGGATGTCGTTAAGTGGCTGTTTTTGACGTCTAATAAAGGCAGAACTACTATGTGTGATTAACGTACCACGGCGGATTTAAAAGAATTTGGAAATTTTCAGGGGTTATCTTCCACATATGCGGGCATGCACCAGCAACTGCGTCTGTGATTGGCTAAAAGAAACCAAAAGGCCCATTGTCGGACTATTTTTCCCACCAAAAACAGAACTATCAGAACGCCATACAAATGTCGACTGCATGATGGGAAAGAAGAAAACGTTGTTTTCATCTTAGAATTGCGTTCCTCCAACTGGAGTGTAAGGACATAAACGCGTTTTTGGTGTAATTTTTAAACGCTCCTAGCTCCGTTTTTTATAAATGGCAGAAAGCAAGAATTGGTATAATTTAACAGAAATAATGTGCCATTAGAGATTGTCAAAAGAATTTTTGGATTTGCACTTCAGGCGGAAGTACTATACGCAACCAATTTTGAGTGTTGGGCTGAGTTGTAATTTGCAGTATATGACTGGGTCTTCGTTCACGAGATTGTTATTTTTTAATTATATATTCTCCTTTGTATGTATCATTATTTGCATTGTAATTGTACGCCATTTAAACCAGGCGTATGTGTGGTAGACGTGGGAGGTCGTCCGATTTTTACCAAATGACGGATAGAATAAAATAAAGTGGACGTATTAAAGGGGAAGTAATGAGAGAATTGAGAGAAAATATCGTAAAAAAAAATATGTATCGTTAATTTTTAAGCTTTTTTATTTAAAATGTCAAAAAGACAGAGAGACCGTCATTTGTTCTTGACCTTTTTGTAATTAAGGTCTCAATGATCTCGGTAATTTAAAAAAAAATTAAAAAGCGATTATCAAACTATTGAATAATAGCATGCATTAGATGTTGGAATCGTTAAGCGTTTCCAATGGCCGTGCACTGATTTGCCCGCTTCTTTTTTTTTGTTTGAAAAAACGCCTTTTTGTTTTTCAAAGAAAGAAGATTTATCTGATGAATTCGGTTTAAGGAGGCCAGGCATGAATAATTTAGTGTTGTTTTGTTTTAAGGAGTTTAGAATTCTGTCGGCCTATCATTACCGGTGATTTAATGTTTCATTCTGACCTTGGGGGATCCGGGCTGAATCGAGATCATAGTTTTTTTTTATATTATCTGGAAGTAGACATAATTGAAAATTGTTAAAATAAAAATAATTGAATTTGTTTATACTCTATAATTTCCATAAAATGATTAATTTATGTAATACTCGTTACATTATTTAATTTTTGCGTTTCGGTCATAAATATATATATGCTGTTGATTTTATATTTCTATCGGATGGATTATTGTTTCGTTTTAACAGATAACTATGAAAATAAGAATTTACAAGAGGCGAGGAGTTTTCGAAAATAATCGAGGGATCGACCAAGGCGTTGATGGGAGGATCGTGTTGGGTTCTGATGGAGTCCAATGCAAAGAGAAATATATGGAACAATTGTCGGTGGAAAGCCATACTATATTCCATATGGTAATTGTCCTACTTAGTTATTAGCTCACCGTAGGATTTTAGTTTCAGAATTCACATCACATATTATCATTTTTGAGGCGGCCACTGGCGTTCGCTCCAAATTGAACGATGATGTGGAGCTACTGGAGTGCTTAATTATTGCTTAGTGTACTTCACAGTGTATTTCATTCATTTTGCCTTTATAGATCTCATTTAACTTAGCTTCGTTCGTTTCTCCCACCTTTATCAATATTAGCTTTTGAAAAAATTAGATGAGGAATGCTAAGATGCGTACATACCTGATGAGCTCGGAGAGCGCTGTTTGTCCGATGTTCGTTAATTTCAATGTATGTCCGGAGATCCACAGGAAATCCCCGAACATTTGGTAGCCATTTTGCAGAGTAGTTTTAAATATATCAAATAATAGTATAATCTTTGCATATTATTTAAGTTATAAGCCTAGAATAATAAAGTCATGGTAAAAACTATTGATATGAAGGATTAGTTTAACCTATTGATTCAAATATTGGATGGGCTATGAATATGAATAAATAAAATTAGGACTCTGGTGCAATGAGACAAAAATGGTATGAGATGGAGAGGTGGAATGGAGTCTTTTTTAAATAAGGAATTTTCAAAAACGAAGATAACCAAAAAATAAATAAATACAGTTAAATAAAATTTAATAAAACCTTTTTTAATTGAAAAGGAAATAAAAATAGAATAAATTAAATAAAAAGTTAACAACTTGTTAATATTGACTTGTTAATATTGAAGTTGTTGATAATCAACAACTTTCAATTATTAATTTATTAGTGTGTTTTTCTATATTTACTACACTCCAACCAACTTCTCCTTAAAAATATAATAATATCCAAGATATTAATTGAAATGTAGTCTTATAGTCCAACGTTTCAATTATCTTGGATAACAATAATCATATGCGCTTTACAACCAGCAAACCTGTCAAGCTTCCATCCAAATCAGAACACAGAGCCCTCGAAGTGCTCGTTGAAAAAACCGATAGATGGATTGTCGCGCTCCGTACAAATAGAGCAGGCGCGTAAGCAGAATTTTTTTTCGGAGATTTGCAATTTTTTTGGGGTGAGGGATTTAATAAGAAGGAGACAAACAATCACTTAAGTGTCTATAATCGCCAAATTGGACGAAGGTTTTAATGATAAGAATGATAATGAAAATTGGATCAAAAATTATAGTCAAAAATACAAAATTTATATTGGTGGGTATGAATATCATATTTTTTTCAAATATTTCGTAGGGGAAGGAGCATATATCCCTCTGATCTCCTCCCCCATCCTACGCCACTGAAATGGAGTGAACTTGCTGCTCACGTTTGAGTCGAAGGTACGTAGATCGTATCGCCATTGTGTACGCACCTTTATGTGTAATGAAAAAGGTTTACATTCCATAAATTGGCTACCTGATTTAATCATACGCAGTTAAAAAGAACGCTAAATGGAAAAACAAAACAGATTGTTAATCTAGTGAATCTACTGTGAAGGAGAACAACTGTCGCTGAGAGAAGGATGGGGACATTGTACAGCTGCCCTTGACCTAGAATACCTTCCCTGCCTCTACACAATAGATGAGTTGATCCAATCATTGCAACTCGTCTTTTCTCCATTCTTTCTCTTCACTGATATATAGCGACATTTTGACATATAAAAAGTGATTTTTAATTATTATTTCCATTTTGAATGAAACAATCATCTGCAATGAAATACTTATGAGAATGGTTCAGATTAAATATACTTAATATACCTTACCTTACAATATACCTTCTGCGTAACAACTATAACATAACCTTAACAATTAAGTATCCGTGTTACTTATTATTAGAAGTCGTTCTTAGTACACTTAACCAACTACTCCAGATTCCTGTAACTATGAGGGAGAAATTCGACGAATATTTAAAAACATTCTTTTCGGCTTTAAGCCGTACAAAATCCAAATATCTGTACGTTCGAGGTAAACTGTCGTAGCAATTTCAAAGTTTTTACAAGAGAGAAAAAAGATGCTTCAGATCGCATTGTGCTGCTTGTTGTGGATAGTGACCAATCTTTATATTTGAAGTGTTGTACTTTTTACTACACTTTTACCTTATTTAAGATTCTGTACCTCGCAAAATATGGCCTGAGGAATGCAAATACGTTAATAAAATAAAAATCAATAATACTGCACTTACGAAAGTTTACCTCTGAGGCATAAATATATGATTTGAAAAAAAATAAAACTGCAAATGCAAGGAGGCACATGACCACACACCTTCAGAAGACAAAATCTACCAGAATTACAAAAATCAGTTCGTGTGCTTTATCTCCAATATCGGCCAACAGATAAATCATGCGAATCCAAATCCAAACCGTTTGGTGCAATGTAAAAGCCTCAAATTAATATATATATACAGTCGAACCTCTGTTTATCGAACGTCCATATATCGAAAATATCTATGTATCGAACTATTTTTGGAACCTTGAATCTTGAAAAAATACTCTTCATATCCAGCAAAAAATTCGCATTTAAAAAAATATAAATGTGATAGTCATCAAAAAGTGCCCTTAATTTACGTACAGTAGAATGGGTGATAACATTTGGGGGATATTTGGGGGATATTTGGGGGAACAACCCCAAAATAATCTTTATATGGATTAAAAATGAAATTTTTGAATATCAGGAACGTTTTCATTTTGTTCATCTTTTATTTTTAAATATTCTTGAACACAACAACTATTAAAATAATAATAATGTAAAAAGTGCTTTTCTGCTTTTCTTTTAACTGAATTAAAATAAACGGACATAAAAATTATAAAGTAATTTTCATTTCCTGGAGGTGATAATGAAAAAGGAAGTGATTTAAATGCCTTTAAAGAGGTCTTTTAGTGCTGAGGGAGAGAGAATTCTACAGGATTGACGAGTGAATTAGAAAGGATTTATCATATGCCGTAGTTCTGTGGGAAAGCTAGTATAATAATAATAATAATAAACTCTTTATTTATTCCGGGACAAGTCCCTTTAGAATAACAATTACAGGCAATGATAGGTGGGCTTCAGAGCCTTAGAGTAGACGATATAGGAACATATGCGTTAACAGATAATTAAAAAAGAAAAAAAAGAAAAGCCAATAAATAAATACAAATAAAAATTATAACAAGTCATAACGCAATAACTTCTAGGATATGGAATAGGTATTAATAGTTTAATTGATTACGCCTTAAAACAAAAACTACACGAACTTCTTATGTTGATAAGATATGACAAAATTGGATATGAAGTAACATATTTACAAATGTTGATTGAAATAAGAGAAAATGTATTTACAATGTTTTTTGGTACTGGATGGAAAGTAAATGATTGGATAAGCGGGATTTGAAGGTGATAAGAGTATTGGAGTGACGAATGGAAGGAGGGATGGAATTCCATAATGATGAGGATCGGACAAGAAAATATCTGTCGAAAGCTGCGGATCGGTGGGCCGCTGTATATAAATCTGAAGGCCGAGAACGGGTATGACGAGAATGAACAGAGGATTTGAATTGGACCAGGTCGAAAATGTAAGATTGGTAGAGGAAGGATGCCAGGATATACTTGCGACGGTAGGAAGGGTAAAGCCGCTTCAACTCTTCGTGATATCGGGAGACAGAAGCGTCCCTCGGGATCCCGAAGATGAATCGTACAAAGCAATTTATCGAACGTTTTATGTTTGTCTCGAGGTCCCCAGAGACGCCCCCGTACACCGCACAACAGTAATCAAAGTGGGCTAATATTAAGGAAGTAACTAAGAGTCTACGGGTCTCAAGTGGAAATAGGTGACGGAGGTAATTTAGTCGCTTTAAAGTGTAAAAGGTACGATACGTAGGAAGGTTAAAGGTAAAAGGTAAAAGTAGGAAGGTTTGGATTATGTTGAAGATTTGAAATACAGTAGATCAAAGACAAAGAAAGATATTTTGTAGAAATAGTCTGGTGCAGGAAGGAGTTTAGGAAATATTGCGACAGGAAGGGTTGCAGCGGCAATCCGGCGTATAAAATGGTTTACACGCGAGTCCCTGAGAGATAAACTTGACAAATTCTTCATCATGGAGTTCCCCAGTCCCACAATTCGCACCGTGATCGAAATAGAGGAAAATGAGAGGTAAAGCAAAGAGTTTACGAGTGTAAGGAGGCAAAACAGAAAATATGATTCTTGTTCCCTAAGAAAGTCAGCAGTTTTATAACATTATTTTAGTTCATATACAATATTTCGAAATTAATCATCATCTCGTAACACTAACTCATTTTAATGAATGAAGGCCAAAACAATCATAAAGTAGAAACCAATATTTTTTAATTAATCTACAAATAAAGTTTCGTTCGAATTCGCCTTCTTCTAAATTCTTTCGCTCGGGGCAAGTGTCCCTTTAGCCTCCCCTCCTTCTTCTTCCATTCCTGTATTGAAGAAGGATACGATCTCGTTTTAGCTTGTAAAGCAAAACCAGCAAATTTAAAAGGAGTGAGATTGCCTTACTGCCGTGCTTCAAGTCTAGTGAATCATTGAAGTCTAAAAAACTTGATACGAAAGTATTATGGCCGTAGCTGCATGGGAGATATTTAAACAAAAAAATTTTTAATAGTCGTAACTACACATTTTGTGCCTTTTACTAACAAGAAAGTGATAATTCTTAAGCAGTTTTTCTGCTTCTTTGCCTTAGAATATTCTAGAAACGATGTAATGAAGGAACAAAAACAAAAATAATATATATATATATATATATATATATATATATATATATATATATATATATACACATAACTTTATATTCTAAATGAACTTGGTTGAAATAAAGCTATATAAAAGTTAGTCTAGACGGATAATTGTGGGCCTTGTTTAGGTGTCGACCGTGCTTTGATAAACGCATCCTGGATTCACTCCTACCGGTATTTCTGATCGCCTAGGTATCTTCAAGAGTGGAACTGATTTCTTAATTTATTTAACGTTACCTGTACAAATACAAATAATTATTTTAAATAAAAAATTCTCGCTTATAAAAATATAAAATTAATGTTTTGGCTTTCTTCATCAGGATGCTTTGCGGTTTCATTTTTAGATTTGAATATAAGCATAATCAATTGCCGAGTTGATAGAAATAAATCTATATTATTTTAAATTCGATTTTCTATCTTGATCTTCCTTTTCATAATATTTTTTTCTTTTTTAGAATTTACCCTTTCAAGGAAATATTGGAAGGACCTTTAACCATCAATATTATTATTTTTATATCTGAGCCACTGAATTAGCCTTCCTAGAAATCTACACCCTTTATTATTATTTTTGAAAACAAATAATAATAATTTGATAAGTAGTGAAGATTTATTTTTATGTTTCTGTTTCTTTTATTTATTTATTTTTGCTCAAGGAGTAATGTTTATCACACAATGCATGAGTTGCTACTCGCAAGAGATTTAATATTTATTTTTGTCAAAGATTTTTTTTACAAAACATTATAAATGTATAACGACATAGTTTTTCTATTTGTTTTCAAAAACATGTTTTGAAACTAAATATGTAAACAAAAAAATGTTTGTTTTCAAGATAAAAGGCCCATGTATTTTTTATGATCCAATTAGATTAATTAAAATATTTTTAATAAGAATAAAAGAAAGAGTAGGGGAAATACACTTAAAACAATTTTTTCTAAATAGAATTTTTTTAAAAATTGTTTTCGAGGCGGCTTCGAAGTTTTTCCTACATACTGAAAATTTATTCTCCGTTGTTTAAATTTGAATCAGTTATTATTATTACACGGTGCTACAACCGGGTTACAGGTCCTGGCCTCCTCCAACCGTGTGTAAGTTTCTCAGGTATATGATGGTGAATTTTGGTTTTATATTCGCAACCTCTTTCAAGAATGGTCCGCATACATAAGACTGGTCCGAAGCGATCTTCCTTTCCTAAATCCACTGTGGTACGAACCGAGTTCACGCTCGGCGTATAGTAAGAGATGTGTGAATAAAATGTGTGACAGTATCTTGGAGGTACAGTAAAGTAGCGAGATGCCTCGATAATTGCTGCATAGAAACCTATCTCCCTTTTTTTGTAGAGGACATAATTGGCCTATTCCAGTCATTGGGAATCATCTCGTCACAAGGAGGAGGTCTTTTAGTCTTTTGACAAGCTCATTTCCACCCCATTTTCGGAGTTCAGGAGAGAGTGCATCAGTAGCGGAAGCCTTATCATTCTTGAGGTTGCTGATGGCATCAGTTATCTCATCCCCATCAGAGGGCCTGAGGTTCATTCTTGTTCTTCCTGCTGCCTTCTACTGATTTCCTCTTCTTGGGTTCTTACTTCTTCACTAGTGCCTTCGTCTCTATAGTTAGAACATCATTGAAGTAATACTCCATTCTGCAAGAACTTCAGACTTTTCGGTCAACAAGTTACTCTCTTTATCCTTACAAGATTTTAATTTATTTGTTTAAAGCGTCCTTCCTTCATTGGCAAATCTACGGCACAACAGTTTCCACCTTCTCCAGCTCCTCCCTCTTTCTGTTGTTTCTTCTTGCGATGTAACCGTTTCTCATCCTTCCTTCTCTGTCTGTATTCATGTGCTGTTTTGAAGGGATCTGTGCTTTTCCGAACCCTTTAAAATTTTAGTATATAGTACATGTCCAAGAAAAAGAAAAAGCATAAGAAAAAGTTATGAAAAAACAAATGTTTTATTTATGCATGAAAATTATAAATTTTATGGTAAATTGTACAATGGTTATTTGAATGGCAATAAAATAGAATAATAAAAAAAATCGAAATCGGACAGTTATTAGCAAAGATAGAGTGTATTGAACTTTTTGTTACTTTTCTTACCACACAGGTAAGGAAGTTATTATAATCGGTTAGAATTTTTGATCTACAGTTTTCAACGTATCTATGCTATCCACTGACGAGAGGAGTATCCGTGGCCGATTTTGATAAACAAATTTTTGGTGATTTTTCATTGCAGTTAGTAAAGATAATAAACGCCAAATTAAAAAGAAGTTGGCCGTTATTACGGATAATTAAATTAAATGTACAAAATCAAAATAAAGTAATGTTTTTTGCATATTTTAATTGTATAAATAAATGATAAAAATGAAATCATATTTCTATCCGTTTTTTTTTATTTTTAGAAAGTTTGCATAAACAACTCATAATTTTTCATTTATTCACGTTTCGGACTTCACTTTGTCCATAATCAAAACATCTGAAAAATTCTTAGATGTTTAGACAATATACAAACTGTAGTTCGAAATGTCAATAAACGAAAGATGGTGAAGTATGAAGGTGTTTATTTAAACTTCCTAAAAATAAATAACTGTTCGAAAAACTTTGGAAGCCTTCAAGAATATAATATATGAAATAATGATCAAATGACCACCGGACGATCCTAATAGGTTTAATTGCTTCTGGGCGTTTCTCGATTTCTCTTTTGTAAGAAAAATCCAATAGATATTTAAAAAGACCAGATGTTTTTCAAGATACATATTTTGAATTCTATTAATTTATATTCTATGAGCTTTACCTCAGCTCATATAATAGACAATAACGTATAATTAAAATAGAATAGAATTATTTAGCAAATAAAAGAATTGCATGCAATATTAGCAACGAGGCTGGTAATGATGATCTGAGACGTTCGAGGGCCTGGAGCAACCTCATTAGTCGAGGATATTTTAGGAAAGGTCAGGGGATTCTGGATCGCTCCCGTCTTAGCCTTGGCAGATGGTGATGGCTGTCCCAAGAGAGGATCAACGGGGACTTGTAGCACTTCTGGGATGTCGGATCACTTCATTGCTTGAAAAACCTTTGTTCGCGGACTGCTTTGTCCTCAACTATGGTTAAATTTAATATTTCCTTCTTTGTGGATGTTGTAGCGGAGAAGGTAGCAAAGTTTGGCCATTCTAAACTCTAGCTTACCGAAGGAACTTCGCCTAATCTGTAGTTCATAAAGATCGAGTTACTTGTACAGAAGATAAGTGGAAAGAAAACTTTCCATAACTTAACGCCGCACAGTGAACGCAGTAGTTTGAATATATCACTTAAATTTACCTTTAGTAACTTTGAAGCAGTAGAATTTTTTCACAAAAAGTTGCAATTTTTATGCGATGAGAAATTAGAAATTTTTGGACTTGATCGGGGACGGAGCTTGTAATGAAATGTCTGTTTTGTTCTGATCATTACAGATAACTTTATTTGGGAAATAATAAGTATTGAAAATTTTATGAAGTGTTTTCGATTTTAAGGATTAAATACTCGTCCTTATTGGCTTGATTATTGTCATGAAAACGAACTGTTTTGTAAAAAATATTATTGAATATCTAATGGTTGACCGTGTAGAAAATGAAAGATAAAATGGTCGTGGCGATCAAGAAATAGAACACAAAATATCCATTGAAAGGGCTGGATATCGTACTTTTCCGACTACGGTCGTATTGATAAGATTTTTTGGAATTTATTTTTCTTCCAGGTTTTGTAATATGTGATTGAAAACTTTAGGATTTAAAAATTGGTCATCGTTCACAGAAAACACTCAAGTGTCTTCTTCATACGTAGTGAGGGCAGTGTCAGAATTGAGATTCGATGCAATAGCCTAATTCCCTAACTGATTTAAAATATTGGCAATTTGATCTTCTTTATTTGTAGAATGTCTGTTTATTGTTTATGACAATCCTAAAGCTAATCGGATTTGTTTTAAATGAAGCAATTCTGGTGAGATTTGATGATGACACGTTTGGATTTAGGCGAAATATCGTGAAAGATGCCCATGAGTTAATGGGGAGTGATCATATCGCTGCCTCGGAAGAAGACTGAAACAACTCGAAAAAGTGTAGTTTCTTGAAGTTTTCATCATATTTCAACGGATTATTACAGTCCTAACGGTTGTGTTAATGATTTATTGATCCATTCACTAGTAATTGCTTATAGGCAAATAGTGTTAGGTTTTTTTTTTTTTATTTCTAACATAATTTTAAGCTTAATTTTTTTGACTTGTGGCATCTTTGTACAAAACAATTTTGAATTTTGCGTATATATATATATATATATATATATATATATATATATATATATATATATATATATATATATATATATATCAGCCTTAACTCCGAAAATTGTATTTTTGAGAAAATGGCTTGAAGATTATTTTTCAATTTCTACTGATTATTATAGGTTACCTTACAAATGTATTAATAATTTCTTGAACCTTTTTTAAAGTAAATGTTTGAAGGTAACTTGCCTTAGAGAATTTTCGTATTACAAATATTATTTTAGGTTATGCTTTCAGAAAAAAACATGGGAAACCGATAGCAACAAACAATTGTTGCTCAAGCATGATGAAATACATGCAATGGCAATAAAGATAATAATATCCCGTATTTTTAAAGGTAATTAAACCCCCATCAATTATAAAATCAATTTTAAACTCATAAACATTTTTCCCCTCGCCCCTTCCCCATAATGAGAAATGAGAATCAGGAATTAATGAACATTAATCTAAGGAACTATCTACCTGCCTATGTACCCAAGCTTTTTATTATAATGATGTGTTTAAATCAAAGTAGGAAACAGTTATTGGATTGTTTCAAAAAGTTTCAGTTTAACTGTTTTTCAAGAACTTTACCAATTTAAGTTTTAACTTAAGAGTTCAACAAGAACTTTTATCAAAAGAACCTTTCAGTACAATGTTCCTCAAGTAGTTATATCAAAAGAACTTTTTAATAAAAGTTCTGTTGATATAGATTCTCGTCGGAATTGTTTTATAGATGTTCTAATAATATAAGTTCCTATTAAAACATTTTAAATATAATGCATCAGATGCTTATCAGGGCACATATTTTTAATTAATTTTTATAAGCTTAGATTTTAGAAGAAATCGTTTGAATAAATGCTGAGATGATTTCAACTGAAAATGCTATTCTATAACATCGAGGTAGGTTTCGTTACTTCTTGACTGACACAATTGCTCGAAAAACGGCCATACGATAAACATTTTTGTTCTATTTATAATAAAATATGATATATTTATAAGAAAATATAATAAAATGAACAACTCGTTGAGTATGAATACACAAAAATCTAAAAATCGAAAATTTTTGAGTTGTGCCGGTCTTCTTCCGATGTAGCGATATGATGTCGGCCAAGCATTTGATTTCTTCCCTTCGCGATTTCCTGATCCTAGTAATCCACTTATTAGTAATCCAACCTACTAGGATTTGTTTCTTAAATTAACGCCGCCAATCTTATGCATTAGTAACTTCTTTTTTTGCTTAATCACTCTAAATGACTCACTTTTAATTAATAGGATCGATCAGCTTTTTCATAAGTCAAAATATTTCTATAGGATAGAACCCAATCATGCATTTTTTTTTAATTCCTAATTTACATTATTTCATATTATTTATAATAGTCAGATTGGACATCTCCGTAAATATAATTTATTTTAGAAAAAAAATTCTTATTTGGTATTTGATAAATTTTGAAATTTCAAATAAAAAGAGAACAAAAATATTGATATAATTAGTAAGCCAAATACGGTTAGTTAATCAAGCTTAGCAACAAAAACAAAATAACAGTTGAAAAATTACTGATTGCTAACCGACAGCATCCCTCAGTCGCTAGTCAGCAGACAAGCGATGTGAAATGCTCTCAGATTTGTCCAGGTCAGGTTTCAACTCCTTTTTGTGGATTGTTACCTTTCTTTGAGCTCCTTTCATTCCCTCCACATCTGTATAGATTAGTGTCGACTAGGCTTTCCAGGTGTCTTATTCAGTAGCTTATGACCCATATTTCTTTTTTTAATGATTGTAGTTAATCAAATCAAATAAATCAAATAGCAGTCACTTTCTCGATAGGTGTATATATATATATATATATATATATATATATATATATATATATGAAGCAGAATGGTGGAGCATGAATATCATGATTATGGTAGGTATGTTACCACGTAGTTATGGTAGGTATGTGCGTTGAGCTTCATCTGTAACAAAGGAGACATTCGTTTAAAATAATTAACAATCCGTAAATTATACTATAACATTTGACCTCATTCAATAGATACTATTTTATTTTTATTTAAAAATTGTATAAAAATATAAATAAGCATTTGAATATCCTCATATTTTTTTTTTTCATTATTAATTTGTTGATTCTTGAATTGGATAATTTGGGTTTATTTTTTAGTAAATTCGATAATTCAATCATAAATTTAAGTGTTTATAATGATAAACACTATATTTAATTTGTAAATAACTATTGGGTTATTCATAATTTATATGTAGTTTTACTGGCTTATATGAATTTTTAAACAAGACCACTACAAGAATAATTCGACAATTCTAAAGTTATGAAAAACCTAAGAAATTATGAGTCATAAAAAAGGTAATTAAAAAAAAATTAATAATCCATTAGAAATATGTGTCTATGATCTTGCAGGTTTCAGGTATCAGGTCCAATGGTGATACTATTATATAGCATATAGATATAAATTTGGTATGTAGTTCCAACATGGAGCTGTATGATTACGGAAACATGAAAACTACCGAAATTTAGTCGTCAAATTGGACTATCTAAGCATAATTATTGAGGTAAATTAAAATACTCCACCACCACCATCAGCCAACAGGGTAGCTTAAGGTTAAAAAGGGATGGGCAGTCAATAGTAGAGCAATGCTTTTCATAAGGAAGTAACTTCGCGCTAAGCTGAACCAAGTTGAAGAAGGGAATCTCTTCTCAGACAAGCCAACTTAACTTGGAGATTACTGGTATTTATACTCTGAAAAGTTGATAAGCATTTCATTTTAAGTTTCCTCTCTTGCCTGCAGTTGGTTATAACCTGCAGGTATCATAACATAGCCCGCATCCCTTCACATTGGCTGTGGCTCTTTACTTGATCTAAGCTTTGCATTAAAAGTTTTTGCTGTCTTTACTGAGTACTTAGCGCGGCATCTTCTGTTCGGAGGGAAGGGAATGTAATGCAACCGTAGAGACCTGCTGCATATTTATAATTGCAGCACGGTTACATTAATCCGAGCTAAATATTTAGGACTCATTAGGATTAACGCAAATTAATAATTTCTCCCTGAGAAACCTTAAGAAACTTCATTAAAAACTTTGGATTGCTTTATTTTATACATTCAGCGATTACATTACCTAATGGAGTACTTACGATTAGAGAATGGCCATGGGAAGAAAACATTTGGAGCTCCAAGCCTCAAACAATCATGAGACGATACACCCCCGAAGAGTCCACTTTCCATCGCGGAGTCATATCGCTTTCACTGCTTTGATTTATTACCGACCTGGAGAACTAATAAGGATTGAGAGGGAGAGATGGCTGGAGGATAGGCTCTGATGGCTCATGGACCACAATGAGACCGGAGGAAACGAGGAAGAAGGAAGAGCTTTTCCGAAACAGAAAAACACAAAGAGCGGGAATGGTAAGTCACTTTCACTGCAGCAGAGAAAGTGCACTTGCATAAGGCTGCACTTTCCTAGCCCATTTCTTACACCAACCCTGACCCACAGGTGGGGGTGCAGTGGCTTTCTCCTTCCGCTCATCCGTATGATGCCAGCCAGGCAGCGAAGGGCTGCAAGTGATATGACTAGTTGCTTGGACCATTTGCTTATGAAAGACCTATAAAAAATAAAAATATCTATCGGGAAAAAAAAGTAATTCGTCCAGGAATAGAAATTGAAAGTTTGATATCAAATGATCTTGGAAACGATGTTTATTATGCTTGTATAATTGAAAGGCACTCGGTCGTAAAACATGGTATCTAACATTTTTTGTGAATTTAAGTTTTGTTGTACCAGATTTCTTACGTCTGATTTCATTGGTTGTTGAAAGTACTTGAAGGATTTTTTTTTTGTGACTTTTTAAGGTGAAACATTGTAACTAACACACATTTTAACATTGTAAAAATTTTCATTTTGCTAGTAGCCATGTTTTACGACAGAGTGCCTCAATTAAAAATGAAGCAGTCTTGTAGGGCTACATGTAACATGCTTCGATGATATGTACCATACTTACCTCAACACGTGCATGCAATAACCATGTTTGAATCCCACCAGCCAACTCGTAAGCTGTCCAAAATGCTCTCATTTGACACTATACTTGATAGTGCTCCATTTTTCAGCTTTTTAGTTTCATTTCCCTAGGTTATAATCTGTTTCCCTGCGAAGCTGATTTTTTCAATTAGTGCCCTAAGATCCTGTTACAATGAGAATTCTTTTATAATGTTAAACTTGCATATATATTTATTAATCGTAGTGAATATAAATCAGGACCGGAACCAGATGAAGCGCAAATGAGGTACTTGCTCAATGCGGCAGAATTTAAAGGCGGCGAATTTCGAAAAAAATTTAGGTTATAATCTGTTTCCCTGCGAAGCTGATTTTTTCAATTAGTGCCCTAAGATCCTGTTACAATGAGAATTCTTTTATAATGTTAAACTTGCATATATATTTATTAATCGTAGTGAATATAAATCAGGACCGGAACCAGATGGAGCGCAAATGAGGTACTTGCTCAATGCGGCAGAATTTAAAGGCGGCGAATTTCGAAAAAAAATTTGTTTTTTGGCTTAGAAAAATAATAATTGTTTCTGTTTTTGACCTTATTTCAGTCATAATGTTATGAGAAAATGATATTTATTTCGAAATATATTACCTAAAATACCGTTATAAGACAGTAGTATTTTATTGAGAGGGGGCTATAAGAAGGGGTAGAAAAATTAAGCTTGTACCCCCTTTACTCTTGGCAAAATTCCTACTTCCGGCCCTGATATAAATAAAAGTTTATTTTAATTTTAAACATATAAAACTCACTCAGGTTTTTTGCAATAACTGAAATAATTGATATTATACCATGGGAAATTCGAGAATATTTTTACATCAAAATAATATATTTCTTTATTAATTCCATCTTCTTATCCAGTAGGAGAAAGGATGCTTTCATTATCAATTTTCAATTTTTTTTTAAATTCTTTTATTAAATAGTGATGTTTTTTGGGGCGCTTTTCAACTTTTAGTAAGTAATATTTTTTCAGGAAATTAGAAAAAATGCAAAAACATAAAAACAAAAATGTTCTCAAAAAACGAGGCATTTTTTAAAGAAACATTAACCTATACTAAATTTAACAGGAATAAATTCCGTACATTATTTTTTCTATGATTTATTTTGGCCGGGGTATGTTTTAGGATTTTATTGTAAACAACTGTACAGAGTGTATCGTAATAATATTTGGTAAAGAATAACGAGTGATTACTGAGCCGATTTTTATCAGTGAATACTAATTTTTCAGTCTTTGTATTTATCCTTCAATGAACACTTTGCCCATCTTACCCATTAGGGAATACTAAATATGCATTTTAGTAACTGGAAGTACTCTCTTTAAATTTTTTAATGACATGCATGGATGAGCCTGATTATTCAACAAATTAATGATGGTGAAGTTAAGTTTTCATGAGGTTAAATACCAAGGGGGGAAGTGGGTGTGGATAGACAATAACTTTATAAGAAGAGTCAAGAGTTAGTGTGACGGTATTAAAAAAGATCGGTTTGAGGTACAGGAGTGATGCTCTCAAATTCTGGAGTGATCTTTAGTCTGACTGAGTCGTGAAGGAAATTTTAAGTTCTTCGTAATGATAGTGACCAGTCTTCCGCGTCACAAAGCAGACTTGCTGTTGGGCTAGTTCTGAACGCTCCAGTCGCTAATTATGAAAGGCATTCAATTTTTTTAGTAAGCTAAAGGAAGCATTGCCATAAAGAGTGAATCCATAGTTCAGGGTTGGTCTAATCACTGTGCGATATATCATTGGGAGTGTAGTCCTATCTCTGCCATAGCTAATGTGAAATAACTTTTTTAGCAGATTTCCTTTTTGCTTAATTTAGATAGGAGTTAGTCTATATGAGATTTCCAGATTAGTTTTCTATCAAAAGTTATTGCCAAGATAAAAAAAAAAAAGCAACATTTTTTATGATCTGATTATTAACGGTGACTATAAGCGATCGATTACAGCATGTTTTACGGCAAAAGTGTAAAGAGACTGTTTTCTTCCGGGAAGATTTAAAACCCGATTTTTAATCCCAATCTTGAAGTTAATCAACTGTTTTTTGCAATACCGTTTGTCCGAAATTCACAAATTTCGGAGGTGTAATATGGTTTGCAATATCCTTCATAGCAATATTAAAAACGTTGGAGATCACTTCCTGGTCCTGAGTTGACTGTACTACGAAAGGAAAGAAGATGAAATTTTTTTATAAAAACTATTTCATATTATTTTATTAGTATTATTAATTTATATTAATATTTTAAATTTAGTATGTATAAATTGAAGTACCTTATAACATGAAATATATTCTACTCCCAATGGAGCTTTGACCTGGAAATGTCCAAAAAAGGAGAATGAATATTTTTTTAAGAAAGGCTGTTTCATCAGTGACACACAAACACATTATTATTATAATTTTTTTAATGTGCGCTTATCTATATTTATTCATAATGAATTAAAAACGCATTACATATCTTCTTCGTGGCTAAATATAAATAGCCTGATTTCTGTCGCAACCCCATGAATTCTGGATAGCTCAATAAAACTCTTTTTCTGCCTGATCCTCTCTCTAGAGAATAAAATAAATTATTATTATTATTTTTTTGTAGTGTTGAGCAGAGCTCCAAATTATGTATATCAAATGAATAAACTATTTTTAAATTCAGCAAAAATAAATCGAATGAAATTATGTTTATTTTATTATTACAATTATTCATAAAAGATACACTCTACTACACTACTTGTGTACTTAGAGCTAGTGTAGAGCAGAGGCAGTGGGCAGTGACAGTACAAGCTGTGACCTACTGATCTTGAGGGCTCCAGGGTTAGATTTCTCCAGTGTGGGAGGCGATGCACTTTCTCCAGCCACTCACTATCTCTTAAGTCCTGTCTCCATATCTTCTCCAGGCTGGTTTCGAGAGCGTTTAGTTCTTTGGTGTACTTATTATATTATGATATTAATCTGTAATGTAGATAGGCATATACGAACACACACATATACATATATAAATATGCATATATATATATATATATATATATATATATATATATATATATATATATATATATATGTGTGTGTGTTCATATATTCCTATCTACATTACAGATTAATATCATAATATATATATACACATATATATTCAGTTAACATCCGCATGATGGTATATATAATATATATATATATATATATATATATATATATATATATATATATATTGTTTATTGGTAGCTAACCCAATGTTTCGAAAACATTTTATTTTATTTTAGTATGATATTTTGTATGAAATAAATTAATAGTGGAGCTCCCGCGGGAAAATATCTTTGTATTATTTTTGCTTAAGGCCCTTTTTTTAAACAATTGTTAATATGATTAAATCTTTTTCTAATTTACTAAACACAAACTTTAAGAAGTACACGCAAAAACTGAAAGTCAATAACAGTATTGTCACTGGATCGATTTTTGTTCTTTCGGAGGTGTCTTCCAACGGTTTTTTCTTAATATTAAAATTAATATTTTTGCTAAAACATTGGAATTATGTTTATTGGACCTTTAAAGTTTCTCAATGTTTATATATATATATATATATATATATATATATATATATATATATATTTTTTTTTATTTTTTTTTCCCAATAGGAAGTAAATATTAAAAAATCAGGTTTAATTAAATCGACCATCGTTGTAGCTAACAAGGAAATGACTATCTTTTAATAACCCAATTAATTGAATTAAATCATAAAATGCAATTCTAATTATTTTTCAATGATAATAATATATCTCCTCGTGTTGTGTTTTTGACTTATGGCCACATCAGCATATTGTTAGTCACTTTTGTAGGAGTGCAGAAAAGCGGATTTGATTTTCGTAAACTTAATATCAGAAGCACTCGCTCAAAAACAAGATTACTTGATAAGTAGGGCGGAGTCATTGGCGCTAAAAGGAGGAAATGAATCCCGTAAACGATCATGTCGAGATGTTTTGTAAGCAGTCCCTATTGAAAGGTATCTCCCCGTTGGGGATGCTTACAATTGGAAAGAGGAAAAGATCATAGTGTACGAAGAATGAGAAGCTCGTTACCGAAGTTGGAGGTAAAACGATTCGACACAATAGAACAGAAATACCATACCCCCTCTCCCACCAGTAGAACGCTACAAAGGCACATGTTCACCAATCGATATGACAACCGTTTACCTCGAAGACTGCACGTGTATCGGCGTACATATACCTACTGAAAGCGTCATCGGTATTTTGTTGATGGAAAAAAAGTATGGACAATTTTAAGTGATATACTCGAATATTGCTTCTGCAGATCTCTTCGAGCACAATAAGAATTTTCAAATGATTTCTGAGATATCAGTAGTTTTTCTGTAGAACATTAAGGATATTTTTGCAAAAATATTGATTTTTTATGCAGGTATATTATGCAGTATAGTGCTTTTTAACCGACTTAAAAAAAGGAAATTATCAATTTGACTTAATGTGTATCCATTATTTCTATGTGTATCCACTCATAACTTCTCCGTTTATGAGTCGATTTCTATTATTCTTTTCTAATCAAAATAGTACACCCCCAATGTGGTTCCATATTAATTTTATCAGAATCCCAATGAAAACATTTTTTTTATTTAGGTTCAGTCATTACTTCGTTATTCCTAAAAAGATTTCTATGATTATTTTTTTAATCAAAAGGGTACACTATGGGGGTCGTTACTTACAAATTTCTCCTGCATCCGGCAAAATCTTTTAGAGATAAAGTATACTTCAGTATACTTCAGTTCTTGTAATTTATATTTTTTACATATGATCACGAACTTATACGTGATATAATATGAAACATCAAAAAATAGTCATCAATACTTAAAACATCATATAATATTTTTTTCAATATTGTTGGAGATAGAGAGACGAACCTCTCAATGGACAACAGCTAATCACTCGCGGCCAATTGCAATTTAATTAAGGTACATTTCTAAATATATTTGTTTCTTTTCTTATCGAATATTCAAAACCGTCATTTTTCCAACTGTGAGATTCACAATGGGCAATTAATAAGCATAGGTAGGCACTTAAAAAAGAAAAAAAGGTGAATCCAACAATTTTTATTTAATGCTAAATAACTAAATAAGCTAATCTTTACTGTCTCATAGAAGTAGCGTGTAAGTAGGCCTTACCCATGCATTTCATATTTTAAGTTTACTCACTGAGGAATATGAAAGAAAAAAATTCATAGAAACGGTGTACAAGAACTACTAAAAGTAAATACATAAATAAAAATTAGAAAAAAAAAAACTTCAAAACTGTACGCAAGTGCATTTCATATTATTACTAAAGAGATAGAAACAATTTTTCTTATAAAATTATATTATTAAGTAAGATTAATAACGGTTCCAAATCAACCTGAACAGTACAATAATTTAATATGTTTTAATTTCGATGCGAAGCCGCTTCACAACTTGAATATTTTTAAGAGAAGAACTTAAAACAACTTAATAGTTGAAACAAACGATTTGTGCTACACTCTTGGTGGATTGGTACCAACATCAAAAAGTATTAACTTATTATACTGTTCTGGATGATTCGGAAATGTCTCTAATATTAATTAATAATTTACTTCTGTAAAAAAAATTATTTGTACCTCTTTTGTGGTTCTTATGAACAGTTTTGAAGCCTTTTGTTTTCTAATTTTCTAATTATTTATTTATTTTTAGTCGTTCTTGTGTACCGTTTCGATGTGTTTTTTTATTTATTTCACATACCTCAGTGGGTCAACTTCAAATCCAAAAGAAATATTGATCCCCACTTGTCCAAGGAGAATAGTGATAATCAGAGGATTTGATGTTAAGATGATTTGATGAAGGGATGGGGAAAGACAGCGCTCACCAGCACCTCTTCCTGAACTTGAATCTTCCATCGCGGAAGTTTCAAGAGGCCTCCTACTATTGAAGGAAATATCAGCTGTAGCCTTTTGATCTATCCGTGAAATTTATGATGGATGCGGATTTATAGATTCCGTTTTTGTTTACTGGTGTTTCGGCATGTAGACTTTAGTTGCTTACCAAGAAGCTTTGTAATTGGTCTTAATATTTTGGATTGAGAAGATTGTGGTTTCTGTGAGTTCTTTTTGTTGAATCATACATCTGAGAGGTTTATGTCCGTATATGCTTAAGTAGGTATGCCTATGTATTTAATAGTTTCAGTCGTTTCTTTAGTCTTTCATTGGATTTTAATATCTGGGCCACAAGTCATTCTTGTGTCAAAAGTATGTTCTGAGGTAATGTACTGTATCTGTCTGAGAATATGGTCGTTCCCGACAAATTTCAAGTAGATAGCAGTCTCGTCGAAAGTTTAAATGTTATATGTTAGTATTTATCATGATTCAGCCATATTTTCCAAAGTAAAGATTTATTTATTTTTTATTTAAACAAAAAAAATGAAGATAACATACTAGATAAAAAAATTTATATATATATATATATATATATATATATATATATATATATATATATATATATATATGTATATATGTATATATTATTAGAATGTGAGGATGGATTTTTCTTAATAGTATTGTATCATTTATGTTTTCAAGTGCGAGCATAATATTATGTAAATTGTTAGACGGGTTATTGGCACTATAAAAACCGGAAATAGCAAGCAAATGATTTTAAAATTCTTATTACGACATACAGCTATCAAACATCCTGGAAAAACAAATTATGTTCTTTCCAAATTTTTCCGTAAATTTTTTTGCCGGGATTTTACTTAACTATTTAAATATTTCATTAGATACTTTATCCGACGGTTAATTGATGATATATATTTTTTATCGGTTGCACCTTTCATCTCCCACTTCGGGAACACCTGCTCCGAGACGATCTTGAAGAGTCTCCGATGAAAGAACGGCCGGAACCGGATGTGGGCTACCTAAAACCATTGTCCCACACACGTGCTAGTAGATTTTTGCTACGACCCACATCTGTGTGGCCGATGGGACAGCCTGCTATCCCACTTTTTGTGCAGTTATCTAATACCGTCGGGTCTTGTAGGACATCCTAGAGTAAACAATCCTACCATCCGAAGGAGGACATACTGGGCCGTATATTTAACCCTGATGACGTTCAATAATATTGTCCTTTTCTGTTTATAGTTATGTATAGTGACGATATCTGGGTATTACAACATATTTTGACAATAATAACACCATTGATTGTCAAATTTGAGTATTATTTGGTTATATTTACCCAAGACTTAAGGCTTAAACTAAATAAGTTAACTAACATTTTTTTTATTGTGATACAGAAATAAATCAAAAATCAAAATAGTTCACCTTAATATAAAGGAGCCTAACTTATTCCAATTTCATTGATAATTATAATGGTACTGGTATTGATGGAGGGAACTGGTGCCTTATGGTCCTTTTCGCCAACCCCTAGCGGCTACCATTACGTCACTGCCGGGTACTAAACAGAATGGGGGTGTCAAGATTCATAGATATTAACTGACCCAGGTGATAATCGAACCCAAAGCGTTCCGAACCGGGCACTCAGGGACCCTCGCCCCGACGTACTCTGCTGTCACGTACTCAGACAATGGTTATAGCGAATGCATAATGATCGTATTAGTGAGCAATACTCCTATCGAAATTAATTCAACGTAAGAATTCAAAATGTGTAATTGGAAAAACAATGAAACACTTTATCACCTCTTAGTCGAATGGAGTTTACCAAATCATAAGAAATCTCAATGGTTTTGAGATATTGAATCCAGAAAGCACAAATAACATCAAAAAAGTCCGACTTCTTTTATAATATTCTATAGGAGTTCTGGCAATGACCAGTTTCTTCAGTCATATCCTGAGTGTCTGCGGTTTAGGACCTTCACTCAGACCCACTGGCTTTCAATACTGGTGTCGCGGTTGTGGAAGAAGCGCTGGGATCTTCTGCAGTCCTGTTTAGCACTTCACAGGAGAGGGGTAAAGACTGGTTCGCATTTCCCTCGAATGAGTACAATAATTGTATTTAGGTATAAATGTGTTTAAGGTTTTCTTTTTGTTCCTGTTTATTTAATTTTCCTGTATACCTACCTATATGGTATGAATGGTTTACATTTAGCTCTAATACTGTAGCTCTTAAATGTATCAGAATGTAATAAGCAAAAAACAGTTTAAAAAAAGAAAAATTGTATTTTTTACGACAAGTATTACAAATTAAAGGCTGATTGTTGGGGAGAGAAAATTAGTTAGTACTTTTAATGGGATTACAGTTAGTATGTTATGTATAATGATATTATAGTTTTTAGCATATAGTGTTTTAGCTTTGATATTTATGTTATGGCGATTTTCAACCTAGGATTCGCGCGGAAGCGAAATGTTTTAATTTTTTGTATTTTCTAATAATATTATTTATATTTACCTGGTTTTAGCATTTAACTATTTAATTAATTATTTGTAATTAAAAGAAATGCGTATGTTTGTTCATAATTATTTGTCTAATTAGAGATAGAGTTATTTTATAAGATTCTTTACTGAAAGCAATAGCAAATAAACAAATAAAAATAAAATAGTTATTGGTCATTGTTTAATATTTTGTTTATTAAAGCATCTTATTGTTTCATCACTAAACCAAGCTATTGTTAGTATTTTCTTATTATAGGCTTTTTAATATTTAAGCATTTTTTTTTTTTATTAATTTGTATTAAATTTAAAATTGATTGAATATTCAATTCAATGATATACCCTACTTCTGTTATTTTGACATAATATTAATAATATTTACTACCTTTATATTGCCAAATCTAAATATCATTTGATTACCTTCTTTATTTTAAATATATTATAGGGATTAAAGTCAGGGATTCAACCACATAAATGTATTGAGATTGTTCTTTTCTTCTTCTTCTTCATCAATTTTCCCTTTTAAATGACATAAAGATAATTCAGTTCTCCCCCTTTGTCCATCAAGAACTCCATGAAAATTTATCTTCAGTGGCGTAAGACAGCATTTGTCTTCTTAATGATTCCAAGACTTTTGCAGTACTGAAATCGTGATTCAAAATTATTCAATATCACCAATGTTGAATGCCTATTGCCTATTAATATTTTGCAAATAGGATTCTAGACAATTTTGTATCATCTTAAGTTGGCCTATCTCACTGTGAGGGGTGGTGAGGCACACAAATATTTAGAATACTTTTAAGCATATTTGGACATATGGAATAAATTTTGACCTTCTCACTCTAGTTAGAAAAAGATTTAGACCACTTAAGGACGTTAAATCCAAACAATAAATACATTATATTCTAATTAGGGATTGATAAATTATTTGCCACTTCTATAAATTTGTTTTATTGAAAACTAGTTTCGAATGTTATACATTCATCCTCAGTTCTAAAAACACACAAAAAATTCAAAAATAAGAATTTCAAAATATAGTTTGGTATTATTATACATATTAAATTAGATTATTATAAATCAGTATTATAAAACATTTATGAATTATGAATTTAATTAAGACAATAAATCAAATACATGTTGGTACTCACCAAGGTTTAAATGGATTATATCAAACACCGTATATCATGTTTGATATAATCCATTTAAATCTTGGTGAGTACCAACATGTATTTGATTTCTTATCTTAATTGAATTCATAATTCATAAATTTTTTATAATATTGATTTGTATAATTTAATATGTATAATAATACCAACTATATTTTGAATTGCTTATTTTTGAATTTTTTGTGTGTTTTTAGAACTCCATCGAGGATGAATGTATAACATTTGAAACTAGTTTTCAATAAAACAAATTTATAGAAGTGGCAAATAATTTATCAATCCCTAATTAGATTGGTCCTTCTATACTATCATGCGGATGTCAACACATTATATTCTTGTGGGATTCTATTTGGTCTGAACTATCTTCCTTTCTCGATTTCTTTCTTTATTAATTTCCTTACTCCCATTCTATTACCAATTCCTTCAGATTTCTCTGTTCTTGGTTCAATACATTATTTGTTATTTAGTATGCTATCTCTAATACATAAGAACGCTGCAGTAATAACCCGCCTTATAATTTATTAATGTTCTAAATCATTAAATATGTTTTTCTGTTATCCTTCTGATCCTTCACTTTCTTTTCTTCACATACTTTACTGAGCCTACCTCGAGTTAGTAAACTGACCTCGATCTTCCGAGTTGCGTCACCGCGAGGATCCCAGTTGCCTAATCAATCACTTTCCCCATCCTCTATTTCTTTTTATTCTCCCTCCCGTGTTCCATTAATCATATCTTTGTTCCTCTTTGCCCTATCTGTCCTGGCTCTTTAATGTAGTCGGTGTTTTGTTGCGTCGGATTTGAATTCAACAGATGCCGCTCAGTGGGGTCCACGCTCTGTGACGTTGTACTAGAAAGTGCCTCACTCAAAGCTAAATCACTCTAAATTCACCCGCTCAGTGGTTGAGTGGAGTGTTCGTCATTACTGGGATGTTGGGGTTTCGGATAATGCAACAGCACCGTCGAGTCATTATACCTGCATTTAAGTATGGCTTGTGATCTGTACAAATCATACTCTCTAATAAATTTGATAAAATTTAGTTTTGATCATGCACAGCATTATTATGTTTTGAAAAAAATTATTCGCTATATTGGAGTGGTTACTCCCCAAGAATTATAATAATGAACATGAATCTAGATTTCAAATTTTAAATCTGATATATTATTGCATATTTATCAACTCTTTCAAAAATATGTTTTTCCTAGAGAGAGGGAGCCTCAACTTCAACCTCTTAAGGTTAGTTATTTTATAACTCCATCAAATATTAAGGAAGGTCCTCGTCATCCTTGTGGTGTTCAACAGCACCGCTTTCTGAGCCCAACTTATAACTACTGTCGAAAGACACAACTTGTCAATATCATTTGATGCATGAGAATACCCTCTATGGCACAGGGGCTCCAGCGTAGCGGTACAGTAATTGTTCTCCATAAAATTTATAATTTTATTCAGATTGACTTCAACTCCTCCCCTCTTTTTCACCTTAATTTCTATAAATAAGTAATTGTTCTTTCAGAATTAGAATAAAAAATATCTACTTCAGAAACATGAGTAACGGGAAAATAATTTAAAATTGTCTTCTCAAGCATATTTGGTAGGCACAACATAAAGTAGAGAATAATGGAACTGTTGAACAAAGCATAAAGTACACATGGGTCGTTTTTAATATCAAGATCGAAGACACAAATAACCAATGCGGTAATGTTGGTTTGATTTCAACAAACTTAAATCCTCCATTTCCACAATGACGCAATTACACTCTGGTGACGGGGCTACATCTACAGCCACGTTTTTCCCTCACATGCGCTATCTATTTCTAACAACAATGGAATCCTTCCAATTCCATTTTGACCCGTTTATGATAATGCGTCAATGTTCTATCGCGGCGGCGACATGTACTTTATCCAGATGGTACATATCCCTTAACTAAAGCTTGATACTTTTTTTTTTTTTTGATACTGACTGAATTAGAAAAACCGTCATTTGGCACAGCAATATCTATTACCTCAGCTATCTTCATATTACCATCAACAACAAGGTTTATTATGGTTCATACCATGGCCCACATTTTAAAGGACTCATTCACTGTGGATGAGATCTTTAGGACTGTTTATAATACCGCGTCGAGTCGTTAGATAATTTTCTTTTCAGACCAGTCGCCTTTTGATATTATCGTTATTGATATTATTGTTTTCATTATTAATATATTATTTTAAATATGTTAATTTTAGGTGAATCCCCAAAAATGTTTAACTATTGTAAAAAAATTACCTTTTTTGAAAAGGTTATATGCTTCCAAAACATGAAGCTTTTATGTAAATCCAGTAAATGGCTCACTTAAAACGGTTGCTATGGGAAGGAAAGTAAGAGAAAAAGGCTAACAACTGTCAACAGGAAATAGTTTAAACAGAAACAAAAATATAATTTTAACCAGGAGCCCATCCCCAACTGTAGGTAAACATTGCAACAGTTGCGGCCTACTTCCGAAAGCCGAAATTCCGAAAAGCAAAAGTGTGTTCTGTGTGGTGTGGAACCCGGTCACCGCGACGAGAGGATGAGAAAGTGCGTGGGCAGAGGAAAGCGGCCTTGCCCCACAGACACGCATCTCACACACAACTCTCTCTTCACCAGCGAGTCACTGCTCTCTGGTCATCCAGTTCATTTCGGGGTCCTTACAGGATCTGGTCCTCAATGTCTTTGTAGGGAGGGAAGAAGCAGATGGATATCTTTGTATGTCGATAGTTATAGATTTTATAACGGCTATTAATTTTCAAAACTGATATGCTCTCACAGCAAAGGAAGCTTGTTTTCGATATCATACCATTAGGAAAATTGTTTATATCTGGTTTTAGAATAAATGAGGGGACTAGTAGCCAAGGTATCCTTGCAATGAAATGTAAATATTGAGTTATACTATTATTTGAACTATTTTTGATCCAAAAAAATCAAGTTCTGTAAAATTCGTAATTGTTTTATATGAGACTGTTTATTATTTTCAGATAAATTATGTTTTTAAGGCTCTAGATTTTGTTTGGAGTAATTTTGTTTTTGTTGCATATTTTGCACTTTCTGGAGTGAGCTAGATGATTTAGATATCAATGTCATAAAATTGAACGTTCGTACCAAAGTTCCCAAATTATAGGTATATTAAGATATGCATGTAAATATTTATTGTTTTCAATTTAATATTATTATTTTTTATTAATGAAATTTATATGTTAAGTTTATATTTCTTCTGAATTCAGATAAAATTTATTGATGTATTGGAATTAGGTTTTTTATCACGTTAATATACGCTATGCGTAATTTCAATTCAGAGACTGTTACTCTAACACAAGGCTAGAATAAACCTTCCATGTATCTTAAATTTTAAAAAATGATTTCTGCATTTTTAAGGTTATTCATACAAAATTTTACACATTCGGGTTTTTACTGCACATTTTTCGTTTTTTTACTGCATAAAATTTCGGTATCTAAATATAACAATGGCTGGAATAGGTTAAACATTCTTACACAAATTAGCAACTTCCAATTATATTATATTTCATCTTTCAGGTACAAAACTGTCCATTTCGTAAAGTAAATTCTATCGATTGAACGTTTCTTTACCAGTTTATTGAGCAGTTGTTATAGATATTGGAAATTCAATGTTATTTGAAATTTTTTTCGGAATCAATATGCTGAAGACAATCTTCAGTAACCCATATAAATGATTGCTTGGTGTAGGTATAATATGGAATAAAAAGGAATGAAGGAAATAATGATTTTTAGCAACACTAAAAATAGGTAATGGTCATGATGTGTGCTCTTTTTTCCAAATTAGAAATATAGATTCACTAAAAAATTATATATATATTATTATTATTATATTAATTTATATATATATATATATATATATATATATATATATATATATATATATATATATATATATATAATTATTTATATATATTAAATTATATATATATATATATATATATTAATTTATATATATATATATATATATATATATATATATATATATATATATATATATAATTATTTATATATATTAAATTTTATATATATATATATATATATATATATATATATATAATTATTTATATATATTAAATTATATATATATATATATATATATATATATATATATATATATATATATATGTATATATATATGTATATATATATTTTTTTTTTCTTCCTACTTATGACAATGCTATGTTATGCTATGCTATGTTATTCAGCTGTTTCATAGTAACAGCTCAGAGGAATCTGAGATCCGGATCAGAAACTTATTGAAGCACCCACTAGTGGGAAAATTTATGAAGTATCTGCATGATTTAATTATCACACCAGAGCGCTTTTAATGATATAAAAAAATATGTGTTGAGATCTAAGAACAATAGTTAGATTGTGAAAGATAATTGTAGTACTCGGCAGTAAACTCGAGCGCTTTTAGAGGAATCCTTGGCCTGAAAATTGTATCAAATAATTTTAAATGTTGTCTATCACTGAGGAAACTCAGTTTGTTTAGAGTTTGCTTAAAGTGAGCACTTTGACACCTTGCTTAACGAAGAATAAGTAGTGAAAGTAAGGAAGGAGTGAATCTCAGGGGGCGAAGAGGTGGTACTCTGTGAGGAAGAAATCACTGAAGAGATCAATCCGCTGAAGATCATTAGAGTTTCGTTCATTCAATCATTACCAGGGTTTTTCGAATCAGGGTCTCTGGTAGGCATCTTTGTTATATTCCCAAAAATTTCGTCTTGACCATTTGTAAACATCAGGAAACGCATCAGAAATGGAGGAGGATGGCTCTATATTCAATATAAAAGTAAGGCCCTGTTCTTCTGTGCGAGATGTAAGTGGAATACCCTATTGACATGTACCAAAAAAAAAAAAAAAAAAAAAAATGTATGTATTATTTAATGTAATAAATGTAAAAAATGTGCGTAAATTCACTAAGGATGCTATAATATTTTCTGTGATATATTAATATATATATATATATATATATATATATATATATATATATATATATATATATATATATATATATATATATATATATTACTGTATTGTACGCAGAATTTTAAGAAGAAGATGTCTAAATGTCTATAACCGCCAAATTTAGCGTAAGGTTAAATGATAAGCAGGAAAATTGGATCAAAAACTGTTGTTAAAATTATTAAAAATATTACTCAAAATACAAATCTTATTTTGGTGGGTATGAAAATTATATTTTTCCGCACGGCGTTACTCCTCAAAAGAATTTCAAGTTAAATACTCTCCCAAATATCAATTTTTTTTTTTTTTAATATTTAACCTTTAAAAGATAATGTGAGTAACAGAAGGCAGAACTATTGTTCTTATCATTCCTAATCATCATTCATCATCATACTGCAGTTTGTACAAAATTTTTACAAACAACTTTTAAAAAAATGAAAAGATTTAAGTTTAAGTTTGATTTTGATTTTATTTTTAACACATTAATTAATATTGCACATTTCACCATACTTATTACTATAGCAAATGAATGGGAAAGTAAATAAAAGTATTGTAGCGAACATAGATTCACCAAGGAAACACACAAGTCAACTCAATACCCTTTGCCGTGGATATGTGGATTAAAATGAATGGTTGAAAAATGGTATTTTTTTTACAAAAATAAAAAAAAATGTATTGTAAATGTAGAACTTCTTTAATATTTTTCAGATTGAAACTTAAATTCTGAAAATATTTTCTAAAGGCACTTAGACTCTTTTGTATTTCTATGCTTCAATTATTAGAATTCTTAAGTTTTTACACATTTTTTTTCTCCTTGGTCTCCAATATTATTAAAAAATTACGCTTTCACACAGCAATTTCACTCTTGTTAAAATGTTTTTGTTATGAGCCTACTTCATGTGTGTGAAGTTGCCATGACAACGATTACAAAATTACCTATTTTTACTTCCTTGTAAGAAGTAAAGGAAGTATTGTATTCGCGAAAATTTTCGGTTTTCAGATTTCAACGGAAATATCCATTTTGACCATCCCTGAATCCATTTTGACTAGTTTCGTCGTGGCGTCTGTACGTACGTACGTTCGTTCGTATTTCGCATAATTCAAAAACGGTTAGTCATAGAAAGTTGAAATTTTGTATTTAGGATTGTTGTACAATCTAGTTGTGAACCTCCCTTTTTGGTTACTGCTTGATTACCGGAAGTGGTACTTTACTTGAAGGTCATAATTGATTTTTATCAAAAATTATATTGCAATACTATGCAAAACTTCTCGAATTTAGTATTCATAACTTATATATTGATTTAAATAATATACTAGATTTTGGTCTAAATTGGAAAATCGGAAGTGGTACTTTACTTGAAGGTCATATTAGACATTCGTCAAAAAATATATTAAAATACAATGTAAAACATCTCAAATTTGGTAAATAGGACTTTTACATCGACATAAATGTATTTACTAGATTATGGTTAATATTCGTGAGCGGAAAAGGGTACTTTACTTGAAGGTCATAATAAGCTTACATCAAAAATTATATTTAAATTAAAAGAGAAATCATATGTTTCGGTAATAAAGGTTACAAACGCAATTTGGTTTCCAATCCAATTTAACATTTTTATTACTTGTTTTAAGTGTTAAAATTGAGTCTAAAATACTAGTTTTCCTCCCCATTTGTGAGATCAACAAGTCTTCATCATGAGAATAAGATATTAGGTGAGTGGGTTTTTCCGCTTAAAATGTCGAAACTGTCCATTTCTAATGCTTTATCCAGTGATATTGTTGTCATGGAACATGAAGAAATATCTTTGAAAGTAGTTACCTACTGAAGGAAAACGACATATAATAATGGAATGAGACCTCCAGTGACAAGAGTGTGTGTTTGTGTGTGTGTGTCAATAGATGGATGACGGGACACCGAGTGTCGTTTTTACTGCAATCTTTGGAAACTAGTAACCAAATTCAGGATCACTTTTTGAGCCACCGATTTATAGTTTAATAGGCGTACAAGGAAGTCATGTGTTGCCCACATCAGATATTTTTTATATAATTGTATTCGTCATTTCTCTCCTTAAGGAGAGTATTTCGAAACATTTAATACATATAAATCTTCTCAAAGAGATTTTCTAAATGACAGTGAAAACTGCATCAAAATCGACTGACTACTTTTCTAGTTTTGCGATCACAAACATTCGCAGCCTGAATTTATGTACGTATAAGTATTTCTCTTTTACTTTTTTTTTTTAAGTATGTATTTATGATACTATTTCTCCAGGATCATTGAATTTTGTTGACTTCTTCAATAAAAGCACGTTAGTGAAATTTTGTTTTAATTAATTAAGTTTCAAAAAATTAATTTGTATATTTATTTGGCATATATTTATTTTAAAATTTTAATTTTCAGTTTTTTTTTTGTTGTTTTTGTTTCAATTTATAATTTTAAAATATTAATTAAATTTTTTGGCAATAATTTCTTTTATTTTTTTATTTATTAGCTACTTAACTTGATTTACAATAATAGCTGAATTTTTATATATATATATATATATATATATATATATATATATATAGAGAGAGAGAGAGAGAGAGAGAGAGAGAGAGTAATGATCCTACCCCCTAAATTGTGAATCGCGTTGTGGTTTTCCTGGATGTAAAATAGCAGCCCAGAGGTTTGGTCCATAGAAGGTCTACTTCGGGGAAAGAAATATAGGTCCTCGTGCGCCTGCTGAACCCGAACACTCATAATCCATGTTCTAGATCGATTTGTCACTGTCATAGTGCCAACAGAAAAAAAAAATTATATACATATACATATTGCGATTTAATGTTTTTAGTTGTGTAAATGTAAAAAAAAACTATCAATAAGAAAATGATGCTTATAAAAAATAGTTTTTTCTTTTTTTTTATGTTTTCCTCAAATTTAATAAAGCACATATAAATTTTGTCTCAAGTTTAAAAATACCAAATTGTCATTGTGAAGGTTATCATAGCTTTATCAGAATTATAAATAGCATCACTGACCTTCCCTCAGTTACCTTGCGACTTGCTCAGCTGTGTTGGCACAGCGAATCATCAACTGTTTATGTAAATTTTTTTTTCTTAATTCATTCTAACAAATACAAATTAATTTCGGAATCTTAATTTTAAAATTCATTTTTATCATCCGTGTCATTTATTAGTTCTTTCCTAGAACCTGAGTTGGCAAAATAATGTTGAAGATTTGCATAATTATGGAGGATTCCGTTTTACATAAATAATTTTGTTTTCCTTAAGAGATCATATGGCATATGCTCTCTTATGGAATGGGGAATGCAATCAAAATATATTCTTGGTATATTTGTTTTAAAATATCAATTGTAAGGTACCTGGTTCTCAGCCCTAAAGTATTCTGGAGCATTGTGTTGTCATTATTGTTACAACCGGTTGATTTATACCTTACAAGAATTAAGTTGACTCAGGAAGAATCGGCCATGCCATTGATATTCTGTCATGAGAAATTGGTTGATCACTATATAAACCATCCAACTCATTTTCAACTTTTTTCGTGTGTCCTTGATATATGTTTTATAAATATCTCTATAAACTGTACGAATCAATCGTGAATAACGGAATAATTAAAGTAAATTAGAATGTATTTTTTCATGTACGTTACTTTTTGCAGGTCTATACATTTACAATCATTACAGGTCATTTTTAAATGCTAAGTTTCTGTGTGAGTAGTAATATGAAACGTTATCATAGCATGGGGTGTAACAGTTTCGGTTGGAGCTTTAACTCACAGCTTTTTTCCCTCACATGTGGGCCCCATGTCACTCTTCTGTCTTTAGTAACTTTATCAGGTTGAAGTAACATTTGAGTGTCAATAAAGTAAACGGGCATATTTCATTCTATAAAAATGTAATTTTTTCTGACTTTTTATTATTACTATTAAATTTAATTTAACATATTTTAAAGCAGATCTGTATTTCCTTAAGATTTCGTATAAATTTGGGAATAAAAATCATCTCTAAACATTTTATTTAATGTATTAAAATACAAAGTAATATTTTAAATGTAAATAATGATGTTATCAATTATTCATACAGCGGTAAAATTGATAAATTTTCGTCACCTAACTAGTATAAGAGTGATATTATTAAAACATTAAATATAATTTATTATTATTTTTATCAAGATAGTGTTATAATAATTTTTTATTGAAGTAAATATAGAAACATAAAAGCTGAAATTTTTAGAAATATTTTTCAATGGAAGTATTAAAAGAAGAAAAAGAAAAAAAAACAAATATTTTCATATTGTGGCGCTCAGGGGCATCCGCAGAATTTTTTTCTTGGGAGGGAGAGGAGGATTTAATAAGAACAAGGTAAATAAGTAATCAACTAAATGTATATAATCACCAAATCGCGAGTATATTTTTAGGTTAAGTATGAAAATTGGTTCTAAAATTACCAAAAATATTACTCAAATATTACGCAGGTGGGTATGAAAATTATATGTTTTCGTATATATCGGAGGGAGAAGGGAATTTCTCCCCCGGATACCCTTCCTGCGTACGCCATTGATGGCACTATTTTTTCAAATGAACGATATGCAGTTTCATAATTCTTTTGAGATCTATGTATGTACTTATTTAATTTATTTATATGTATTGATTTATATTACGAATTTATATATACATATAAATACGTAAACCATACTATTTAACAAAGGAAATAAAAGATTCTAGTAAAATTTTGTCCCCTTAATTTCCTGATCCTACTCTAGTGCGTTTTAAATTCTTGATTACCATTGCATTATTTTATAATATGGAACCATTACATAATAGTAATATTTTACCTAAATTATATAGATTTTTAAGTAAAGAAATAAGAACAAAATATGGTTTAGCATACGAATCCGGATTCCAGCTATTAAGGATTTTGATCGTTAATGTTATAAGGAAAGGATTAATTGTAAAGTAACTCAACGTTTTTTTCCCCAATCCATTTGAGGTATATTCATTTGATATGGGATTTGAAAAACAGTGTAGGATTCCATCCATATGACTGCACAAGTTATATTTTAAGGATTATATTTCCTACTGATGGGGCTTACAACCAAACGTTTTTGATTTCGCAAAGCCCCTTTGGGTATATTTATATGATGCATAGTTTGAAAAATGGGATAACATATCATCCCTTTTGTTACAAAAGTTGCATTTTAAATGGTTACCGGGCAAAGGAAAGCTTTGCGTGATTAGGATTTTATGGTATTATGTTTTCTCACAACCCACTAATTGTCATTAATTATGATTTCCAACTGCTAGTTCACGTTCTGCCTTTCCTTTTCCACATTCATATTCCCAAATAATCCCTCTCCCCTAAACCTGATAAAATACAGCTCTGAGGACTGAGAAATGAAATTTGCCATTCCTTGGGTGCGGGACCTCGCTTACCCCGGAGGGTAACGCCGAGCTAGAAACCGGTGGCGGTTACCTCGTGAGTAAAAGTTGGAAATCTGACTGGAGCTGGAGGAAAGTGAAACTCTCTTGAAAGATTCCAGGTCAGGGAAGCCTCTGTGAAAGTGAACAGGGTCAGCTTCCAGTGTAGGGATTAGGAGGGCCTTCTCCTCGCGCCTTAAGCGTCCTCCATGTCCGGGGGAGACATCTTGATAGTCATCAGCTACTGGGTAAAATTGGCTCAATTCTGTTGTAAAGTCCGCATTGGTGTTATTTTTTTCGTTTTCTTTGTGTGGATTACGAATATAATAATCCGGATATCAAAATCGATATCTTTATAATGATTTAAGCCAAAATAAAATTTTAAAAAAGCATTTTTTTTCTTTTTTTCTGGAACTATGCATTTTATCGGAAAAAGTTTCAAACAAATGTTGTTTCCCCTCAAAATTACCTCCAAAAAAGAACCTGTTCCATTTTAAGTTAAAACTAACGATAACGGACCTACGGAACGTCAAACCTGTGATATTTTCGGTATTCCAAGAAAAAACCCTGCTTTATATTGTCTTTCTTAATTCTAGAATTATGCTTTTTATCAAAAAAAAAGTTTCAAATAAAAGTTGTTCAAATTAAGATTACCTATAAAAAAGGTCCAGTTACATTTTATGTTAAAACTAACGGCAACAGAGTGTGAAACATGTAAAATTTTCGATATTTCAAGAAAAAATCTGCTCTAAGTGGGTGTTCTTTTTTCTAGAAATATGCATTTTATCAGAAAAAGTTTCAAACAAAAGTTGTTCAAATTAAGATCACCTACAAAAAAAGATCTAGTTACATTTTAAGCTAAAACTTATGGTAACTATTGAACGAAGCTTCAAACCTGTGAAATTTTCGGTATTTTAAGAAAAACATGCTTTTCGCGACCTTTACGCTCAGTATTTTGCGTAGGATACGAACATAATGATCCGGAAATCGCAATTAGTTTCAGCTTTAGATCACCTACAAAAAAGGCCCAGTTACACTTTAAGCTAAAACTAACGATAATGGGCTTACGGAGCATCAAACCTGTGAAATGTTCGGTTTTTCCAGAAAAACCTTCTTATCGCGAATTTTAACTCTGCTAATTTAATTTATTAAAATGAAAGATTTGATAGGTGGAAACTAAGTTTGGAATATTTACGGACGTCGGGTAGGTATTGACACATTTCGTAAGTCCCCCCCCTATCGGCAAAGCCAAAACGCAAGCCAGGAATCTTTCGCCACCCTTTAGGGAGTTCTAGTTCCTTCCAGCACTTGTCATCCTTTCCTTATTTTAATAAATTATTGGTTCAAATTAACTGTACTTATTGATCACTTTCAAGCAAGGTCGGTTCTAGAAGAGGGGAGAGGGGAGCAAAAGGTTTGACGCTCCATTGAATAGTTACCGTTAGTTTTAGCTTAAAATGTAACTAGACCTTTTGTGTAAGTGATCTTTAGCTGAACACTTTTTATATGAAACTTTTTTTGATTAACTGTAAATTTCTAGAAAAAAGGACACCCACCTACAGCAGATTTTTTTTGAAAAACCAAAAATTCCAGATGTTTGACGCTCTGTAGGTCTGTTTTCGTTAGTTTCAGCATAAAATGTAATTGGGCCTTTTTATGGATTTTCTTAATTTGAATAAATTTTATTTGAAGCGTTTTTGATAAAATGCATAATTCAAGAATTAAGAAAACCCACATAAAGCAGATTTTTTTATTGAAATATGACTTGAAATCGAAAATGTCACAGGTTTGACCCTCCGTTTTAACTTAAAATGGAACAGATTCTTTTTTGTAGGTAATTTTAAGGGAAACAACATTTGTTTGAAACTTTTTCTGATAAAATGCGTATTTCCTGAAAAGTAAAAACAAAACTTAAAAAATGCTTTTATTAAAGTTTATTTCGTCTAAAATCGTAATAAAGCTACCGATTTCTATTCTTGGATTATAATATTTGTAATCTGCGTTAAAAAACGAAAACAATTAGACCAATGCAGACTTTACCGCAGATGTGAGCCAATTTACTTAAAAATCACGGGCTAGCTGATAGACTATGAGGGGCTTAAATACGCCCCTCATATTCTCTCAATCCTCCCATCTGAGCTAACTCGACTAAAAAACAAAGTCGGGACCAAGAATGGTAAAATAATCGTTTCCCGTTTCCTTCCACCAAACAACATACACGTTATAGTTTTTTTTTTAATTATGGTAGTGGTGCAAGTCAGTGGGTGAGGCAACGGACTGGTACCTCGTGTCGGGGTCCGAGTCCAACTGTGATATATAATTTATTTATTCTGTTATATTAGCCGTGGATCGACTCTGAGATCGGGATAATCTCCTGGAACACACCCGGCCTCTATAATGTGTGTTACTGACTTTTCATTGTGGTGCAGTATAAATCTGGTAGTTGAACATAGATGATGACCACATCTCACTGCGTTACCGTCGGTCAAATAATTGTACGTCTTTGCCGATCACTCAACCCTTGTATCGGTTTTGGTTGTGTAGGTATACTTATTATAGACAATAAAGATTGCAGCCGCGCCACTTAGATCGACTAAAGTGAGCCTATGATTCACAGAAGTCTAAAAATATAAAGTTATAGAAACCAAAACGAAACAATACTGGACCGATCTATACAATAAAAAAAAAAAAAAAAAAAGATAAAATCCTCGTATATATCTAGGACATAGACAAACGTCTGCCCAAGACTTTTCTAGCAACAATCTTCTAGCTGTTTCCTAATAAAAATTATAACGGACATATACCTAGCGGTCTAGCTTTCGAAAAATGTAATAGTCACAAAAATAAAAAATAAAATAGTAAAAGATTTATTCGGACTTTAATCACTAGTTCTTGAAATCTAAAATAAAAACAAGTGAATAGTATTGTCTCACTTTTCTCTTCCTGTATGAGCTTATGCTAGTGAAGATAAAAAATGTCTACCAAATAGATCAGTATAGGTTGCCATTCCTTTTAGACACATCTGGAAATGGAAGGATCAAGAGTTTACGCCAATGGAACCTGGAAACGAACGAAGGCTGTAATATCAGGACTCTACAGGAAGCTAGAGATTGTTAGGGTGATAAAATTAGAACGTCTTCGATGGACGGGGCACATAGTTTTAATGACACGATGTCAGACTCCTCGGAGGATTCTAGATGAAAGGATTTATGCCACGAGAAGAGTAGGAAGACTTCGGCTCCAATAGATCGATGTAGTAGCTGCGGATGCGGGGTCTATCTTAGGGATCCGCAACTGGAGAGTGGCTGCAACCACTAGAGAGGACCAAACTGCAGGCGGCCTTAACTCTTCAAGGGTTGTAGCGCCACGAAGAATGATGATGATGACAGAAGGGAAAACAAATTTAATGTTTTGATTGTTTATTTCGACATGCTATGGAAATTACAAAAAAAAGTAACAGCCCCTAATGCGTATGCGATCAAAATTCCGATTATAAAAACGGAATTAGAACCCTCGATTACCTAATAAACGATAGTTATATCGAAAAAAAACTTCAACAATTATATTAAATCGAAATGCGCATACGCTATGAAAAATCCAATATTAAATTTGAAACTAGCGTCCTTAAAAACCTGATAAATGATCTCTGTGCAGATGAATTCTGTAAAATTAATAAATAGTTTGAACGTTCTTAATCGAAAATACGTTTGCTCTGACATAAGCCAAAGTAGAAAAATGAATTTGATAAAATTAATACCGGATAATTTGTACACTAGTCTCCAATTACCTTCCAACTTTAGACCAAATTAGACGAGTTATTTTCAAAATATAGGTGTGTCAAGAAAAATGTATTTGCTCATGCGTAAGCGAAAATAGAGAAAGGAATTTGATAAAATTAATGTGGGACCATCTGGGATTTAGAGGGGTAGGAGGTAAGGAGATGGGGACCATCTGGGATTTAGATGGGGGAGGAGGATAGGAGATGGCGTATCAAGGTTGGGAGGGAGTTCCAGAAATTGTAACACTGCTCAGGGAAGATCCTTGTAACTTAGTTCTGCTATTAAAGTTAGTTGTGTTTTCAACGTTTCATCATTAGCATATTTACTTCATTTTCTTCTTTCTTTTTTCTTGTTTCGAGAACTATTGTATGTACTATCATTGGATATTCTTCTGACGGACATCCATATCAACTATTTATTACTTAGTAATTTATTGAGATTTATTTTATTAATAACAGTTTTTTTCTGTCAGTGTATAAAATTGATATTTATATTAAAGGAAATCATTTATTATATTTTTGACTCCACTTATTATCATATCAATATTCAAACATGTTGTCGGTCCCATGTTAAACTTACGAATATGAAAAATTCGATTTCAATAATAATTCGGTTGATATAGCCTGTAGGAAAGTAACGAATCTATTACGGCATTAGAAAGTGCTGAAAACGTAACTGCATTTTTACGAAAAACATCTGAAAGTCTTAAGCTTCCATGTTATTGTAACGAATATGCATATTATTATAAAAATAATAATTGCCCATGAAAGAGATAAAAGAAATATAACCCCAACAAAAAAGTTTTAAATAATCGATATCGGGCCTTATGTAGGAACATAGACGAATGCAATGGTTTTTTGTTCTCCTAAAAAGTAGTGATTTTCACATTCCTGAGTTTGCCATGGGAAAGGACGATGTATTCTAAAAAGTTCTGATGATGGGATTATAATCCCAAAGCGCTAAGAAATAAAAAAATAAATGAAAATTAATCACTAATTAATTTAATATATATAAGTGTATATATAAATATATATATATATATATATATATATATATATATATATATATATATATATATTTTTTTTTTTTTCGGTTGGCTCTATAGACCTTGTAGATCTTTGGCCGCGCGATGTGGTGTTCTTACAGACATTTATTTCTTGCGGGAGCACAGACAGCCTGGAGGGGGTTACCCAACCTCACGTTGCTGCGAACCATGGTTTCCATGGTGCAGCGGCAGGCTGGCCATTGCTCCACAACCGGTCCCTTTGGGGCAAATTCGGCAGTGTCCTTCCCACCGACTCACTCGGGTTCAAGGACAGTGACAAATCGGTCTAGATCCACGGATTATGGCTGTTCGGAGTCAGCAGGCGCACGAGGACCTATATTTCTTTCCCCGAGACAGACCGTCCATGGACCAAACCTCCGGGCGACTATTTTATGTCCTGGAAAACCACAACGCGATTCACAATTAAGATACACGGGGTAGGGTCATCACTCCTACGCCCGGTCTGTGTGAGTGGCCTCCAGTAGGCTGACGGGCCTCACATACACGGGGGAGGGGGATAGTGGCAGGCTACGTGGATTTTCCCTGGCAGGCGGTCACCCAAATCTGGGCGGTCACCCATCCAAGTACTAAACACGCTCGACGTTGCTTAACTTTGATTACCTATTGCAAGCGCCTTAGCCCGCTTGGCCACCCCGGCCCCCCATATATATATATATATATATATATATATATATTAACTTCCCTATATAGTAGAAATTGTTTAATATATAAATGAAAACAATAGGAAGCCCTTTTTTTATGCTAAATGTGACGAATTATTATAACTAATTATGATTATTAATATTTCATGCTTTTAGCGCATTTCTAACTTAAATTAACTAACGGGCAATTTTAAAAAAGTCTGATATCTGTGGGGGGTGCTTCTACCGGAATGTATATATTATATTACTATAATTACTGTCAATTTTATTATAGTGTTTTATATTTGTAGTTTGTTTTGTTGTTTATAAAATTTTAAATCAAACAAAAAAAATTATGTTTTTTATCTCCTCCCTCTATTCCCGAAATCTCTCTCTCCCTCTCTCTATCCTTCCACCATGTTGAGATCGTAATTTTAAAAAAAAATCTTCGTTAATTAAAGCTATTAATGAATCAATTGGAAAACCACAACGCGATTCACAATTAAGATACACGGGGTAGGGTCATCACTCCTACGCCCGGTCTGTGTGAGTGGCCTCCAGTAGGCTGACGGGCCTCACATACAAGGGGGAGGGGGATAGTGGCAGGCTACGTGGATTTTCCCTGGCAGGCGGTCACCCAAATCTGGGCGGTCACCCATCCAAGTACTAAACACGCTCGACGTTGCTTAACTTTGATTTCCTATTGCAAGCGCCTTAGCCCGCTTGGCCACCCCGGCCCCCCATATATATATATATATTAACTTCCCTATATAGTAGAAATTGTTTAATATATAAATGAAAACAATAGGAAGCCCTTTTTTTATGCTAAATGTGACGAATTATTATAACTAATTATGATTATTAATATTTCATGCTTTTAGCGCATTTCTAACTTAAATTAACTAACGGGCAATTTTAAAAAAGTCTGATATCTGTGGGGGGTGCTTCTACCGGAATGTATATATTATATTACTATAATTACTGTCAATTTTATTATAGTGTTTTATATTTGTAGTTTGTTTTGTTGTTTATAAAATTTTAAATCAAACAAAAAAAATTATGTTTTTTATCTCCTCCCTCTATTCCCGAAATCTCTCTCTCCCTCTCTCTATCCTTCCACCATGTTGAGATCGTAATTTTAAAAAAAAATCTTCGTTAATTAAAGCTATTAATGAATCAATTGGAAAACCACAACGCGATTCACAATTAAGATACACGGGGTAGGGTCATCACTCCTACGCCCGGTCTGTGTGAGTGGCCTCCAGTAGGCTGACGGGCCTCACATACAAGGGGGAGGGGGATAGTGGCAGGCTACGTGGATTTTCCCTGGCAGGCGGTCACCCAAATCTGGGCGGTCACCCATCCAAGTACTAAACACGCTCGACGTTGCTTAACTTTGATTTCCTATTGCAAGCGCCTTAGCCCGCTTGGCCACCCCGGCCCCCCATATATATATATATATTAACTTCCCTATATAGTAGAAATTGTTTAATATATAAATGAAAACAATAGGAAGCCCTTTTTTTATGCTAAATGTGACGAATTATTATAACTAATTATGATTATTAATATTTCATGCTTTTAGCGCATTTCTAACTTAAATTAACTAACGGGCAATTTTAAAAAAGTCTGATATCTGTGGGGGGTGCTTCTACCGGAATGTATATATTATATTACTATAATTACTGTCAATTTTATTATAGTGTTTTATATTTGTAGTTTGTTTTGTTGTTTATAAAATTTTAAATCAAACAAAAAAAATTATGTTTTTTATCTCCTCCCTCTATTCCCGAAATCTCTCTCTCCCTCTCTCTATCCTTCCACCATGTTGAGATCGTAATTTTAAAAAAAAATCTTCGTTAATTAAAGCTATTAATGAATCAATTGGAAAACCACAACGCGATTCACAATTAAGATACACGGGGTAGGGTCATCACTCCTACGCCCGGTCTGTGTGAGTGGCCTCCAGTAGGCTGACGGGCCTCACATACACGGGGGAGGGGGATAGTGGCAGGCTACGTGGATTTTCCCTGGCAGGCGGTCACCCAAATCTGGGCGGTCACCCATCCAAGTACTAAACACGCTCGACGTTGCTTAACTTTGATTACCTATTGCAAGCGCCTTAGCCCGCTTGGCCACCCCGGCCCCCCATATATATATATATATATATATATATATTAACTTCCCTATATAGTAGAAATTGTTTAATATATAAATGAAAACAATAGGAAGCCCTTTTTTTATGCTAAATGTGACGAATTATTATAACTAATTATGATTATTAATATTTCATGCTTTTAGCGCATTTCTAACTTAAATTAACTAACGGGCAATTTTAAAAAAGTCTGATATCTGTGGGGGGTGCTTCTACCGGAATGTATATATTATATTACTATAATTACTGTCAATTTTATTATAGTGTTTTATATTTGTAGTTTGTTTTGTTGTTTATAAAATTTTAAATCAAACAAAAAAAATTATGTTTTTTATCTCCTCCCTCTATTCCCGAAATCTCTCTCTCCCTCTCTCTATCCTTCCACCATGTTGAGATCGTAATTTTAAAAAAAAATCTTCGTTAATTAAAGCTATTAATGAATCAATTGGAAAACCACAACGCGATTCACAATTAAGATACACGGGGTAGGGTCATCACTCCTACGCCCGGTCTGTGTGAGTGGCCTCCAGTAGGCTGACGGGCCTCACATACAAGGGGGAGGGGGATAGTGGCAGGCTACGTGGATTTTCCCTGGCAGGCGGTCACCCAAATCTGGGCGGTCACCCATCCAAGTACTAAACACGCTCGACGTTGCTTAACTTTGATTTCCTATTGCAAGCGCCTTAGCCCGCTTGGCCACCCCGGCCCCCCATATATATATATATATTAACTTCCCTATATAGTAGAAATTGTTTAATATATAAATGAAAACAATAGGAAGCCCTTTTTTTATGCTAAATGTGACGAATTATTATAACTAATTATGATTATTAATATTTCATGCTTTTAGCGCATTTCTAACTTAAATTAACTAACGGGCAATTTTAAAAAAGTCTGATATCTGTGGGGGGTGCTTCTACCGGAATGTATATATTATATTACTATAATTACTGTCAATTTTATTATAGTGTTTTATATTTGTAGTTTGTTTTGTTGTTTATAAAATTTTAAATCAAACAAAAAAAATTATGTTTTTTATCTCCTCCCTCTATTCCCGAAATCTCTCTCTCCCTCTCTCTATCCTTCCACCATGTTGAGATCGTAATTTTAAAAAAAAATCTTCGTTAATTAAAGCTATTAATGAATCAATTGGAAAACCACAACGCGATTCACAATTAAGATACACGGGGTAGGGTCATCACTCCTACGCCCGGTCTGTGTGAGTGGCCTCCAGTAGGCTGACGGGCCTCACATACACGGGGGAGGGGGATAGTGGCAGGCTACGTGGATTTTCCCTGGCAGGCGGTCACCCAAATCTGGGCGGTCACCCATCCAAGTACTAAACACGCTCGACGTTGCTTAACTTTGATTACCTATTGCAAGCGCCTTAGCCCGCTTGGCCACCCCGGCCCCCCATATATATATATATATATATATATATATATATATATATATTAACTTCCCTATATAGTAGAAATTGTTTAATATATAAATGAAAACAATAGGAAGCCCTTTTTTTATGCTAAATGTGACGAATTATTATAACTAATTATGATTATTAATATTTCATGCTTTTAGCGCATTTCTAACTTAAATTAACTAACGGGCAATTTTAAAAAAGTCTGATATCTGTGGGGGGTGCTTCTACCGGAATGTATATATTATATTACTATAATTACTGTCAATTTTATTATAGTGTTTTATATTTGTAGTTTGTTTTGTTGTTTATAAAATTTTAAATCAAACAAAAAAAATTATGTTTTTTATCTCCTCCCTCTATTCCCGAAATCTCTCTCTCCCTCTCTCTATCCTTCCACCATGTTGAGATCGTAATTTTAAAAAAAAATCTTCGTTAATTAAAGCTATTAATGAATCAATTGGAAAACCACAACGCGATTCACAATTAAGATACACGGGGTAGGGTCATCACTCCTACGCCCGGTCTGTGTGAGTGGCCTCCAGTAGGCTGACGGGCCTCACATACACGGGGGAGGGGGATAGTGGCAGGCTACGTGGATTTTCCCTGGCAGGCGGTCACCCAAATCTGGGCGGTCACCCATCCAAGTACTAAACACGCTCGACGTTGCTTAACTTTGATTTCCTATTGCAAGCGCCTTAGCCCGCTTGGCCACCCCGGCCCCCCATATATATATATATATTAACTTCCCTATATAGTAGAAATTGTTTAATATATAAATGAAAACAATAGGAAGCCCTTTTTTTATGCTAAATGTGACGAATTATTATAACTAATTATGATTATTAATATTTCATGCTTTTAGCGCATTTCTAACTTAAATTAACTAACGGGCAATTTTAAAAAAGTCTGATATCTGTGGGGGGTGCTTCTACCGGAATGTATATATTATATTACTATAATTACTGTCAATTTTATTATAGTGTTTTATATTTGTAGTTTGTTTTGTTGTTTATAAAATTTTAAATCAAACAAAAAAAATTATGTTTTTTATCTCCTCCCTCTATTCCCGAAATCTCTCTCTCCCTCTCTCTATCCTTCCACCATGTTGAGATCGTAATTTTAAAAAAAAATCTTCGTTAATTAAAGCTATTAATGAATCAATTGGAAAACCACAACGCGATTCACAATTAAGATACACGGGGTAGGGTCATCACTCCTACGCCCGGTCTGTGTGAGTGGCCTCCAGTAGGCTGACGGGCCTCACATACACGGGGGAGGGGGATAGTGGCAGGCTACGTGGATTTTCCCTGGCAGGCGGTCACCCAAATCTGGGCGGTCACCCATCCAAGTACTAAACACGCTCGACGTTGCTTAACTTTGATTTCCTATTGCAAGCGCCTTAGCCCGCTTGGCCACCCCGGCCCCCCATATATATATATATATTAACTTCCCTATATAGTAGAAATTGTTTAATATATAAATGAAAACAATAGGAAGCCCTTTTTTTATGCTAAATGTGACGAATTATTATAACTAATTATGATTATTAATATTTCATGCTTTTAGCGCATTTCTAACTTAAATTAACTAACGGGCAATTTTAAAAAAGTCTGATATCTGTGGGGGGTGCTTCTACCGGAATGTATATATTATATTACTATAATTACTGTCAATTTTATTATAGTGTTTTATATTTGTAGTTTGTTTTGTTGTTTATAAAATTTTAAATCAAACAAAAAAAATTATGTTTTTTATCTCCTCCCTCTATTCCCGAAATCTCTCTCTCCCTCTCTCTATCCTTCCACCATGTTGAGATCGTAATTTTAAAAAAAAATCTTCGTTACTTAAAGCTATTAATGAATCAGTGAAAAGCCGAATTTCAGCCTATGTATATGTCCGCGACTGCATTGCCAATTATAATTGGGTTTTATTCAATCTAATTGATTATTTGAAGTAAATACTATTTTTTCTTTAAAATGTTATACTTGGTGTTGATTGATACCGAGCTCACGATGTAAAGCTATAAGGAGGAAAATTTAATTGTGTAAACTGCCAGGAAGAAATTTTAAGCCAATATCCCAAAGAAGTTGCAAATATCATGCATTTTTTGGAAACTGTAAAATTTATAATGAAATATGGGACGAAAGTAGAAGTTCAAAGACAGAGTTAAAATTTGAAATTTTTATATGCGTCTGTAATTTGCACATATGACAAAGGGTCACTAGCATTATATATTAATTCTCTAAATGTCTAATATCGATATAAAAGATCCTAGTGGTTGAAACACTTCAAAATAAATAAATAAACGTCATATTTAATGTTCGGTTGAAATAAAAAGTTGTTTTCATTTCCCCGTAATATAAATTGGTTTAAAAAACTTTCCCCATTCCAGCAACCCTGGCAATGATGCATTGTAAACATAGCAATTAAATTAAACATTGTATTCCGGACACTCGATTAAATGCTGGATTTGGCTTTTTAACCGAAACCAAAATACGAATCCATAATTTCCTAATTCAGAAAAATATCTCATCCTCCCAAATCTCTTAAAATGTGTGTGGACTAAAAGAATTGCTGCCCTTTCTAGTATTAACTTAAATATTATAATATTAATTAATTAATTAACTTAAGTTTTATAATATTAAACTTTAAAATATAAAAGACTCAAATAGAAGAAATCTAAGAAACTTATTTAATTATTAATTTTCTAATAATAATAAAATCTGCTCAGTGTTTATTTAATGAAAGCAATAAATTTAATAATAAGGAATTACATTCAAGGCTCTGCATTCTCATTAAATAGACAAGTCCTTCTAAATTAGTTGCTACCATACTTCTTGTTCTCGCAAAGAGGAATATGTTTATGTTTATGATATGAATATATTTAATAACAATGTCCATATGACATTGTCAAAACAATACCACATGACCCTTAATGAGAAAACAATGAAAAAATTGCTACATTGGAAGACCAGCACAACTCAACAATTAACGATTTTCCAACTTTTTGTGTAATCATAATTAACGGGATGATTATTTCATTATGATGAAGAGAGCCACAAAAAATATTCATCGTGTGACCGCTTGAGAGCAGTTGTTTTTTAAACAAAACCGTCACAAGAAAAAATAATTAGGTCTAGAAATATGTTTGTAATAAAAAATCTGGTGCGGTGACCATCACGCGCATCACACAACTTTCTCTTACCACCCGATAATAATAATCTTTTTAACACAATTTTAAAGAATTCACATAAACATTACATGAAATAAACTCAACATCATTCACTTTTTCACGTCTTCTCTCACAAAATTACAATAAAATAGTTTTTAAACAATTTTAGCACGACTATTCTGTACACTATATATTTTAGGTTTGTCAAATTGAAAATATATTTTAAAAGTTTCGGTTTAGTTTCTATGTAACTTCCATTCAGTTTCCATGGAAACATTTTGTTTCCATTAAATAACATAAAAGTAGAAATTATTAAGTTAATTTCTACTTATATATTCTTACAGTACATTATTGCAGCGCATTGTTGACATGTTGGCGGCTTGGTGGGAGGAGGTTCGATTCTATCCTTTTCCTTTCGGTCACTCTCGGCTTTCAATCTAGGGTCTTGTAGTCCTTATAAGATACGCTATATCTTTGCTAATAGTGGTCCGATTTCTTGTCTATTATGTAGATAATTTAATTACCTTTCATATGATCGTGTACGTAATTTACCATATTACCCATACTTTTTGAGTTATGCGCAAATAAAATTTTCTTTTGGCTTTTACTTTTTCTCTGCATTTTTTCGGTGGTATATTAAATATATGAAAAGTTAAAGGGCTTTAAGAAGAAGGCATTATGCAAGTTTCATCAAAATCGTCAGAGCCGTTTACTTGAAAATTGTAAAATAGTGTAAAATCGTTGATATAATTGGAACTTCCGGTTAGTCCGATACGCTTTATATTTGCTAATACTGGTCCAATTTAGATTATTCGTTTCATGTTAGATATTCTTTTCACCATAACTTTTTTCTCCTGCATTTCTTCGGTGATGTACAACATATGTGAAAAGTTAAAGGGCTTTACAGAAAATAATTTGTGCAAGTTGAATCAAAATCGTTAGAGCCGTTTTAGAGAAAAGTTTAAAATCGATACCACTTCCTTTGTGGCACTTCCAGTAAGTCGATTTTGACGATAAAGTTGCTGTAACATCATAGGCATATGCCTACCTTAAATAGATAATTTCAGTTCAACTTTTCGTTTTTGAGTTGACTGTTCACAGACATCTAGAAGGACCTTAAAACGTGTATTTCAGTTGAATACGCGAATTGGAAAATTTTCACGATCGGAATACTTCCTTTTACTGTATACTTCATATTTATCTAAAGTAAAGTAAAAATGCCTTAATCAAGTTATCACCAAGCATTTACTTGCAATTGGGTTCAAGAACCTATTTATACAATTGCAAGGAATCCTGTAATAATCAGTTGTAATTTGACGACGAAAACTTCAAGAGCCATTTTATCAAAACTACAGCTTTTGGAGTTTAGCCGGTCTTCTTTCAAGGTATGCGATATGTAGGTAGAATGGCGATGGTAAAAAAGATTTTTTTGAAAACCGTTCCTCTCGATTTCCTCCATTCTATGGCAAATGGGCGTCAATTTTGGGTGTTGGCTCACAGTGGTTTTTATTACTTAAAGCATTAAAAATACATCGTAAAAATATGCGGAGCTCAGTCTAAAATTTTCATTTTGAGGATTACGCTAATTGAGCTTTTTACAATGGCTATACATTTAATAGAGGTGACATATGCTATGGTAATGCCATGGTAAATTTTTTGAACTGTTTTGAATTATTTTGTTGAACTAAAAGGTCTGTTGAATTCTCCATTGATAATAAATCTATTTTATTTCTTTATTGGTGCCTTACTGACATTCAGGTAAGCCCTTGAGGTAAGGAAGTTGATTTATAGACTTGTAAAACGCCTGTAGCTTAGAGGTTTCTATTTTCTCGAAGAGGGCGGCGGTTACGTTTGATATGATTCTATGCCGATCCACCGGCGTGTAAATTCGCTAAAATAGTTGATAGTGTGAGAGAGATAGAGGAGAGTGGAGTGAAAGTGCTCTAGTGAATGAGTGGAGGGGGTGCGCGCGCTCCCACCTCGGGTTCATGAAACTGATTCAAGGACAAGGTTAGGGGCCTCAGTCAGCCCCTTGCTGCCGCCCAATACGGGTGTACTGTCACTGTCACAGTAACGCTAGCTCGTCACTAACAGTAACGATAACAGTTAATGGTGCCGTGATGCAGCAGGAAAAGGACTTTCGCGTGCCGCCTCCGCCGCTGGTCAGCTCTTCCACTTGCCCCATGCCACCCCCGCCGCCCCCGACCAAACTTTACCGGAGCCAGCATCATCAGGAGGAACCATCCAGCTCTATGCCAGATCTAGGTGAGTATGTCTTTATGTCTGGGTATCCAGTGTTTGGAGAACTCCAGTCTTCAAGTATATAACAATTTGTCTTATCAGTGTCAATGCATAAAGTGTGTCATTCCATACTGCGATTATTTAAGAGCCTCCATGGAGATGAATGTATATAAAGTGCTTTAAACAATTACGTAAAACAAGCATATAATGGTGTTACTGCAATTCATCTTGACATCTACTTCTTTGTGTATTTTGATAAATAAGCTTATCTTTATATTGGACTACAACAAAACAAAACAAACATAAACATTTAACGTTCGTCAATTACTAGCAAATCGGCAATTACTGATTTCGAGTCCAGTGGAGTAGTGTGTCGCCCTTCAAATGTCGGCTATCACAACCTTGACTTGCCCAAAATACCAGTCAGGAAATCTCCGCGTCACGTCTCCTTTTCAGTTCGACCCAAAATATTGTGGTTTTAATTCGGAGAATCTCTCATGGCAAACAGGAACTGTATAATTTATTCTTCTGATTCTGTTGAAGTGTTGTCATGATTTATGTTACTAAACACGATGGAAAAACATTTCTAAAAGGATTTTCCAAAAAGTTCCTCGCCGACGAATGGGAATGTTTACCCCTGGTCTCCATGCCAACCGTCATTACAAGTGACAGCTCAGTGCAGCACCTGTAGGGATGCACGGTTTTGATTTGTTGTTTATTTATTTATTTGTTATTATTGTTGTTGATTACAAGGCATTTTTTAGAGCAATTGTGATGCGCCAACAATGTTACACTTATAATGGGATTATGTCGTTTAGTTTATTACACTTGAATCTTGTTGCCATAGCAACTGCATAATGATCAAGTTTACTTGTACATCTGCTTTCATTTGAATCAATTATATTTTGCTTTTTATTTACGCTTACAATATCAAAGCAATATCAAGAACATATGATCATTAATTTCATTGCAGATCAATGCTATTTTTATACTAATCAAAAAACTTTTAAATATGGCCCATATTAATCTATGCTCATTGTTATTTTATTTATCTTTACTATTAGTAATGCTCTCTTTTTGAATTAACTAAATATATATTTTTAAGTTGTTCATTTACTGTCATTATTACTCATAAATAAATACTTCTTGAAATGACGTAGAATATTTTACGAATAAATAAAAGATACTATTTTTTTTTTTTTTTTTTTAATTGAGAAGGGTACACAATGCATTTAGGATTCAATACGCCCGTAGTAGCGAACAAAATCCAGAACTTATTTGGGTTACCGAAAAAAAGATTTCTATTGGAAAACATGATGCCTAAAATTAAAGCACAAATCCTACCTAAACTTTACCCCTGATGATAAAAAAAAAAAAAACATATTATCAAAGTATCTCAATATTACCCGAAAAACCTGCACAATTTTCTACCTAATCAGCTTGGTATAATAGCTGCCATACCAAACTGCCCCTCTAGCTAACACTATATATAAAATTATCTACAGAACATAAACAATGTTTCAAAACATAGCTTGGACTAGTTTGTTTCACAACTTACAATAACCATTGTCTGGGTAGAACATATCTTTAGTCGGAAAATTCGTGGATTTTGTTAGAGTGGAACCCATCCTTTGACAGACACTTCTGAGTTCTATCAACCTTAAAATGAGGTATATGAAATATATCACGTTCGGTATCAATAGCGCTAACGCAGGGCACATTCAGTCTCTTTAAAATGGGTACCTCTCCCTTTAATGCGATTGACGGCAAACTTATTAACTACATTCCCGTGTATGATGGTCTAGAAACATTACATTATCAACTACTGAACTAAAAGTCCTTCATGAATTATTGTTCATTTTTTAAATAGTGCAGGATCAATCAGGCGGTTGGGGTGTAGTGTTGACTACACTGTCTCCTCATTTTGTTGAGACATCAGGGAGCTGTATTTTACGTGTATTTTAATTGTGCCTACATTGTCTGTTTGTATTGAATCGGATTTCATTTGTCCATGATAGCTGAATTTTTTTCATATTTAATGTTCTCTATTTCGTTTTTCTATCGTCTGTTGTAGAAACCAAAAAATAAATTTTCATAATAACCGGTATAATAACACAGGTGAGCGTCACCGGTGAGTAACACTGTAACACTGTAACACAGGTCTATACAATAAAATTATCAGCTGTAATTAAGCTGTTCCATCAATTGAATGGAGCCATATTTCTATTTTTGGAAATAGCATAGCAAATTTTATTAAGATATATTATTGTAAATTATTACATATTTTTTTTGGCTCCAGGACCCAAATGGTATTGTCTATATTAAATAGCAAAATTAGATTGTGTACTATGAATAAATATGATGTGTTAGATACATCCAAATATGATATTATAGATTGAGCATACTGAAAGGGGAAAGGTTTCGAGTGAGGAAAACCGGTGAAAACGCTTAAATAGATCTTCCAGGAAAAATTATTTTCCATGAATATAATATTGTATTTCTAGCTGCTCTTTTAGATTCATGTATGTAAAACATAATGGGGCTTAAGATAAGTATCCGAACATGTAATACACTGAATAGAAACATAAGAAACAGTTTGTTTACATTATGAACATGCTATCTTTTATCGACCGGCGGCCTTATCATCTTGCGGCAGGTCAGTATGAGATAAGGCTGTGGCAGATGTCACCGTGACAAGAGATGACCAACCATATCCCGACAGAGCTGCTCGTTCGCCCCAAAAGCATCAAGTCAAGGGCAGTTACATAATGTGAAGAGGAAAGCGAAACCCGTCCTTGAATTCTTCCTTCAAGGGCCCCCGAGGGCCGTGGTGGTCCCCTCTACTCAGGTTCTGAGAGTCGATTCCATTTTAGTCTTAAATAAAATCTTCGATTGCGCATGGTTTCTCAACTGGGATTATGTGAACCAATCTTATAAACAATGTAGTTTCTCCACAAGCCGTTCACATCTTGTTTATTATATGTTATAAATACATATCTAATTATTATCTTTGGTTAATAAGTTGTGACAAGAATATATATTTAACAAGAATAGTTATGAGAAACTACAGTGTTTATAAGATTGGATCACATAATATCAATTGAGAAACCATGCACAATCGAAAATTTTATTTCAGCCTAAAATAGAATTGACTCTCCTCCTCCTCTAATTAATATATATATATATATATATATATATATATATATATATATATATATATATATATATATATATATATGCATGTACACACAAACACACACACACACACACACACACATATATATATATATATATATATATATATATATATATATATATATATATATATATATAAATTGGTTAATGAATTCACTGACAGGAATTCTGAAATTAAAAATTAATGTCTAAAAATAATTTAAGCTTGGAGGGAGAGATGACGTTAATAAAATATAATTGAACAACGATTAATTAACCAGTAAAATCATTTATAAATTTTAATTGGTAGTTAGGGCAGACAATTAATTTTGAAGTGTAAACATTCTGCACGATTTATGTTTATCCATTTCAGGACTGGACATCTGAATAACTGAAATTTTTGCAGTAACCACCAAACTAATCTGAAATTGATTACCTCATTTCAAGACTTTGAGATGTATTTTTAAAGCCGAGCATTTTCTTAAAAGGCGATGCGAAACTAAAATTTATTCTTAATCCTAGTTTTTATTAAATAACACGCTCAATGAAAGGATAGGATAGAAGACAAGGAGCATATGTGTATATTAACTAAAACAACTTTATTGCATCTATTCATGTTTTATTAATCCCGAAAAACCAATCAGCTATTATTGAATCGCCAATATTTATTAATTTAAAAAAACTTAACATTCTTAGGAAATAAAAAAAATATTGTTTGAATTTCGAGTAATCCTCTAATAAAGTTTAGTTAAAACATGTTTTTTTTTTGTTTTGTTTTTTATCGGCTCTAAATCATTGGGTACTGGGACCCTCCCCTATTCACTAATTAAGTTCAGTTAATCAAGTACGGAGGGTGGTGGTCGAATTCCGGCCGCTACAGGTTCCTGCTTTATTGGAGAATGAAGCATTCTGTTTAAATTTACTTCGGCTGCCTTGAAGTAGTTATTAGATTGCTTATAAACTTACCTTTTATAGGAAATGAATGCTTGACTCAGTTACCTTACTGTTTTTCCTGTTTTTCTCTGTTGACATCACCATTTCATTATATTCATGTCTTCATGTTGATGATAGTTTCAGGAAGACTTAACGAATCTATTTGTCCGTTTCATGTTTACTTCCGTCTGCAACTGTATTTGAATCAGGACTAGCATTCATTTCTTTTCATCACTTGAATGCAAGGGTGATTGCTCCGTAATGGAAATAATAATATTGCTCCTAGTTAGATGATAATATAAGTAGGTCATATTCAACAATGTAATATGAGGAAAACTATAATGGCTGTTCAGTGTACATAACCTTTATAAGTGATTTTTTAAACTTCATTAGTGCATTTTCTGTTCCATATAATATGTAGCATTGCAATTTTATTTTACAATATCGTAAGGAGTTTTAAGTATGCTGTATTTCGTGAAACCAATGTTATTTGGGCGCCATTTTCTAATTATTCAACTTCAAGGTGCTTTTTCTCTCTATTAAAAATTGTGATACAATAATTAATTGTGACGTTTTGGGACTCCCGAGATATATTCATTGATTATATCAAACCATGTTCGACAACTCCCAGTATAAGGAACGTTTTTGTATCTGAAATAAATCAAGCACATTGCCGTCGCAGATTTTAGCAATGAAAAAAATCTACGTAAGAGACAAATAGCATAAATTGTATTTTATCCATTGTTAAAATTCAGCATTTTTTGTAGGTAACATTATTATTTTTTTCCTGTATAGGGGACTTTCTGACATTATATGAGGTATTTGTCTATATATTATTTATATGTAGTGGGTTGAATGTTACTAGAAACATCAAAGGCAGTAAATAAATATTTATTTATCGGTAAATAAACGATTTCAAATGATTCAGAAGTTATTTTTGAAGATGGACCAAATTTGACGAAACGTCGACTTTGACTGGAGGCTTGAGGTTTTCTTCCGAAAGTAACTTAATTACAACATTCAATTTTCAACCGAATAGTAATGCAATTAAAACATAATGGTATACATAAAAAATACAAATTAATGTCTCATGGACGTAAACAAATGGAAAATAAACAATAAAAATAAAAAACAAATCGAGGAAGCTACCCATCTGCTTCACTTAATTTAGATAATTATCTATTTTCTAATTGGCTTGAATATAAAATCAAATTACGTGAATAATTAGAATTACTTGGTGGTTTTTTTTTTAATTGTCATATATGATAACAGGATTCCTTATCCTATTTCCTTGGTCTGTTTTGTAGGATTCAGTTATGAATTTATATCTATACAAATTCTTTTTGCGTTAGATAGACCGTTTATCGAGGAAGGCTTTAGGCTTCATAACAACACACTCATAGCAACGGAGCAGTAACCGTAAATAAATTTCTAAGAGCAAAATAATACCTGTCCTTGTCATGACAACTTCATAACCGTGGAAGCAAGTTGACTACACAAACATTTTAATAAGTGCGAAATTATTGTGTGAAAACGTTGTTTTGTAAATAAAATGGAAGAGTAAGTGATAATAAAAAGTGTGAAAATCGGAAACTTATTATCCGAACCTTCAAATGAAAATTTATTCCCGGTTATAAAAATCTATTGTGGTTTTGATCCTGTTATTTGAAAATGTCTGTAACAAATGGCACTGAATAACATATTATAGGTTATTATTTTAAAGGTTTTTTTTGTATTTTGGGGATTAATCCAAATACGAAGTTGGGTGAAACCGTAGTTACAGAAAAGTACCGAAGGTACAGCTAGTATGAAATATAAAAATATTTGAAAAAATAATAATGTTAATAAATTACTATATGTAAATATATATTTGAAAAAAATTTAATGTCGAGTGGGGATTCCAAGTTCAATCACTTACCATTATTAATTATTAGGGTGTAAAATATTCAAGAGTTCTTCAAGTAATTAAAAACAAAAATTATGCTGATAAACCGTCAATATTTTAAACATATATAAATATATACTTACATTTATATGTATATATTAGAAAGAGTAAACTTATTTACCATTGCAAGCAAACTTGTTAGGATCATTATTAGGCTCGAATTCGAAATCGGCCAACTTTCAGGCATGAGAAACCTACAGCTGGTCTTAAAGAGAAAACACTGTCATCAACTTTTCTAATAACTTTTTCTCTCGTTCAGTCCAAGCGAGCAAAAAATTGGAAAACGTGATCCCTTCCGAGCCTGATTATTTTCCTATTGGTGCTGCTTGTTTCTTGGCGACAGGGTAAAGTCTCTGGTATTAGAATGCCTGTAAATTATAGTTGAAATTGTCTATACAACCATATAATCGTAATTTTTTGATAACTTAATTAGTATATGAACCATATATACACACAACCAAACAAATAAAAAAAAACAAATAAACCAAAAAAAATAAAAAATCAAACTCTGGTAAATAAAATAAAAAATCAAAGGTTATTTTTTACTACTAAAGATGACAAAAAAAAAAGAAGATAAAATACGTTATCAAAGACTACAAAATAATTTTCCACTTGAGGAGCTTTTTTAAAATTATATCAATATATATTTTAAAATATTTATTCTTAGCTTCACTATTCGCTGAGGATTTTTGTTTTCGATTTTTTTAATAACTCAAATTAGAAATAGTTTTATTTTGTTTTCCTTATGGATCACCTATATAACGTTTCTAGTTAAATGACAATCCTTTAGTTATCCTTATAAACATAATCTTATTGAAAATTTATAATCTATTATATTTCTTTTTTTTTCTGAAAAATATATGATATATTAAGTCGTAATCAGCGCTCCAATAAGGAAAACCCAATTTTAGGAATTAATTTTTTGTTTGTTAGACTGTTTTTAACAACTTATCTTTTCGTAAATTTCCAGAAAATTTCATAAGTCATTTAAAAAAGTTCTCATGGTTTTTATTTCATTGAGGTTTTCATTCTGTTCGGATATTCACGAAAATAGACGAGAATATATGAATATTTATCATTATTTAAATTCAATATTGTAATAAATTAAATAAAAGGACAAAGGTAGCTATAAATGTTTGAAGAGAAACAAAAAATATTCTGATTAATTTGTTTTTATTTTATCATTCCATTTATATATATTTTTTATTTTATTTTATACAGTATGTCTTCACCATGAATGGTCATTTATTCTTAAACACACACGTCAAATTTTAATGTATATATACATATTCCAGTAATTATAATAAAATATAATAACTATAAAAAGTAAATAAATAAATAATGATGATTGAAAATTAACACAATAATGAAGTAACTTCGACTTATTACAATCAGTAGGATTATGATAACATGATACGCTTTAAGTAAAACTCATATAAAGAAGTCCTATGTACTTCAACTCAATCTTACTTAGTTTAATTTTATATATTCAATATAAAATAAAGTCTAACTTTATTCTTTAATAAACAAGTCATGTCTTAATACGCAATAGTGGAGTATTGTTATTAGTGTAAATTATTTTTATAGTTTCTTCTGACTATAACGACTGAATTATTTTAGTCTTCGAATTTTAAACGTGTGACATTCTTGTATTTAAGGTTAGTGAGTGAAATGTGGATGTCATCTTACGTCAGTTTTTAGTAAGACATATGTGGCGCACCATGCAAGAATGGCGGAATCCCTATTCCACCATCCAACACTATACCGCCAAATCGAGCAGATGATGAAAAATTATATGAAAGTGCAATAAAAAATATTAAAAAAAAATATACTAGCAAAAAAACTATTGAAAGGATTGAAGGTGTAGTTGAGTGCCCTATTTAGGTACCAAGGGCCAGGTTTCCCTTTCACTTATTTTTTTGTCTTGAACGGAGGCCGGCCGTCGAAAGGGAGAGGGTTCTTCGAAGTAGAACGGCCCTAAATCATTGGTTACTTTCGATTTTCTTGGTACTCTACTCAATGTTACTGCGGAAGGTAACGTCTTGATTTATCGTTTTGTTGACAACTGTAAGCATTACTGTTACTGTTTGTTATGCTTTGGAAAACGGGTCCCTTTTCAAAATTACATGTCTTCAACCTGTTATGGTAGCCCTAGGTCTAAATTGCTTTTCGTTGTCATTAAAAGCATTATTTACAAACAGCATTGCTAAGCATGAATTCGGTATTACTTTTGTGACCGTAATGAATTTGTTTACACTATTCTGTTACTGAGTTTGTCAGTGTTACAATATAGAGGTAACGGTGACTATCTTTCACTAACTGCTTCAAGACTGAAAAAAGCAAAATAAATAAAACTTTGAAATTTCTCTTCTTTTATACGTTGTAGCTCAGAAATGTATATTCATTTTTACTCCATTCTCATCTACCAATCGTAAAACCTCTTATTCTCCTATATCCTTTTCGATGAAAGTTTATTGATATATAGTGCTCACCTAGTTCAATCAACGCCAAGGAAGATTTAAAAAGACATTACTGAAAAAAATGAATAGTACATCCATTATCAAAATGCAATCCATTGCATGGCATTGATTTCAATCTGTTTTAAGCAAATTTTGAAGTTGTTTTTTTTCGGTATGCGAAACCATATAAATGTTGGTAATTTCAGTACAATTTTCCAAATATTATTTCTAGACACACTTTCCCTGATCTCAAATAATTTTTCTGTGACTCATTTAGATTTATATTAAACGAGGAAAAACCTTTAATCGATATGAAAAATTATAATTTTTGGATAATGTTTTAAATGAAACATAAAATATTTTTATGCTTAAAATTTTTAGGTTTTGTTGGAAAACTAGTCATAAACTATTATTTTTCCAGAGCTATCGAACTGAATTCGTTGACCGTTTGTGTGGTAATATTTACAAAAAAATTATTATCAAAAACTTTATATTTTCGCAGGAAAAAAAAAATAATCATGTTATTCTAAAAAAAAAAAATCGTTTTTTCTAAAAAATAGTGAATTACTGTTATTGGAATTTTAAATGATTTGTTTATAGAAGAAAGTAGAACAACACAAATAGAAAAATAATAATTTTTAATATTCTAAGAACTTATGCCTAAAATAACATAAAATTAGAAAATCACCGTTATTAATAAAATTATTTTAAATTAAATTATTAGTTAATTAGTTTTGATATTCATTTTCATATTCTCATATCAATGACAGAATAATTTAACAAGGCTAATTAAAAAACTGCTCGCAATGAGGAAAGAAATTCATTGTCCGTAGAGTAAAGCCAAGGTACGATGTCGATGAAGGTTGGACCTTCAGGTTGCAAGGAGATCGGGAAGAGGAACAAGTCTGTCCCACTGGCTCAGTGCCCTACTGTTTATTCTGTTATATATATATATATATATATATATATATATATATATATATATATATATATATATATATATACATATATATATATATATATATATATATATATATATATATATATATATATATATATATATATATATATATATATATATATCTTATAGCAATAAACCTTTATTATTATAATAAATATATCAATTGTACTAGCGCTATATATACGAGTATATATCTTATAACAATAAACCTTTATTATTATAATAAATATATCAATTGTACTAATAAATATATATATATATATATATATATATATATATATATATATATATCTTATAGCAATAAACCTTTATTATTATAATAAATATATCAATTGTGCTAGCGCTAAACTATTATTTGAGGTAGTACCTAATATTAAATACAGATCGAATATATCTCCATTTTTCCCTGTAATATGGGTTATGACATGAAGTTCGAAAAACCATTTTATGATCGCTTTTTCGTGAATATTTTTAGTTTTCAAGAAGGGGAGGCCCGGAGTTGTGGTCAGGAATAAAATAAAATAGTTGTGACTATTTATTAAATGCCGACTTGTTTAGTTCTAATTTTATAATTAATTTGAGTTGCTTTATTTTAATAGAATTTTTAATTTTTTTAATCAGTTATATTTTTATAGTTGTTGGTAATTTCACTTATTTTTAGTCATTTTTAATGCTCGCGTTTTGTAAATATAGTACAGAGCTGCAATGACCCAAATGATTGAAGAGCCCGAAACAGTATATTAAATAAATAAGAAATTAAATAAAATGATGATAATTGTAGAGAAAATATTTTTATGTAAGTTTATTTATTTGTTTTCGGTAGAAGTAGCACGCCATCCGTAGCGATTATCTATCTTCCACCTCCTAATTCATTTTTGGAGTTGTATTTGTGATAACGCGTATGGACGAACGTTTTCATTTTGGTTTACTCTAGATGATTACGAATATAAATATCTCTTCTATGTTCCATTTATGCCATCTATTCCTTTCCGGCATGAGACAAATATGGCCTTTTAGTAATCCTAATTGTTTTGTGTATTGGAGCATACCATTTATATGCTTCTCTTTCAAAATATGTATGCTTCATTATAAACATAAGTACTTCTAAATAAACGTATATATATTTTGAAGTACTTCTAAGTAAACGTACCATTTACGTGCTTCTCTTTTAAAAATAAGCTTCATTATACACAGTAAACTAAGTAAACGCCTGTTTTGTCCTGGTGAACACTCACACTAAAATTGGCTCCATTAATACGAAATTCAAAACCGGCACAGTAAATACTGTAGGATTGAATTGGTCATATTTAAAGACATGCACACAATTCACTGGGTCAATACTCTATATAATGTATGTCCCTTGTTGAGCCGGCTCCAGCAATAGTTTCCAGCGTGCAAACATGAATTCCATTTGGTCCTGTAACGACGGATGCTGGAGGCAGACTATCAATATTAGATTGGTACAGCTCCCTTCGGTCCGACCTCTTTGATAAGGGCAATCTCGTATATACCAGCCCAGCTGATAACCTATCGGTGAATCAATACTCCATCAGATGACTGGCCAAGTCATAACTTGGTCATAGTGTCATCTTTGTGTTATAAAAAAAAAAAATTGTATATTTAAATGCATTTATTTATAATTTTCCTATAAAAAATAAATCTCATTTCTAAAGTCATTAAAAAAAAAAATGGATTGATTTTTGTAATAATTATAACCATGACCTTTCGTTGGTCTCTAACTAATCCATGTTAATTTTATCTATAAATAAGTAAAGTCTCAGACAATCTTCTAGGACTATTTTTAGTTGGCCTAGAATATTATTGTTACATAAGCCCTTGGGAAGAGGTAAAGAAGGGCCAAGGCCTTGAGCAGGTAGCGAGAGTGGCTATAGAAAGCGAAGGGCTCTCGAGACCCAACGTCATATGGTCTCGGTGACGTAATAGGTACACCGTCAGCTGAGAGGAGAAGTGGCCGATCAGTAGAAGGGATGGTGACATGCTATTATAACGACAATGGTAATCGTCGATAAATGAGAGTAAACAATTGTGTCTGTATTAACAATACTCTTTTTTAAGGTATCACGCGACCGTTCTTATTTGGAATAGTGTGCTCTTCGGTGGGATATTCTATAAAACAAAAAAATGTACAGATGTAAATTATGTCATTATGATTTTTTTTTTACAAATTGACTTTAATATCTCAAAACAGTATAGAACTAATACTTAAGTTTCCACGCTTTCTTTTTAACTATAAAGAATTATACTTGGGCAACGAAACTATATTAGTATTAGTAAGTACATAAATATAACAGTATGCATTTTGGGTCGTCCAATAGGTTATGACATCTAATAAAAATGATGAAATTGTGAATTATGTAATTCGACCAAGAACTAATCGGTAAGTATTGATAGCCAGACTTCCAGAACACAAGGCCCTTTGATCAGCTTCGTTTCCTGTTAAACTAAACGCTGTTATTTCGGATTCGCGAGGTCGTAGCAGTAGCCATGAACGCTCTTCCTGCTACTAAAGGCAATGTCATTCTTCGGCCGACCAATATGGTTATTGAATGAGTTATACTTTACATTTCATTAAAACCATAACTTCCTAATTTTATGATTATTCATATTAATGATAATATACACACACACACACAAACATATATATATATATATATATATATATATATATACACACATATATACACTCATAAAATGTATCGATCATAAAATCCTATTTAGCTTGGTCAAGCAGGAAGAAGAAAAAAAAAATGACAAAAACAAAAATGAGCAAGTATTAATTTATAATCCATTTAAAAAAAATAGAGTTAGAAAGAATTAGCTTAAGATTTTTTAAGGATCTTAATATTTTTTGAGTACAAGGTTTGGTTACTGTTTCAATAAAAAAAAAAAAGATAACTCTATCAATACAATCAAAATTAAGATAATGAATTTCAAGATTCCCAAAAAAATAATGTTTGATTAGCCATTTTCACGTGACTTTATTTGATCTGGGAATTCTTAACGGTTGGACTCTGAAATAATACGAGATTCCAGATGTTCTCAAATAATTTTATACTAAAGTGTTAATACGAGTAGAACCTGTATTGCAATCGTCTGAATTTGGCGTGCTTGTAAACTTCGCATAATTGAATAAGATGCATTGTTTCTTCAAGTTAACTTGGCTAAGGCCCTCCGATGCAGGGATACCCCCTCCATTTTGGAGCGTAGAGTAATTTCGTTAATAATGCCAGGTTGTTGTTTGCAGTCGCGAGGACCAGCGGACCGTATCCAACAGTCCGTCATGCTCTGTTTCTCATTCTTCTTCCTCGGTCCGAGCCCAAGTTCAAGAGTACGGTTGATTTTTGATGACGATTGTCTAGTTTAAACAGGAGATATGGCTTGTGCGAGAGTGTATGAATATGATAAAAGCTACATGATGTGTTCAAGCACCATGAATACCCACAAATTACATGTGCTCATTGCATATATAAACATATCATGTAAAATATCAAGAATGATCCTATAAAGGCTTCATTCAAGTATTAATTTCTAGGTCTTTTATCTCCTGTGACGCTCAATAAAAACAATTTTGTTGTGCCTATCATTTTTTACTTCTTACTTTTGTGCCTACCTTAACGTATCTATTATTCTCGGACTAAATTGTTGTTGGACTAAGATAAGCTACTGAGTAATATGATCATAAAATTAGTTTAATAAAAGGCTTAATGGAATAGTTATTAATTAGCTGAGTTAGCTTAAACGGAAGATAACACAAATTATTGATTAATCCAATTATACCCATTATTTTTCAACTTCATACATATTCGAATCAATAAAGCTCTCATCTTTATTCTTGTCCAAATATTGGAAAAACTCATTATCATCATCTTCATCATTTGCGCAACAACTCGTCACCGAATCTGTGCCGCCTCCAATAGCCTCTGCCAGTTGGCTTTACCCTGCGCAGCGTCTCTGCAGTTATGAACGCCGAGTATCTTGCATATTCTGCAAAAGCCTCCATCCACTCTACGTTCGGTGTCTCCACACTTCTTGTACCATGGATTTCCTCAATGAGGAACTTTTTAGGTATCAGCATATTCTCCATTCTTGCCACGTGGCCTACCCATCGTTGCCGCCCAAGTTAGGCTGCTTTAAAAACAAGGAAAACTAAAAATAATTTTGAAAGTTTCTTATTGTTATTTAAAGCCCTAGAATTCAAGTATTGGTGGTAATTAACCTACAGTGATGTATCATAAGATGAATAAGTCAACATTATTTTTTTTATTTCGGGACATACATGTGGGACATCATCAGGGCAAGTGAATTCTGTGAGATCGAAACAAGTAGTGACTACACAAGTGCCAGTTCTGCCAATCTCGCAGCATGCTCTTGGCCTGTTGATGGCCTCGTATTTCTTCTGCTACTTAGTAGCAATGCAGTAAAAGAAACTTATTAAAATCATGTTGATTGAGTCCTGAATACTTATTCTACAGAATTCAGGTAATTTTCATCCAAATAAGTTCTGTATCGATGTTCAAATACTGGCATTAAAAGTCCATAAGGGATACAATGCTTAGTTTTGCCCAACTTTGGGGCTTAAAAAAAAAATATTAATAATAAGGCCTTCAGCAAAGCGCTCCATGATTTATTAGATTATTCGGTAAAGTATAAATGGCATTTTTATGATAAATGTTGACATAAAATAATTCCAATCAAGATGGTTAACAGTCAGTTCAAATCGAATGTTTAACAAAATGCAATTTTGAACATAATTTAAAATTTGTATAACATTTTGATTTATCACCTTTTAAAATAACGTTTACGGTTGCCAAATAATATTTTGAAAAATATTAAATAAACGGCTTCACCTATTGAGTGTCGAGAAATAGTTTTAGCAGCGAGAGTGGAACAATTGCTGCCATAGAAAGTATCAAGAAGCCGGTGGCCACTAGACCATGATCGGATGTTTGTCCTCGGTGAGTTGGCAACCCTGCCCTTTCCATCGATTACATGAAGCGTCTAATTCGAAAAGGAAATGCTCTGGAAAAGCGATACTTGGAATAGAAGAAAATAAACTGATTATTGGGCAATGAAGGCGAGTTTTGACAGTGACAAATCGGTATTTGTACAATTTTAGGTAATACAAATAAATATATATTTATAGAATGCGTAGAGTTGTTTTTGTGGACAGGTGTTGATCGCACGCATCGAAGCTGAATAGGGAAAATGAGAAAGGATACACTATCCTCTTCATTGTGAAGTGAGAAAATATTTCACTATTTTTTAAAAGTAATTTTTGATGAATATTTCTGACTCATCATCAGGATCATACTGCAGTTTAATATTTAATGGTCATTAAAAACTAGATTTTAAATTATATACATTAACTAATTTTTTTTTTTAAATGTAACAAATATATTAAATAATGATATTGATTTTCCTTAAAATATGAAAAAAGTCTAAAAAAACATAGGTATTTGAAAAATTTCATTTAGATCTATTTCATATTAATAAACAAAATATAGGATTTGGAGATAAATTTAATCCTCAGCAAAGCCCTTTTGTAACATTGAAAGAGAACAGCATAGGGCAGTTGATTTAATAAAAGATTTTTTTTTTAATTGGCGAGACAATTAAACACAGCTTATTGGAGTATATTTTATTAATTTTTTCAAATAATTGACTGTTTTTTAGACATTTATCATATTATAAGGTAAATCAGACTCCTTATTTAATACATGTTATATTTAAAAAAAATAAATTGCTAATATATTATTAGAAATTTAGTTTTTAGTAAATATTAAATATTATATTGCAGTATGAACCTGATGATGGGACAGAACCTAGAAACGTTAACAATGTGTTGTGAGTAATTGTCAATAAAATTTGGAATTGGGAAGACTTTCTTTTTCACTGTCATTTTTACTAGTTAAAAAGTCATTTTGAATTCGAACCGGCATGGATTTATAATAGATAAATACATTAGTTTTAAACACAGATGCCAAGCGAAAGTAAAAATACTCAAAAACGACGTCTAACGTTGTCTGAATTGATTTTAGAATAATTCTGGAAATTAATAGATCAGCCCACTTTGGTGCCAAAACTGGAAAACATCTGCCCATTTGTCTCACATAAAAATGACGCGGAAGGCGGACGAATGACGGACAAACTTTCGATATTCGATTTTAATATTCTACGTATCTTTTTTCTTGGTCGATTACAAAAGCTCATTATTTAAAATAATTATTATTATTTTATTTAATAATTTAAAATATTAGCTAAAAATATTTATAGTTGATTTATTGTTTAATTTGAAATTAATTCCGTATTATTAGGACTGCTTGAGGGCTAATATAAATTTATTGATATTGTTGTAAAATAATTTTAAAATAATGAATCACCTAAAACGCCTTTTACATTCATTTGGTAAATTGGAAAAATCATATCGGATGCGTAATAAAAAATTTATACCCCTCGACATTTCGGTTGAAACCAATTCATTAGAAGGTATAGGAAAAACTGACTAAATTACTGTTTTCACTTTAAACAGACCCAACCTTCGGGGATTGTGTTCAATCAACATGGATGGATCAAAATGTGTTTCAGACCCTTGTTGGAGGTTTTGAATCATATACTGAAATATATTCAGGGAAGTTTGTTTAATGCCTGTTAACACAGCATCAACCGTACTGATGAGTTATCGTAAATTATATTCAGGATTAATTTCACATCAGCGTTCCCCCTGTTCGATGTAATAATCAGGGAGTGTATATTTATTGGGTAATGAGCCGTCGTCCAATATTTCTGTTCTCGTGCGTGTAAAACATGCGATTCTCGGTCATACGGAATGAGACAAATACACAGATTAGAGTATTTTTTCGATTATTGTTCTATTATTTGGTTGAAACCTTAATTTTTCATTATCATTAGTTAGAATTTTATAAGGTCAGTTATTATTCATCTTTTTGTTTCTTTTTTTAATTAACATTTATTTATTTGCTGCATGATTTGTTTTTCCTAGTTTATTTATTATTGGATACATCTATTTAGAAACGGACTTAGCACTTTAAAGGAAGTCAAAATTGGGCAAAAAAAATTTCTCCGATGCTGTGGACCTGCCCACAAATATTTTACTCTGGTAATGCTGGTAGCTACGAATTATTATGAATGAAGAACCAATAAATTAAAGCAATTAAAAATAATCAGTACTATTGTATCACTAACAATGCAGTTCATCTCCATATATGCAATGTTGCACTACAAATGCACTATAGTTGCACTATAAATGGATTTAAATGGATTTAAACCCTTATCTTTACCGAATTATTTTTTTCTTCGTAAAAATTCATTCCTCATTAGTTTTGTTTTTTATAGGCTCTGAATTATTAAAACTTATCAAAATTTATTATCTAAAATAGCCGCTCTAGACGGCCACCCTAAAAAAAAATGTAAAGTGGTTTATTTCAAATCTATGATAAAAAAAAGTTTTATAGCACTGATATTCTGAACAAGCAAATATTCAAGTATAACTTATAAACTTTAATAAATAACATTATTTAGCATCAGAGGTTTATTTTATATTTTGAAGTCAAGCAATCTTGGAAATCAATTTCACTCCACACGAATTGCAATTTTTAAAAACACCGGAATCGTCTACACAATTTTTTCCTTTTAAAAACAAAGTTACCTCTCCATAATGGCTCGATAGTTTCATAGTTATATGATCCCTTCCCCTCCTCCCTCCCTCCCCCCCTCATCGGAGGGAACCTTTTAAAACATCGGCATGCCACACAATGTGTAGTAATTTTTCTAAATTTTATTTTTTTCTGTTTTTTTAAGTACGATTTAATTAAAAAAAAGATTGGTAAAATGTCATTAGTTAGCGTTTTCTTATTGTTTTACACAATTTCGAAAAGGATCAAAAATAAGTTTTATAATAAAATAACTTTTCAAGTAGTTTCAATGAGATAATGATAATGATTGTCTGATACAAAAGTTATTTTTGTTTTTTTGTCTTTAATGATTGTTGAATAAAATAAAACAGAAATAAGAATTTTTAATTAATATGTATGGACAGGAAAAATAAGAAAACATACATTCAAACTGTCGGAGTGTGATGTTCCGCCTGGGGTCTGCATTTATGTGACCTTGTTTTCCACTCATGTTGATTTCTTAATTATTTACTGCTGTCGGAAAGACTTGAGCTTTGTTTTTGAATCTCCTTAAATGTCCTAATAATAGTTTTTTGTTTAACTTTTTTCTCTCATTTGATAAAATTTAACAATATATACGGTTTTAATCAGATAAAATCGGAGAATATATAAAACGAAAGATTTTACATAATAAAAATAAAATTAGATTCATTCTATTGGGAATTAAAAATTGAAAAGAAAAAAAGATGTTCCTAATTCCCACACACTATCAACGCCATTGCGTAGTAAATCAATAAACAGTTATAATTTATTTTAGAAAAAGAGGTAGCTAATTCAAATTCAACTTGAAACAAACGTTATATTCTAGGCAATATAAATATATTTTGAAATATAGATATTTTGAATATCAAACACAAATAATTGTAGTAAAAACATTATTTAAAATTATTCGAGTTATAAATTTATTAATATAAAGTTGTCATCTATTACATTGTTCCTTATTAAGACAACTAGAATGTTGTGCCTGTTCCCGACAAGGCAATTGGGTGTGCCTGACTGATACCATTTTCACCACTCTCACTTCCAGCACCGGTGACAGCCATCTCCGAGATCTTTTCAGTAATTTGTGGAAATTCGAGTTGAATTTGGAGAAATTCCTCGTGAAAGAAAATTACTTTTCCTGTAGACTGCCACTTTCATAAGACACGAATTTGCAGAAAGTGACCGTGCTCTCCTTGGCGATAGTTTTATTTATTTGTTGTAGAAAGTTCAAATGATCTGAATCGGCGGTGGTTACGGTAGAATCCAATCTTTAAAAATATTAAATTTGTAATTGGACAAGTCGCTTTTAAAATTAATAATAACTTTTTTTTAAAGTAAGCATTCTTCAATTTTCTTTTTTTAATATTTATCACAGTACACTTCAAGTAATTTCTAATTTTTTTTACTTTGTATTGAAATCCAGTCCATTTACCCTACTAAACAATTACGACCTATTATTATTGTCTTTTTCGCTGCTTAAGCTAACCTTATAATATAATAATGATTTTTTATAATCTGATAATTTCATAATTAGATGATTTTTTATACTACGATTTTTTATATTATTATGAGATATGATTGAATTTAATATAATATAGGTGCTGTGAACAGGGTTCGAAATAGATAATTATTTTTCTATCGAAAGTAATGTGTGACTTCCATTTTTATTCTCCTTATAACATTTACTACATGGATAAGCTTTAAAATCATTAAAAATAATTAAGAAAAATTACCATCTAAAATGTTTTGTTTTTTTATTCGATATATATTTTTTCTTTAAATAAATAAAATAAAATAATTAATTAACCCTTTAAAAGAATTATCTAATATCAAATAAATCTAAATCTTAAATGTTTTTTTATTATTATGTTTAGCTAACATAGAAATAAAAAAATAAATGAATTTGAATAAATTGTATTTTTCGATTAATAATAAAATTGGTCCAACAGTTTTTTTTATTACAAAAATATATCTTTTAATCATTGATTTTTCAAAGTTATACTTACATCATATGTTATTTTTAATAACCGTTATCACAGCTATTTTTTAATCAAAATATAAAATGATTAATTTTTTTTCAACATCTTGATGATTTAAATTTATTTTCATGTTAAATATAATGTAGTAAAAAGAATAAATTATTTTATGAACGCCTTACTTAATCTAAAGTTTTTTTTTAAAAATCATACGGGCCAATGACAAAGTAAATATTAAAAAGTGTCACTCCTTCATCATAAGAAATTTCATGAAGAGAGTAATTGTTTTACTGTAATAATATTTGTGAACTTTCCATGTTTTAGCACAGGTTGCGAAACCGTTACACAATATTTCGAACTAGTTACCATCTCATAAAAGTTCGTGATTTTAAGAAAAATATTTTTAATTATTTTTTTTTAATGATGGAAGATAGTTTGAAAAAAGGTATATTGTGTTATTAAAAATCTTTATATTTTAGTGTTTTACACTGATCCTTTGTGTAGAATTAAATATATACAAATAGACATTAATTTTTTGTCCTCGACTGAGCTAATATTATAAATATACATATTTGATCTATTTATGAGATCAGTGTCTTAATTCTCAGATATCAAATGATCGATGATTAATTAATTAACGATCGTATTAAAAATTAACTATTTTAAATTAGAATTTTAATTACTGTCATAATATTAAAAATATAGTTATTATGGTTCGATATTACTACTTTTTTTGTCGTATAATTTACCATTTTTTTGATGTTGAGGTATGTAAACATTAATCCTGTTTTAATTAATTAATTAAATGTTAGGATATAATAACAAGTTAATAATATCAAGCCAGAGAACTAGAATCAAAGGCGCAGGAACATTTAGTTACTCGATAGGGAGCCATTTTACTCTCATTGTGACCTTGACCCTCATAGCGGCAGTTCAGCCCTATTTCAGGTTATGGCGTCACTTCTATATTGTATGTAATATATATATATATATATATATATATATATATATATATATATATATATATATATATATATACACATATCATATAATCGATGTGTATATATATTTTTATTTTATTAGTTTTGAATTTTCTAAAAAAAAGGTATAATGTTGAATTTCCATTACCGATATCTGATAGGTTTTTAATAATATTTTTACTTTCACTTAACTATATACGAAATATTTAGTAAGGGAATGAGAGTGATGAAAAACTTATAAACTTAAGTGATTGTTGTTAATAATTTATACTTTTAAATTATTTAATAGAAAAAAAAATGTTTCTATGAAAACTAAATGGAATAACCGTGGAAACTGAATGGAAACTTTTGAAATTTATTTCAAATAAGGTGGGAAGTGAAAGCAGCGTGATGCGCGGATCAGATTTTTTATTAACTATAAAAGTGTTTTGTATCTGCTATCTAATACCCATATCTCGTTGTATGCATATGAAAAAAAAATTGGTATTCTTCTAGTTTTTATGACTTCTAAAATTCAATATTTATAAAATTAGATAGCATATTGTTTTTTTTTGTCTTGTTGGAGGTAATAAAGGCGACTTTATTACCATCAGTATTATATTTTATGCCTAGTGCTAGAATTTATTACCTATAAAAAGGTGAGTTTATCAGCTATGTAAAAAACGTAAGCTGACATTGTATAAGTATAAGGAGTTGTGTAATAAAATGCCCTTATGGCCTATTTTCAGCGAAAGTGTCTTTTCCAACGCCTGGATTCTTCAGTATCTTCGGATTGCATCTGGACCGGTTCTGTAGCACTTATGAAAGGATCGGCGGCTCTTACTTTCTCTAAATCGAAAATCGATTTTATTTTGAAAGTTGTTTAGTTTTTCGAGTGTTTTTTTTTTTTTTTTTTTTTTTTATGGACTACTAATTATATTTTATTGGTTTTGTAGCAATGATTTGAAACGAAAGGTAGCTGTGCTCTTTTGAGAAAATTAAAATTTAAATTTAAACGTATCGATTTTAATGGGCTGATTGATTATAAAACCTCATCAATTATAAAATCTCAATTGTCTGGGCGTATTAGTTCAATCTATAGCTTCATTATGGCTCCATCTAATCGCGTTTTAAGTGTAGCAATAAAATGTCTTTTATTACGGATTATCTAGAACTATTACTTCAGTATCTCGGTCGACTAAGTGACTATAAATGAGATGCCCGCTGAGGGGAATCAAAGAGTATCTAAAATTCCTAAGGACCAATACGAAAATAAAAAACAGAAGGTTCTGCAGAAATAGCGCAATGACGAACGAATTCCAAGCCTCCTAAACGCAGGGCCGTCGGGTCGCCGATATTGTCGGCAGATCTGCAAGGACTTCTCCACGCTTAAAAATATCGCTTTCTCCCGGACCCTTCCTTGTCTTTTTCCTGGTTCTTAATTCGTTTCCAAGAAAAAAGAAACTTTATGGTGTTTCGGCATGGATCCAACTATTCCCATTTTTCTTCGGTGTTGTATTCGAGTATATAATCTATGAGGAATCAACCAATATATATATATATATATATATATATATATATATATATATATATATATATATATATATATATAGTAACAATCAATACATATAAGGATCTTGAGTAATTGGCAACTTTCTTTGACTACTTTATATAGTAATAAATCCAAAGTTGATGGACCTCATACTTCAGACAATGTAGAAGCATGGTCATAACACTCCTCATAATTGAACAGTGATGTTTGCTACATGATTTCCGAATGACAAGGAGTGATCCACTTCAGTGGTAAGTGTAGTGTAGTAGTGGTGTTCTCGATGTAGGAGTATTATAAAAATGTGGTGTACATCGTCAGCTATGTAATGCCTTAAGGGACAATGACCAATGTGTCAACAGAACCATTGCATTCATTATAAGCAGTGTATTCCATCGGAAATGATAATTTACTTGAAACCAATTGCCAGTAATGCAACTAAAGATATCTGAAGCTATAACTTCCGTTAGTATTTTTTTTATTGTTTTTGTTACAATTCTAATAAAAAATTAAGCAGTCAAATTTTCTATTTCTTCAATACTTTTCAAATTAACAAAAAAAATGTATTCTATATTTACTGTCACAAGTGTTACCATTAAAAAAACCAAAACAGTTTGGTGCTCAAAAACTTAAACATGCCAAAAAAAAAATGGGTGGAACTTTTAATCTTTTATTTCAAGTGATTAAACCAAAATAGTAATCGATTTGAAAGTACGGATGTTCCTATAAATAAAATATTTATTTTTTGCATGACTTTAAAATCAATACAAATTTATTTAAAATCGGTAAACAAATTTATTTTAACTTTAGGACATTCAAATTACCATTTATGATGAAATCCACCCTTATGTATAAGGAATTAATTTCTATTTTATTTTATTTTTCGTTGAGTTATATATGTATTCTATATTTGTTATAAAAATACTTGATAAATTAAGTCGTTTTGGGTTAGTTATGAAGGCAATAAGAACCATCAGCAGTATTTTCTCGTTAAACATAAACGACTATAACAACATCTGAGGAAAAATATAGCATTGGAAATTAGTCCTAATTGAAGAAGATACCTTATGTAATCGATTATATTCTACATCTGCACCTGTTCGTATCAGCTGTGCAATGAGTGCACGAATACCAGTAATTATGGCTACATAGATATTTTAGAATTGCTTTTTTATAGATTTGTTTTTAGAATGGTCTGTGATAATTGTACAGTCAGTTGTCTAGCCAATACTGTCTGAAATCTTTTCGATATGTTATTAGTAATGAATGCATATCATTTCGAAACCTCATCCAACAAAGCGCTTGGAGCTTTTATCTCCAATGTGAATAAGCTTATTGGTTTCATCCTCGATTAGTGACCCCAAACCTGCGACTAATGACAGCCTCCAGATCCGTTAAAGTGTCTTATCTTCTGCAATTAGATCAAACTCGACGAGGCCTATTGATGAATAGACCGACTTGCAGGGATTGCGTTGCCTGAGGACAGCATGTGCTGGCTCAGCTGTTGACTACCTGGACTCCCACAAAAAAAAATGCCCTTGCCCTGTCTACCACCACTTTCGATTTCCGATAGTCTTTATCCTTCCAGTCCCATTGTCCCGAGAAAGTCCTGTCTGCGGCTGTGTCGTGGAGCACGTGGGGTCTGAGGAGGGTGTTTATTGTCTCTAACACTTGGATAATAAATCATGATACGGATTTCGCATTCACTTTATAGTAAGTGAAAGTTTTATCTTCTGAACTTTCTGATGGATCCATATTCTTTCACCGTAAGATAGGGTTAACCATTGGATCTGTACGCTTCTGCGTCCACTTCCTTGGTCTGCGATATAATCCAATTATAATAATAGAAAACGTGGATGTCACTCACTCCAACCACGACTAGTCTGAGCCCTTTCTCCGATCATGTTGCAAAGAACATTCTGGGATGTATCAAGGAAATCACATCATAGTTTTTATGAACGTATTCATTATAGTTATGGAACACCATTTGTTACTCATAATTGCTAAAATAAACATTTTCCCCAAAGGCTACGTGCTAGGACGTTGTTGCAACAACTTATTAGAGGGATCAAAACGTAAAATTTCCCCACAATTTTGACCAGATTTCCCGACTATATTAACTATTTTAATATTCACACCTAAATTATGAACTATTGTAATTTTCTCCTACTCTTTTGGATTTGAACTTTTCACTTACCTGTATCGAGTGTTAAATATTGGCACTAGACAACAATATTGTTTTTCTATCCAAACTCAAAATCCTATCAATGAAATCCCTATTTCTTAACTCAAAAGGTATTGATGTTGGCTTTAAATGCTAGTAACTCTTTATGTAAATTGTTCTATCACAATTTTCGAAGTTTTAAAGTAGTTTCTCAAATCTGAAATTTCCCAAATTCTTGGATTTTCAAATTATTGGAGGGGATTAGTTAAACCCTTCCCATAGCAACTTCCCTGGTGCCATGTTTTGTTTATTCATTCTTTCCAATACCCTCACAGATAGATTTTTTCCTCCAAATCTATGAAAGGATAGGGTAAATAAGGCAATTTCGCACATTCGCCAAAGGAGCTTTCTCTTGCACTTTCCCTCCAATTCGCTTTTCCGCATGACCTCGGTCGATGTTGAGGGTGAAAACCTTCCGACAGGGATTGTATTTTCGAGTTATTTCTCTCCAATGAGTAGGAAAAAAATAGGGAAAATATTGTCCTCCATCAGACATTTCGAAGGCTTAAAACCTTAGTTTTACATTTTTTTCTTCTGAATTTACAATTTCAGTACTGTTCAAACAGTTATTCATAGGTACAAACAGGTAAACAGGTTAATTAGGGATTGATCTTTCTATACTATCATGCGTACGTCAACTAAATATGTTAATTTTTAAGCTTTAGCAGAGCGGGTTCAATTTTTCCTGCTTCTCGTGCGTAGCTCAACCTATTTTCCGTTAAAATTTAACTGGTAACGCTAACTTATCAAATATTATTTGTTTAACCATTTTTACCTTAATAATTTATAAAAAAAAAACCGTTGTTGATTACTTCTTTGTGTTTGTAAGGTTTCAAATAAAAAGTCTCTGAGGTATATTAAAAAAAGTTCAAAGTTTCACCACCATTATAACTAAAGCATACTAACTAATTTTCTAAGGATGAAAGCACTAAACAGTTAATTTTTCAAACTCAGTGTTATTGATTACTAAAATTTCCAAAGCAGTTTAATTAATTTTTAACATAACACGAGATATGGTTTAATGGTTATTTTATGGTTTGTAATGTTTATTGCATGGAATTCTGTAACAATAATACGTGAGTTATTGGTGTTTTTTCGTGTTCAGAAGAAGCCGGAAGTTGGTTTAAGACAGAAGATGATACGATAAAAGTTGATTTTTAGCACTATAATGATTTTTTGGCTGTTCTTTAATGGAAATTTTCCTTTGTTATTTTTAAAAAAATATCTCTCCTGTAAAATTTCTGCTCCCTGGAGTTTAATTAATACCTCACCTATAAGTAATGTACTTAACTAAAATAGTATTATAATCACTTTTATCATATATCCAATTCTTAGTTGATGTATATTGATAGTATAGAATTAAATAATTAAGGATTAATAAATTATTTGCCACTTCTATAATTTTGTTTTTATTGAAAACTAATTTAAAATGTTATGCATTCATCTTCAGTTCTAAAAACACACAAAAATTCATTCAAAATAAATTTCTTATTTTTGAATTTGTGTGTATTTTCAGAACTGAAGATGAATGTATAACATTTGAAACTTGTATTCAATAAAAACAAAATTATAGAAGTGACAAATAATTTAGCATTCCCTAATTATCCAGTTCTTGCCTGGAACTTTGAGCAGCTTTTAATTTTTGAAACTTTTATAATTGCTTTATCAAAATTTAATCGACTTAATTGAGTGTTAATTTAATTAGTTCTATTGGTATCATCATTTCTTCTAATGATGTATATTTATTATATTATGTAGATTATACTTTCTAGCGATTTCTTCTAATCTTCTAATGATATATATATATATATATATATATATATATATATATATATATATATATATATATATATATATATACACACACATATATACACACACATATATACACACACATATATACACACACATATATACATTTTTTTTTTATTTGGCCCCGTGGAAATTTCCTAATTTGAAGTAATGCTCCTTTAGAAATGGATGTTTAGTGTGAGTAAGATAAGGAATAAAGAGACGGAAGTGCCTGCAGTCCTTGGCTTGTCTAGGTCAAGACCTTGCCGAAACTCGGCCGCCCACAACAAGGTCTTGTGAACACATGTTGTTACCTGTCTATATCATTTATTATATATATCTTATGTAATACATATTATCTAATTTATATATTATAATATATATAATATTATAGGGCACTGATAGCGATGTTTGTGTACTATCGCGTGGAGCTTTAAACATTGAATGATATCCATCACGTGTATTATTTAAGTAATGATCAAAATTATATTAATTGCCATGCATATTTTCAAAATTCAGTTTTTCCATCCAGTTTAAAGTTTAACTTGCCTCTATCTTATATTTACTAGCCTCGGTGAAAATTGTTGCTTAGATCAGCCTAAGACCTAGGAATGATATTTCTGAGTCCATTATTTTTTTAATTAAAATAATTATTAACAATACATTATTATGAGAAGTAATTCATACGAAAAATGTATTTTTTATACGTTAGTTTATTTTCCATAAGATTATAACTCGTTAAAATAATAAATAATTGACTTAGTTCTATGTAAAGTATAAATTCGACTTGAGATTGCGATTTCTTAACATTTATTTAGTCCGTATTGGTTATCAATGTTTGAATTAAGCATTACAATAGTTCGAATTATGAAAGAAAATTTGATGAAATTTATACTGAACCATCTGTACACAAGTCTCTAACTTGAAGCAAAATCGGACTAACCGTTTTCGAAATGTAGGCGTCACCAGAAAATACTTTTTCGCATGCGCAAGCGAAAGTAGTGGATGGAATTCGATAAAATTAGTATGGAACTATCTAGAAACCATACCGCACAATTCCTAATAATTTAATGTTTACTTTAGGCATTTTTTTGAGAATTTACTTCGTCTTAATTTTGGCTAGTTAATCATTGGCACGGATTTGGGAGAACCTTCAAGCAAGATGGATAACGGAGGAAGATGAAGAAGGATTTGGGGGAAACTTTTGATTTGGAATCATCCATAAATAACGTAACAAAGATTAATGTTTAGATTAAGTATCGTTTTTGTTTTTTCCCTGCGTGAAAAAACATTATCTATAAAAAAAATTTCAATCATAAATAAATTTAAGCAATTATTTAAAAAAAAAAGATATTTTATGAAAAATAATTATAAAGAATTCAGATATAATGCATTTTTCACTTAGCGATATTAAGCTGAAATTTACAATTGGATTATTTTTGGCTATTATGCCAATAGCTTTATTATTTTAATTAGCATCGATATTTTAGGTTTCTTTTTTTTTAACCGTCTAATCCGTGCAAAGAATAAATAATCTATCTTTAATTAGGGATTGATAAATTATTTTCCACTTCTATAAATTTGTTTTATTGAAAACTAGTTTCGAATGTCATACATTCATCCTCAGTTCTAAAAACACACAAAAAATTCAAAAATTAGCAATTTAAAATATAGTTTGGTATTATTATACATATTAAATTAGATTAATATAAAGCATAAAGTGTTTTTAGAACTGAGGATGAATGTATAACATTCGAAACTAGTTTTCAATAAAACAAATTTATAGAAGTAGCAAATAATTTACCAATCCCTAATTAGATTGATATTGATCCTTCTATACCATCTTGCGGATATCAACTAATCTATCTTTAGCCTAAAATTTTTGTTGTCAAAACTGATCTTATGATTATTGTGAATTTTGTAGCGTTGTTATGCTTCACAATAAGTATTTTTAATAATAATAATCTTTATTTCATATACTTCATTTAATGAAAAGATAGATAGAACAAAAAATTAAATTTCCTCAAACGAGATTTTTCTTCGTTAAGCTTTTTTGTAACGAAATAAAATCATATGATTGCTGTTATTAAAATAACAAATTAACAAATTGAAAAAAAGAGACATTCTTGTAATCTCTTAATTAGTAAGATAAAGAAAATTAGTCAAAATAAAAACGTAGTCGTCATTGAATGTTACCAGTCAAAAGTGAGATTTATTTTTTGACTGAAAATGCCATTACATAAGAGATAAGGTATTTGAAGGTCGATTCAATTTCGGCTGGGTGCTATTCAGTTTAAAATATCCCGTTATTTAACAATTGCTTTTATAAGCTAGATTATACTAAGCTGATTAATAATCTTAGCGAATGTTGTTCTCAATAACTTAAAATAGATTATTTTTTATTAAAATTAAATTTATAAATTCAAAATTACCACCGAGCGTGAATTAAATCATGAATTAAATTAATAATTTATTATTATAAAGCAAATACCTGCTGATGTGCAAACAACAAAAATTAAGAAAAAAATCGTAAAACAAATTTCAAAAAATATTTAATTTTTTGTGTGTTATTCTTAATAAAGAACCTTTTAAACCGAAAAAGAAAACAAAACATTTATTTTTATTTATTTTTCATTTTTAGTCCTCCACGGCTTTTTCGGCTGGCTCCGGGACAACTGAATCGTTTTTTTCATATTGACCAAAATCACAGGTCATCCTAGGGATGGTCCTCGGAACTGAACGTTATCATTGGCTATTTCCTTTCAAAATGGCGGCCGATTAAAGATTTCACAGACCTATATATGCTATATATATATGATGATACAGGAAATATATAAAGTATTTTGGAATCATTACATCAAAGCTTTAAAAAAAAATCAAATATATATATATATATTTTTTTTTTGGATTGAACAATTATTAATATAATTAAAACTAATAAACCGTAATGTAATGATTTGCAGGGTTTTTTTATTTAAAAGTTCATGATGTTTTTTATCATATCAATTTTACATTATTTATAGACCCAGTATGGATTATACTAATGCCGTAAAGATTACATTATGCTCTTTGTTTTCAATGGCTATATTATATAGCTTCATTAAGTGGCTATATATAAAATTAATTATTTCATTAAAAGTAGTGTAATAATTGTGATGAGTTATTATTTATTTAACTCACAAATGAAAATAGAGGTATTAAATCTTTACAGTAATACTTGTATTTTATTTGTTACAAACATATAATGTTTAGGGGCGTTGAAATTGGTTTCTTTAACCCTTTTAATTAAGTATCCTTTAATTTTGTATTCATTTGTAGTAGTCTATTTTGAGATAAATTGTCATTGGCTCCTTTCCCGATTGCTAGGATATATTGTCGCACTAATAAGGAATAAATATCAACGGGAATAATAGTAGAGACATGGTTCAGTATCCGTTCTTGCAGATGTTTTTAGTTAAAAGAGAACTCTCTCTAAGGTTAAGAGGGTTAAGCTGTTCTTAAAATTTAATGGAAATACGTTGGATTATAACAACCCCTAATTACCTTATAAAAACGTGTTTGTGTTTATTTTTTTAAATTGTTATAATTGTCCAATATTCCAATCTTCCACGCTTAAGTGTAATTAATAGGAATAGATTTGTCCATTAATGCCATAAATATTGAAACGTCTTTGTCCAAAATGTAAAATATTTCTAAACTTAAAGTCGGTGTTGTCTTTAAAATATTTTTATAAACCAAAATCTTTTTGTTTTAAATATTTTATTATTATTAAATTGGATTGGTTGACTACTAAATTATTAAATTCGTTCATTTATCTCTTGTAACATTTCTGTTACTAATTGAAGATTTCGGTTCTATATTCTAACTTCAGAAAATATTTGCAGCAGAAATCTGTTTTAGACAACACCTCGATGTAATTGAACAACTCATACCGGCGTGACATACTAATATCCTAGTAGACCTTGATTTCTTCACCTGTATCCAACAGGAATATATTCCATTATATATAAGTGTTAAGAACTTTTTGATTTATTTCAGATGTAAACTGCAAACACTTAAACAAAGGATGATGACATTCATTTGTATGGGATATTGGTTTGCGCATTCATATTTATTGTATGACACTCATTCCTACTGTATTTCGGGACATCGTATCGCATTGTCTTGTTGTGCAGTAATATCTCTGCATTAAGCCTACACGATAGCAGTTTCTGTCCTGGTAGTATTCTCACGAGAGTTGCCAAGAGTTGGGGACTGTGGCAGTGTCTGTTTACAAGCTGATAGTAACTTGTGAAAGTTAGGAAAATGGCGGATGTAGCGGAAAATGACTGAACGTTACAGCTGAATAGCTAGAGTTTGTGTAAACATGTAAATGTGGCTGTTAATTTGGCAGTAGCACACAGATCGAATCTGACAGTATCGCAGTAGTCGCATGGCAGCGAATGTCCTACATTTTAAGCCAGGAGAGTTACAGCAGAAGTTGAGGCCACAGGAACTGTCAGCGAGTAACTGAGGCTTTAGGTAATAGCACAAGATCCTAATCCTAGGAGCATTGTCCTTATTGGGGAGGAGGGGTGGCTGGACAAACAGGGACGGTGGCCCATATCCTCTGCAGGTGCAGGGCCAGGTAGCATGGGTTACGCCACCAGAATCTAGGCCATCTGGGAGGCAGGAAACGATTTTTTGTCATCGCCGTGGGAGTGTTTTTTGTTTTCGTCTTGGTCCCCGGAGGAGATCCAGACCTGGTCGCCCCAGATTCTTCACCTCCCTATGTCATCTGGAGGGTGTTGTGTTTCTCAAACAAGGGTCTTTGTCGCACGCCTTCTTTCGGCTTGACGGTAATGATTCTTTCATTGAAAGGAAGAAGCATCTTGCTGACCTATTTCATTTCGAGTTTCTCTCGTCGAATCACACATTGATTTATTTATTTTTACACAGCACATTGGAGCACTTAAATCAAACCCAAATACATTTATATTAACAAAGAATTAACTCAAGATCTAGCTTGCATCACACATGGATTATCATGGAAAATATTTAAAAGGATTGTATTTGTTCTGACAATATTATGCGTTTGTCTAAGATCAAAAACATCTTGTATCATATCTATCAGTGTTAAAAATCACTCTAGCCAAATATGAGTTTTGTATTTTCTTCAATTTGGCGATTACGTTAAATAATTAAATTGAGATTTTCAAATCCATCGTCGTGACAATTGTAAAGCATCGAAAATGAATAAATCATTTTTCATATTCGTTATTATTGCAGTTGCACAAAAGGAGGTATTCCCACATTGTGAATACCACGAGTACCAATGGTGGTACGCAAGGACGATCTAAGTCTTGCGCGAACAACCTTTTTAACACCTATCAATGAAGGATAACAATTTTTTTTATAATTATTATTGAATGTATCAATGAATAAACGCGATCTACAATGAATTAAAATAATTCAGGATGGTTACCGTAGTAAACACAAAAGTACTCGGTGTTTAAGAGGACTTCAGAATCAGGCTCCATCAACAACTTGCTTCCAACCGAAAAATATTGATGCTTTACTTCACAATGTCCAAATTTCTGACTTTTGATGGAATCACTTTTATTAGCAGAATTTTTGGTGTTCTTATGAGAATCTTTATCTTTTCTTAGATGGTTTTTGAACTTTATTTTAAATTTATTACTTTTCTTAAGCAAATTTAATGTATGCAAATTTAATGTAATGTATTATATATCGATAGTACTCTTGCAAAACTTCGTAAGTTTCTATTGATTTCAGTATCACTTACGAATTTTTGCAGGAGTACTGTAGATACATTGTGTTGCCATAAAGGCATATAAATTAAAGATAACATTAAATATGGAAGGTCAGAAATTGAAATTTGCATAGAATCATGCATAGGCTTCGTGATTCTATGTTCATAGCTATTTATATTCATGGCTATGCCAATGATTCTTCTATGTTTTATCTTCAGTATACGAAGAACAAAGTTTAATGTAGAACAGACTAGCAGGAATTGGCCCTTTTCTCTGATTTATCTGGCCGTATTCTAGCTGATAGATCCAACATAAAAATCGGCGGAATCCTCAAAATAAGTTTCGATTAATCAATTTCACAAATGTTTTAAGGCACAGAGCTATCAGGTAAGAGGCTTTCATTCAAATTATTGAAAAAAATAAATAAATTGCGCCAAAAAAAGTCACTGATGAGGCCATCTTTATCCATACCCATTACAGAAAAATGGAAGTAACCTGTTGCTTAAGGGACTACGGATAAACAATATATTAATTTAATTTAATGTCTACATTAAATAATTATTTTAAACATGGATAGTAAGAACTTAACTATGCATAAATACTCCAAATATCCGCTTTTTAGTTTGATTCAATGTACAGTTCCTGCATAGATCGTACAATAAATGATTGTAATAAAATGCTTTTTATCCAATTTAACAAAGGTTTATTACAATATCACAGGGCATTGACGTCAATTGAATCACCAGCTATAAATAGATTTTATCTTTATAAACTGTAAGTCTGCTTATTTAAGGATTTCGTTTTGATTATTACACGGATTATCCAGATTGCCTTTGGTCCCAGTTCGTCCGGACAAATGAGGCTTTACTGTACATCCAAATTATCTAATTGAAATGTAATCTAAACGGTATATATAAACAAATTAAAAAACAAATTTAATAAATCCAGTCCACGCTTGATAATTGTTCAGGATTATTGAGGCGGAAGAACGTAGAATAACTATAAATGCAAAATTTTCAATGTAGAAAACTGTGCTCAGAATGATACCGGCTTATTCAATAAGCAGCACTTGCTTAAATTCTAGTAAAAAGTCACATTTAATGTTATTCGTATTTTTTTTTTTAACATTTCGTGACTTATGGTCAGCCTGAGGTTTCAAAATTAATTATGCTGATTAATGGAGAAATTAATAATATAAGGCATGACAAATGATATACCATTATAGTATCATTTGTCATTAATAAAAAAAAATTAGAAACATTTATAAGATATTAATATACTGAAATTATATGAAATAATATAAATTATGGTATTTACAAATATGAGCAATTTTATCTTATCGTCATCCTGATTAAGAAACCTCTTAACTCCAATTTTTACTTATATGAAGTTACAAATTTCTATAATTAGGCTAACGTTATTTTTTTTAAATTATTATTATTATTATGTACTTTCAGTCCATCTCTCTGAGTAGAGCACATCAAAATCATATGATGCCCCTATCACCGGCAAACTGTTGCCTACAAAATCTGATTATGCTAATGTTGGCTTTGGCTGGAGGTTACCTCGGAGACCTTGCGGGTTTGGTTTCCGCTACCCAGAAATGGCTCGGGGCCATAAATAGCGATCTAGGCCACCAATATTTGGGTAGGTATTAGAAATCAATGAAGTAAAAAAAAAAATTTATTTATTTATTCTTCATATCATGAACGTAATATCCAACGCAGCTTCCTCCCGATTCATGTCTGGAAGTAATGAAGGAAGCTGCAGAATTTCAGGATATTTTTCACATTATAATATAATTAATTAAAAGTTTATTTTCAAAAGCCAGATTATATTAATACACTATAACAGAAACCGATGGATTTTTCCGACCATGAAATTATCACTTTCAACATTAAACACTTTTCCATCCGAAGACTTCAAATCTTAAGATTTGATTAGATTAACTATTAGTAAAAATTTTATTACAAGAAAACAAACGGCATATTTGTTTATTTTCCGAATTTAGTAATCAAAAAAGAATTTAAACATGAGACTCTCTTCAATGTTCATGATTTGCTAAATTGTTTAATCCGAACCATCCAAAATCCTTAAGATAAGAGCTGTAAGGACACCCATTATCTCTTTTCCTCATATTCGAAATTCACGTTTTAAAAACATGCCTAAAGTATATTTGTTGATTTGATACCTTACTAGGTAAAAGTTTTTAAGTAGCAATAATTTTATACCTTACCAGTTTTACCATCACAAGGTCAAAATTTTATTGGAACAAAATAATGAAGAAATTCTGAAATTCCTTACATTGTATACGGGATATAGGAGGATTGATACAATATATCAAATACAGGAATAACTCAGAAAGTCAACTAGAGTCAACCTCATCATCTATTGAGTTAATGATCTGTTTTATAAAGCAAAAACTACTAATCGTATTGGAAGATTGTAAAAATGTAAAGCAGTTATAGTATAAGTAGGAAAAAAATCGCAATATGAATATTACAAAAAAAAATGGAGCAAGTAAGAGGAATACGTTTATTGATGGGGGGTGGGAATCAGTTTGTTTAAAATAATTGAAAAAAATTCACGAAATATTCTCACCGTTGTAATCCACCTGCTACGACATATCTGTTGATGATATTTGATACACATGCATGGGAAATCATCTCTTAATACGTTAAGAAAAACTTCTTTAAAATTTCTTTAAATCTTTTCATCAAACCTGTTGAAGGTAAGTTATACGGTATCGAATATTTCTCCTTCGAATCCTTTGTTTTCTGAAGATCGCCTACATCTGATACAGACTGGAATCAGGATTCAGTGGCTGTCTCTATCTCTGATCGGTTCCTGAAGCGGAGTCTGATCACGTAGTCTTTGCTCTATCTGCTGGCTGGAGTCTCTTACAGTGTTACCACCTCATCGATTAAACAAGACCATATAAAAATGGAAACATAAATATATATGTCTATTGAAACTGTTTTTTATAAATTATTCCTCAAGATTCAATTTTTTTTTGTTTAGCTCTACAAAAGTTGGGTAAAAGAGGTCTCGATAAAAAAGTTGAGGTATATGTCAATTCGATTCCCACCTTAGGCAGCTAATATCAATTTCGTGATAATCTCGCTAGAAATAAATATAAGACTCATACTCTGAAGAGGTAATCTTTATATATATATATATATATATATATATATATATATATATATATATATATATACGAGTATATTGTCATTACCGCCGTGAACCTCCTATGTGCCCAAAACTCATATATGTGATTTTATTTTATTAGAAACAATATTTCATCTCATATATGCTGGTGAAAAACGCAAACAAAATCGTTAAATGATTTAAATTGATCAAAAAGAATTCCCCTACTGTTAGTAGTTATCGCATTCGCAGCAATGACCCCAAGAAATCAGCCATGAGACACTTCTTAGACAATCTTTACATAGATTGATTCTGAGTTATTTACCTATTATGTTAGATTGTTTATAATTACTTTATAAAATAATATTTTATAGCATTGCTTATAAATCAGTTTTTTATTTGTCCTGTAAAGTGGTTTGTTTGTCCTGTATGATCATATGTTGGATTTATAAAAAGGTTTTATATATATATTTATATATATATATATATATATATATATATATATATATATATATATATATATACAGAAAGTCAGAGAGAGAGATAGTCGTCTCGGGTAGACTAAAATTACCAACAACACTGGGTCGTAAGCTGGATGGTATTTATTATTAGCACAGTCACAGAAGGCATAATAACAAGCTTGCTAAACCAATATGTAATACTGTATCATTCATGGCTGTCCTAATTTTTTTAATAAATAATAAAATCATCAACGAATGTTTATTGATACATTTGAAAATAATTTAATGGAAAATCGACCGAATCACCCTGGCCGACGAATCTGTTAATTTTCTATGCATGCTTTTTTAATAGAAATTATGGCCGATTTCAAGATCATGTCATTCACTGCAATGTACGGATCAAAGGGACTAAAAATAAAGAAAATTAAAATAAACTGAAAGAAAAATTATGATAAACAATTATCTACATGATTTTTTATGATTTTTCAAACAAGATCAAAGTAATCAAGATACGATGCCATAACCTAGTAAATAATTTTTAAGTAGGTTTGTTCACAGAATAAGTCTCCTCAATAGGGGCACACCCAGCCTCTATAAAGTGGGTATCTGATACTATCATAGATGGAATTCCTGGTGGTTTAGCCTAATCATGGCCAGACCACTTCCTTGTATAATCATTAGTTAGGAATAACTACTTTTCATAGTCGTACAATTTTTTTCTTTTTCATATTTAATATTGTATTTGGCTTAACGCATACTTACACAAGGGTTATCTACTGGTTATCGACCGGAGTAGTAATTAAATTAATCACTTGGGTTTACATTAATTTTTTCCATTCTAGAAATGAACCTGCAAGTATTATCCCGAAGTAATGCATAATGTTTAAAGAATTTCTAACGTTTAATTAAGTTCCTCCAGCAGGGGTGTTAGGACGGAATGATATTAAGACGTTTTTGTTGTAATTTTTGAACTCTCATAGCTCGGCTTCTATAAATGCTAGAAAACAATAACTGGTAATTGTTTAACAGAGCTAATGAGTCACTAGAGATAACAAAAATAACTTTTGGATTTGGACTTAAGACAGAAGTACTGTAAGCGGGCAAAGTTGACCAATTTTGAGTATTGAGTTGATTACGTCATCGCTGGTAATATAATTGGCAATATATGTATCTTCATTCAAGAGATTGCTATTTTTTACTTCTATATTCTTCTTTTCAATTCTCATTAATTGCACTTTAAGTAATTCCACGGCTTTAAGCCCCCTGGGGTGTATAGTAGACTGTCTCTGTCCGATGTCTCCTTTTTTTTTTTTTAATTCTTAAATATCCAGTTTTCTTTTCTGCTACATCGAAATGTAGCAATCGCCTAATGGCATTATTTGTTCAGGTATGCTCTGTTAATTTTACTGTTTTACTTTTACAATATTCCTGCAAAATATGGCAACTAAAAATAAAAACTCTGCTTAGGTAAGCAATGTTTATATTTATGTTTACATATTTCTCAAATATAATTTTGAATATTTTACATAAAAAATGTAAATTAAACATAAAAAAATTAAAAATTGGTACGAAACATTAAGGGCCTCTCTCTCAGAAATTCCATAAATTTATATATAGCTTTAACGGAGAATTTATATGATTAGAACTTTCCGATAAACCTTCCGTAAAATTTTATCGGAAACTCTCAAAAATCTCTTAATAATGTGGATGCGAATTTGTAACATTCTTTAAATTTAACGAGACTAAAAACCTCTGATAACATTTGCGCCACTTTTGAAATCCGGACACATTTGACCTCTAGGAGGATCGAATGCTATTGAAAGTCAAAATTTTCCGTAATGGGCATTAGTTATATGTAAGTCATTGAACTGTTGCTAAACTCTCTCAATCTCCAGATAAGATAAAGAATGCAAGGAACCTTTTTTGGGGGCAACGCAGACAAATAACGAGGTCTGAGTGCATCAAATATTTATTTTACCTTCTAATAAAATATCTAAAAAATGTATTATGTCCTAATCAAAAATTATAATTGAATCTTCTGTTTATGGAAAATATTCATCTGTTCTATAAAGTGCTCAAGTAAATTATTGATTGATATTCAAACAAATCAAAGTAAAACTAATTTTCTAATAAGTAGTTGGAATCAATTGTACAATTAATATAAATTTTTATTCTGTAATAAATATTTTCGATTATATTATTTCGTTTCGATTATATGGTTTGTTTATTTTAAAGGTTTTGGTTTAACGATTCTGAAACACTTCATATTGTCCCTCTATCTTCATAAACGGCCGAGATATTGCCAATGGTGGATATATTAGATATGAAGAGTGATGAACCCCCCTGGCATTTAGGGGGGTTATTATTATTTTTTTCTTGGTCGATTTCAAAGGTCCATTATTGTAAAAACTAAACCAAAAGACTACTGTTATTTTTTTAAATAGGGAATAGCAAATAAACGAATATGAGTGAATTATTAGTATTTTTTTGTTATTCATTTAAAATAAAATTTCCCCAAGTCTAGTATTTGTATGACTGTATCAATATTGACGCAAATATGTGTAATAATTAAGAGTCACAGATACAGATTATTTGTCCTTCGATTAAATAAAATAAATATTTTTCTGTTATCATTATTTGTTTATTATTAATAACAATTATTTTTTTTAAATTTCGACAAATTTTATTTTTAAGATTTTAAACTTTAAAAGGACCCTCTGTTCGACTTTCGGTTCAACATTGCATATGTCGACATCTCATACTACACCTTCCCTTCCCTTATCATATCGAATCGAAATTTGAACAGTGTGGACATAGCTAAACCAATATATACTTTGTATTAGAACACTATAATGTGTAAACTCTGAACTTCTTATGTGTTGAACCGGCAAACAATTTATTTATTAATATCAAGCAATTTTATTTAATTATTTTTTTATTTTATTTATTTAATTTCTTAATGCCATGTTTTACAAGAATAGACTGTACCTGAAATAAGCACTCCATTACTTGTTAAAATATTTTTAAAATCGTAATTTTAAAAATATGAAGTAATAATTAATTAATTATTGTTATTATTGCTGTTAATATCAAACTATTCATTTTTCTTAGGCATTATGGGCATGATTAAACTATAGCATGTTTAATCATGCCCATAATGCCTAAGAAAAATGAATAGTTTGATATTAACAACAATAATGGTTCAAATAGTTGTAATTAATATTCGTTTGATTTTAATGATTCCATAATAAGTTAGCTGATTTATGTTTTCTTTAAAGAAAATCGGAGCTCTTTCATATCAAACTGTTTCACCCGACGCTCAGAATATTGTGAAGAATATTTCAATGATCTGGGATAGATATTTCAGCTGTAGGTTAAGGTCGCAACGTAATTTATAGCGCTGCAGAATCCAACATTGCATGCACATCGGATTATTGTACTCGATATGTTACAAGGACTACACCAACTTCATTCTCATTCAAGATCCCAGCATCCTCTTGTAGGTTCCTGCCTTCCAGAAGCCCCGACTGGGAACAGATGCAGCCACGAAGAGGAGGATCAGAAGGAGGCGGAAGGCAGGTCATGGACCTGAAGGCAGTGCAATGACTGCAGAGTGCAGCCAGCGGGTCGTCGGCCTGTCTCTGCAGATGTTGAGAGTACCTCGCCTTTCTAACATATTTTAGGCTTAGCTTCCTCGTTGTTATCCTTATTTGTTTATTTTATCAGTATTATTAATATTTCATTACATTAGATACTAAAGTCGATCATTTAATATAATAAATAACACCAGGTCTAAAGAAATATTATTTGTTTAGGTTTAAAATTTCATTTGTATTAAAATTTAATAAATAATTAGGATTCAGTCACATGATTTTTTATTGTAAAATCCGCCGTTTCGATCCAAATAAGCTAGCCATCATCACAGCTGAAATCAAATCAAAGATACAAGAGAGATATAGATATGTGTACAGTAAAATACAGAAGTAAATAACATATGCATAAGAGATAAATTATAAAAGTGAATTAAAGATAAATTAAGAATAAATTAATTCACTTTTATTCTTTATCTCTCATCCTTATGTCATTTGCATCTGCCTTTTTACTGAACATATTTCTATACTTCTCTTGTATCTCTGATTTAATTTCAGCTCTGATGGTGATCATTCTTTCTATCATTTTGATTGAATATAGTAATTAATGAAGGCAGGAATATGCAGTATTTATTTGTAAAGGGTTTATTGAGAATTGAAAAATGAGAAGTGCCATGATACCGAGAAAAAGATATAAACCAATGTGCCAAAATAGAAGTTGTGAAAATTTAGCACTTTTCAGCACGTTCGTGAAAATTAATAATAAATACTACATTTATTAGTAGGTTAATCGTATTTTAACATAGGACATAGGTGTCATAACAGTATAGTTTAAAATAGCCAAAAAATGGATTAAAGAACCGAAATATTACAAAAAAATAATATATTGACTATGTAAATTAGTTTCTATTAATATAATTATTGTGTGATTAATATGATCCATTATTTTTTTTTTTAAATGTTGACAAATAAAAACTGGAGACAAAAATACAGTTCTGACTAAAAATATTCTTTTGAATTATATCTGGCAACCTTAGATCAACAGTCATTAATCTGAAAATTTATAAATAGTCATCTTTAACCCTGAATTGTTATAAATAAAGAATGTTTATGGTCAATAAAGCGGGGGCCGTTAAATTAAACTTAATAAAAGGATTAACTCCAAACTCATATTATGTGTACTTGATTAATATGCTGGTTCCAATAGCTTTGATAATGTCAGCATCTTGGACACATGATATGGATTTGTGAATACAATGAACAAATCATCACAGAAAACAAAAAATTATAAAAGAAAACTCATGCTGCAAAACGAAACAATTGAACTCAATTTGAAACTTGTCAGTTTTAAATGTGTCTTTGTTACTGAGATAATTTTTTAACGTTCCTCTACTAATCAAATTTAAAGAATGGTTTAATAATTTTTGGTAAACCAGAGTTTGTAAACCCCTATTTTGATGTTCTCAGTTTTGGAATTTTCCAGCTGTATCGAAGAAATGAATTGATAAAGGTGTTATGTCCCAAATTTAAAGTTTTGAAATGATGATCAACATTTTTTTTTTTTAATTTGTTAAAGATAAACTGAGAAATCGTTAAAAATTAACCAAGGATATTGGGTTGTAAATGTTACAAAGCGAAGATAAGCACTTGATTCAGAAATATTCAATATTCGAAAATTTATTACATAGCGCCTTCATCCACTCATGTCTTCAGTTCTTAGATATCTATCATCGCACTATTACTGTTAAAATTAACGCCATCAAAGGATCAGATTTTATTTATTTTTTTATTCAGTTCCTTTACAGTTGAGTAGCGCTGAATTTTCATAAATACTGGGAAAACGGTATTTAATTAGAAATGGCGAGCAACAATGCCCTGGGAAAAGCCTCAACAGGTAGAAGGGAAACCTGGTTGGGAAAGCTCTAGATCCAGAGGGGGGAGGGGAAGAGAGAGGGAAGATGCCACTAAAGTTCACGGCCATCCCCCACCAATATTAATAGGTCCACGTGTCCTAGCCGGGTCAACACGTGCACCGTCTATTTCCCACCTCAACGCTCGCCTATCTAGGTTGCGTTTTCCTCTCTTCGACAGATTAATTATCGATACCTAATTTATACAAGCGGTTGTTAATTAGGTCTAGTTCTAGTTGCTAAGGCGCTACTGCCTTGACGTCGTCTGTTAGCTTAAGGAAGATTAAAATAGTGTAAAGCGGTTAAACTGTTGGAAACAAAACAGAAAAATTAAAATAGGATAATAATAAATGGAATTTGTGTTGATTTATTTATTTGTTTAATGATCACATTGACTAAAATTCCATCAGTGTTAAATATAAAAATCTACATTATCCTAGTAATCTTATTGTGTACCTCAGCAAATTTTCTTATTTTCCAAATAAATTTTGTCTGGTTTTCAACCAAAGAAAAAGAAATATGTACTATTCCTAACGCATTTGAATCTTCTGCATTACTTTTTAAAAAAATAGTAGGCACTGAATATGTGGTTATTTCATAACTAAAAAACCAAATCATTTCAAGATTCAACCTAGAAAAAAAAAATATATACATTTTTTCAATTTATAAATTTTGAAATATATATACGAGGAAAGATCCTGCGGAAGATTTATGCGGAAGATCCTAAAATATTTAAACTGGGATCAGGATAAATAATATTTAAACAGAAATTAACTTGTTAAGACAACTGATAGGACACTATTTTAAAATAATTAATCAAGAAAAAAAAAATTTTCCTTATACTATTTGAATGATTATATTTGATTGCTAATTTGTCAAATATATTTATTAGCGAATTTGAAAACTGTATTAAATATTTTTTAATATAAATCCAGTATAAGAGTCTCCCCCCTTCAAAATTTGAGGATTTACATCTCAAGATACGTAGAATACAAAAACCTAATTTAAAGAAAAGCACACCGCGCGGCAGATGGATGCCTCTTTTACAGTGCAACGTACTTGGGCTTTTGTTCCAGACTACAGGACCTTTTTTTTTTTTTTTTTTTTTTTTTTTTTTTTTTTTTTTTTTTTTTTTTTTTTTTTTTTTTTTTTTACTTTTGCACTTAAGTCACGAGTCACCCTCAGGATGATCATCAGAACAGCACATTACCATAAGTTATTTTGTCCTAAAATTGCGGCCGATTAGAAATTTCATTTGCCTATATCTCAGCCATTTATGAAGACAGAGAAAAATATATAGTGTTTTGGAATCATTATATTAAAGGGTAAAAAAAAGAAAAATTAAATAAGTAATTAAAATTATATATATATATATATATATATATATATATATAATTTCAATTATTTATTTGAATTTTTTTCCCTTTAGTATAATGATTTCAAAACATATATAGAATAAACTTCAATTCAATTGCAAGAACAAAAATTCTCATTCAACTCTTGAGGTGTTCTAGTCATTGAAATTTTACTGTCTTGAGAATTTCCAGTGTTGAAAATTATTGTTTTAAAATTAAGAAAACTTTTTAATAGTGAAAATAAAAACTGAAAAAAACGATATAAATAATAAACATTATTGGAAGATTCTAAACAAAGCCTCTAGTATCTTAAATAGCCGTTAAGTTTTATTATTTGTTTTTTTGAGTTATTTACAGCTATTTGTGGGACCAAAAGCTTTGTTTGAAACTCTCTTATAAGAATTATTTATATTTGTTGTTATTGAATATTTTATTTATTTATTGATGAAATGATTGTAAAATTAAATTAAATTAAATGATTGTTAAATGTTCTTTTTTTTTTTGTTATTTTACTATTGTTGTTGCTCAAAACCTGGAATAAATTGTATTCAGTAGGAACACCAAATATGATAATTAGTCTTTTATAATTGCTTCATTAAACCCTTACATGGAGGTTGATGAAAATGTACATGCCTTGCCAATAATGAAAATTTAAAATTTTTCATATTCAATACAAAAAAAAATATTTAAAGTTTAAAAAGATATTAATCCCAATTATTAAAAATTATTTTTTTTTTGACATTATTTTGTCTATTGGGTTGGAAATGTTTTAAATATTTTTAATATTCTTACTTTGCTTGCTCGTTATAATTACAATTCACACGTGCTCTATATCCCTTGAGACATTGTGAAGCCCTTTAAAAAGGACCAAGTTCACAGTTCCAAAAATGGACTGAGCCGAGGTGGGCGTTAAAGGAAGCGTCGGTCAAGGGCAAAACTCTTCCCACGTGCCTAAACTTCCTGCTCCTGTGTATACACTGTGTATACCTGTCTGTGTGTACAGTCCTGTGTATCACCGGGTTCTAATCTCATATAGGGCAGTAGAGGAAAAGACTTTATCACTCCGCGGTACTTTATCCACAGCTGGTATCTCGTGGCCTGTGTACCTTAGAATTTTTAATTCAATTATTTTTTTAATGTATATTTTTTTATTTAAATTACAATTTATATTTTATTAAAATATACTAATTTTATTTATTGTTTTAATTCGAAAATATTTCAATAATGCAAAATGATAATAAATATTATGCATGATATGATTGTGAAATATGATAATTGTTTGTATCTGTATATCATCTTATTTAATTTGTATAGGTACTGTTTTACAGTGTCTTCAATATTTCTTATCATTACTATTTTTTATTTTTTTCACTTTATTTCTCTCGCTCAATTTAATTTCATCATTTTCGGTTGTGTAACTATTTATAAGAGCCCATCATTCATTCCATGTTCTCCATCCTAGGAAGAGGTGTATCTCAGTGAGTAAGACCCTGTGCTCCTATCTCCCGGGTACAGGTTCGAATCCGGTTGTGGCAGATAAATATTTATTCTTTTACATCAGCCGTGGATCGACCGTAGGGGGCTCACCCAGCCTCTATAAAGTGTCGGTTATGAGTGATAATGGCCAAATCGTCTCTTTGTTTGACCGCTGAACCCAAGACCGTTAATGGGTTGTTGCGGTACAGCTTTTTTGTCTTAACATGCTAGTTTTATTTTTCAAAATATGTTCTATTCATTTGTTTCTTTTTTTTTGTTCTCTTTATTATTATTTTTTATTTATGTAATACAATAATCGTACCGAAAATGCTCATGCTTTCGCTTGGAGTATGTGCTACCTATTCAGATAAACTCCTCTTGTATACAGTAAATGTCAAAAAAAAATTGTAAATATTTTTTACTATAAGGATTACATAGTTCGGTATTGATATGTAACCCAAAATAATTAAAACCAAATATAGCACTATCTATAAATAGAAATCAGGCAAAAATAGTTAAAAAAAGAAACAGATAATTAATTCAATTTTTTCATCAAACATCAAAAAGATATTCATTAGCTTAGTTAGCTTCTATATAAAAAATAACTAAAATAAATGTAGGTAGTGTTGGAAACTAACTGAAAATATATTATGAGAAATTAATAGGATATTTCGATCTAATCAACTATTTTGTTGATATTAACTGTTGTGAAATATTATAATCAGCTATTAAGGACCCGGTAATGTAATATATAATGATTTCTTAGCCATTATTAATCAATCATTAACCAATTTTTCGATACTTGTCTTGAAATCAATTAGTCTAAAATAATATATAGATATATTAAATCAAAGAAGAAAAAAATATTTAAAGGAGTATATTTTTGCGATTTGCGGATTCGAAAATCTTGTGACCCTCGCACGTGGAACGGTTCTCCTTCTTTGAAAGGTCCTTCGTCCTACTGCTTCCTATGTCCTTACGTTTCCTTCCCAACGTCCTAGGCACGGGAGGTCGCGAATAATAGAGAAAAATAACTCTGTTCTACGTGAAAATGTTTCTTTTTTTCTTCAAGAGTATCGCTCATTGTTATGAGCTTGAGAGAAAATGTATGGCACAACGTGCTGGAGAAAACTGAGCCGATTCTCTTTCTTTGACTGGATTTTATTCCAAAATTTCTAATTTATGGACAATAGTCAAATACAAACTAACTGGAGTTTTTGCTACACGAACCTTCGGTTACAGTAGGCTCTTGGTAATTCGAATTAACTAAAATCATCATGATTCGGATTAGCGAAAAATTCGAATTGTTTAACGGGGAAAAAAAGGTAACTTCAATTATAACGAATCAATTTAAAAACAAAAATTATTTATTAAAAATATTTTTACAGCAGTAAATCATTATTCAGAAATTTATTTGAAATTATTTTTTTTTTTTTTTTATATTCACTACTGTCGATGAAATAACCAGTGAAGAATAGTACCTCCCTGCACCTGTTTCTTTCATGGTTATTGTATATAATTATAGTATGAAATTTTCGTATGCTTGGAAGTTTAAAGTATATTTTTCACTCAAATAGAAAACTTTTGACTCATTGTTAATTTTATTTTTGAATAGGGTAAACTAATCATTGTATTAACACTACAATTTTTTTCTGGAGATGAATTTAGTGGAAAGGTTAATTTTATCCATTTGGAAATAAATAAATAAGCTTCCAAATTTTTATAGCTTAGTATTTATTTTAAGTAATAGGAGTTGTTATTTGTTGCCTAACGGCAAATAACGTGTTTAAAACGCATACGGTTTTATTGAAAACTATGGTTTTGTTGAAAACTGGTATAGTATACTTTTCAATTTTTTTTTTTTTTAGAGGGAGGGGAGTGATGGTTCGATTTAAAGTACTATACGGATTTGCAAGGTTTGAATTATCGAGAGTCTACTGTTATGGATAAAACCGGAGGTGTATTTTTGAAGCGCTGTATAACATTAAATTTGAATTACTCATCAACATTAAATGTAAATAAATTTATTCGAATTTGTCCAAAGTAAATTAAAAAGTAAATTATCTTTAATTATATTAGTATATTTTTGATTCGCTATGTATAATATCTCAGTCTTTGAACGTACATAATAATATTGGCTTGGTTTTGTTATTTTTGTATTGGTATTAAAAAAAAAAAGAAGTTAATCATGACCACTTATTTGGTAGTTCCCACGGTAAGTTTATGAATGTGAAGCACACTATTATTGAAGAGAGCAAAAAAAAACTGTGTATATTATTTTTAATTTTTTTGGTTGTTGTTGTGTTTCTTTTTATTGTTTTGCGTTACTTTAGCATGGAAGCTTCAGACTTTCACACGTTTTTCGTAAAAATGCAACTGCGATTTCAGCATTTTCTAATGCCGTAAAAGATTCGTAACTTTACTACAGGCTGTATCAACTGAAGTGCTATCGAAAAATAACAAACAAACAAAAAAATTGAATTTTTCGCATTCGTAAGTTTAACTTGGGAACGATGATTTCTATAGCAACTTTTTATTATTATAGTATTTATTTTAGTATTTTTTATTCAGACGAGTCATGGTTGATTAAAACATGAAATGAGATTTTTTAAAGTTACTACTACTAATGGGAGTGAGTGATATATATATATATATATATATATATATATATATATATATATATATATATATATATATATATATATATATATATATATATATATGTATACGTATAAAATTGTGTTGGTTCTAAGGGAAAATTGAATAATTAAAATGAAAACTTGATTGAAAATAATCAAACAATAATTTAAATAATCTCAGTTAACAAGATTTATCTTTTAAATTTTATTTTTATCATGAATAAAAAATATGGAGCCAGGTGACGCAATTATTTGCCTATTAATTACTAACAATTATGCATAGGATTACTAACTCTATTACTTGCTTTATCAGTATTTTTTTTAGAATAAGATCAAAGGATTTTATTTTATAAAAAGAATAAACTGTTGTATAAATATATAAAGATACTGGTTAATATAAAATAAGTTTAAGGAATATAACATATTATTCCTGGAAGAAAATTGATGAGACAGGCATAAGAAAACCGACTCAGGAGGCACTTACAAGGAACTTGTTTGCTTTATAAAATAGAAGAGCCTTGTTGTTTCATATTTGCCTTTCTGGCTTTCAGTTTGACTTTTCTTATCTAAACTTTCAAGATCGTTCAACCTGCTCTATCTAACCTTGAAGTTCCTCACTCTGTTCCTTTTTTTTTCTTCTTTGTGTGTTGCCTAAACATCGATTTCTTAATCGGTTGAAATTAATCGTTTTGAAGTTTCTTTAATGCCGTCCTTCAGATATATAAGAAAATAGTGTAGATTCAAGATTGAAAATACGCTTTATTATTTTAATTATGTACTTTATTTAAAATATAATACCATTTGCATTGTAACATTATTGTAATTATGAATTATAATTTCGATTTACAAACATGAATACGCCTTATAGTGTCCATCTAATTTTTTCCGGTCCATGAGCTCACACACATTCGAAATAAGATGAATTTATTTATTTAGAAATAAATGAAGTATTTAATTTACAAATTATTACTTCACTTCAACCATTGTGGGGAAGTATTGTACAATAAATTATTTTTAATGAATTGACAATAAAATTTAAAACTTCAATAGCTCTAACAAACAAAAAGTTAGTTACAAAAAAAAATATTTTTTTTCCTAGAAGGATTTTATTTTATTATTCATAGAATAAATAAATATATAAACAAACGTATGTATCAAATGGAAGTAAAACTCAAATTATATTCGATAATTTACAATTATCTGAATGTCGTTAGAATATTTCTTAAATATCAAGTTTATGAACTATTAGTCAAATTTCGATCGCTTATTTCAACTGCTATTCTTGATATTAGCACTAAGCAATTGTCAGTAATTTATTTCACTACATATGACTGGTGAAAATTAATTAATCTTCAATAAAGCATTAAAAATATTTTTTTTTAAATTAATTAAATAAAATATTAAATTTAATTGGCAATAATCAATAAAATAATATACCAACTCAATGGGTACTAAACCTCATATCTCATCTGACGTATAAAATAGATTATAAACAAAATTTTGTGATAATTGCTATTATATATATATATATATATATATATATATATATATATATATATATATATAGTATATATAATTAAGACATTTTTGAAAATTAAAATATTCAAAAATTTTTATTATAGTGAAATTTGAAAATTTCTATATTAGAATTCTTTATTTTATTTCTTTAGGCTTCATATTAAATCTTACGATGAAGCAAATTTAATCTAGAATATAAAGTTTGGTGTTATTCGCTTTTTTCTAATCAGAATAATACCATTTAGGCCAATAAAGTGAACTACATTTTTTTTTTAATCAAATACAATACGGTCATCAACTGTCTTTAAAGGTAAAAAATAGATAAAAAAACTATATGAGAAAACTCAATTTTACGCCTTGTGAGCTGATGTCTAATCAAAGTTGTAAAGATAAACCAATCTACTGCATTGCGATTATTTTAATTTAAAACTTAAATAAAAAAGTGTGAATATTGCTTCATTACGAAAATCGTATTTCTTTATCGATTTCTTAATATTAACTACTAATATTATTAAAAAGTTCATCTAAGGTCAACACCCTCCCCTGGAGAAATGAGTAAGGGGTGACTACCCTTGGTTGTTCCGGTGACGTCATTGCTGATTCAACCCTCTAGTGACGTCACTTGGGAAATATCATCTAAAGTACCACTCCGGGTGACACTTCTACCTTTGTCGGGAGTCGAGAGGAGGGGAGTGGGCTTACCTCTAATTTTGAGCTGTTAAAGCTCCCCCTTGTTAAATATTAATTAATGCATTTATGTATTTCTGTGACATGAATCACTTGAATCTTTTTACTTATCATTGTTATTTTTTTTTTAATTAATAAATTATTTGGGATACTTGGTTGTATTTCCACTGTAAAAAAGAATACAAATTCAACTTCTTCTTGTTTTCTGGTTTAGTAATTACCTATGATTCATAGATTTCTACGTCTTATATCTTAATTTTTTAAAAAAACAACGATATCAAACTTATAGGCGCAAAATCGGCCCCAGTAAATATTGAGTGATCAATAAGTTTTGTCTTGTTTAGTATATATTTCAAATCATTTTGTTGTTCTTTCTTTATCTATCCATTTATCATTTGACTATTTATTCCCGTTTTCAGGTTCGATTGTGGTAGAAAATATATCTTCTGATCTATCAGCAGAGGATTAGGAGAGTCCCTCTTCGGACACACCCATCGTTTATAAAATGGTTGAGCATTTATATATATGCTGCAACAGATATATTATATAAATAAAAAACTACCTAATAGCTGTTAAAAAAAATTCCATCCTCACGATTTTTTCAGTTTTTTAAATATTTTTCAGGTTTTTTATAATTGAGCTTATTAAATATAGAATAAATATTCTGCCCGACCAGATGTTCAAATCTATCAGTCGGTACCAAGAATAACATATTAAAAATTGTAAATATACAATAAAGTATTTTTATTAGTCGGTTGTTGTGGAAGCTGCAACGTTACTAAGATGTATACAATATGAAAATTACGAGGGAACCGAAATGTTAAGTATATGAGGGGTGGTACTTATAGAATACAACTAATCATAATTATGCATAACTATTACAGAATATATATAATTAATTAAAATAACTTAAAGTAATGTAGAAATTATAATGCACTGTTAATGTATTATACGGAGCGGAGTAGCTCAGTGGTAAGGCACTGGGCTACCATGCTCTCGGTCCCGGGTTCTAGACCGCCTCTGGCAGATAATTATTTATTCTTTTATCAGCTGTGGATCGGGAGACCGTCCCGGAGGTGACTTAGCCTCTATAAAGTGGGTACCCTTAATTGGGGGAAAAACCTGGCGGTTGAGCGTGATCTTGTCCAAATTACATCCTTGCCCAACCGTTTGCTAAGAAATAGTACGGCCCTTGCCAAGTACTGAACCTAAGACCCTTCCTGGGTTGTAGTGATGCAGGTTTATTCTTGTTAATGTATTATAAAATACAATAACATAAATTACATAGAAAGAAATAAATTAATAAATAAGGTATAATTAATTTATAGAAAACTAATACTGTATATTTAATATGTTTCAGAATAAGACAAAACAGAAGTTTAAAAACAATATAATATTGTAAAATATAATAATACTGCTTACTACGTTATAGATTATAATATAATATAACTAATGTTGAAATAGATTGTTTGAAATTTAACAAAATCGAAGTTATTAAAATTAAACAAGATATAAAAGAGGCCTCTCCTTTTGCCACATTGTTATATATTGGTTTTATAATCATAAAAAATAATATTCAATGGTTACGAAATTTCAAGGTATGGAATCGATCTAATTCTTGTTTTGCATGAATCTATAAAAAATAATATTCTCATCTTACATACAATTTTTAGATGTAATATGTTGCTGTTTATTTGTTGTTTTTTATTGCTTATGATTAACCTAACACTTTATTAGTTTCCTATATAGTCAGAGAATTTGTAGGTTGTCAGTGTCTTACACGATATGGTAGAATAAATATATTAAAAGACTTTTGAATATATTGATATAAATAAAAGAAATAAAATAAAATTTACTTCTTTTTTTTATCGAGAAATAATCATTCCTATCCCCATAAATGAAGGAATCGACAAATAAAAAATCCTCACATACCAACATTAATTTAAATATCGCAGCATGTGGGAGGCACCGTTTCCCCCACACTGGCAACCCTGCCTAGACACTCCGCTAACCATGTGGTACATTTTTTCTTCTTCTTTTTTTTCTTCAAAATAGGGTATCCGATACTTTTTTTCATGTCATCTGAATTTCGATACAATTTGCCTTGACGGAAATTAAGTTTATGTATTGTTTTCCCGATGGTAGCTCCTTTGTAAATGTACGCAAAACAAAATGGACTAGGGTTCGATTCGAACGAAAGCCATTTGCATCTAATTGATGAAATAGGGCCCTCAGATCTTGGCACGTGGTGCTCTAGGGGCTTGTCCTGTCCTTTCAAGAAGATTGCAACAGTTTAGGTAGGTATTTTTTCCTCTTATCTATCTTATATATTTTTTAAATATTTTATTGTTTTCAAATTCTAAATAAATTTATACCGTAAAAATAAAAATGATTCTTGTTCAAGAATGATGAATAATTATTCAACCGAAAAAAATTAAAAGAATACGGTCATTGTAATTAAGAATAAAACAGTTGGGAGGAGGAGGGGGCGGTTAATAATAAAATACAACTGTAAGTACTTTAATTTATGTTTTGAATAGTAAATATCGACCAATCCACCTACCTCTCCTTGAAAAGATTAGGGGATTCATGTTTTTTTCCCTTACCTTTAATTTACTTTATTTCGTTTTATGCACGGATAAACATGCGCTATTGAATAACCTAAATAATAAAATTACGTTTTCTCCGCATATTGCTCTTCTGAATTCTTGATTGTTTGGAGATCCCCTTTTTTCTGCAGATATACATTTCAAGAAGGTTTATAGCACAACTTCAATTATGTTTAGTTTTAATGAATATTTGAATAAGTATATTTCATTACGAAAATACATTTAACTGTTTTTAAAAAGTAAAAGCGATCAATACATTCATTTCAAAAAAAAAAAATATACCACTATAAATTTATGGTTGAAATTTAATTTTCTATGACAATGAAACAGATTCTATAAGCCTCTTGTAGGAAGTTTTTATATATTGAAGCATGACTACTTTAATCAGCACACCATTCGGATGGATTGACTCAATAATGGAAGAAAGTATCAACAAATGAAAAGAAATAATACATTGGTGACGTTTGTTTTTACATATAAACAATTAAAAGAAACTTGAGAATGGCCCTTGATTGCCGAAACGTCAATATAATGTAAAATAAAAAGCTTGGTGACCGAATGGCCTTTTTTCTTTCTAATTACTAATATATATGATCCATAAGATATATGATCTAGATTATCCATTTGATTAATAATTAATACATATTTATATACGCAGTAAATTTTTTGAACAGAGTGTAGTCTTAGCGACTGACTTTAATAAGAGAAACCCTTAAATTAGAGTTTTTGTAAAATTTGAATGTACTTATACATCTGCAATAGATGTAAGTAGAAGTAGACTTGATTTAGAATTTTGAATTTACTTGATATTAATTAGAATGCTCCGAAAATAATAAAAATGACAAAGAAAAACTATTCGTATCCGCAATGCCGATAAATCCAGAGTCATCTCAAAAAGTCTTACTTACAGAGGTAGAAACTTAACCAGTGGCTCTGGATATATGTATGTATATCCTATTTGAATTTTGTTTAATTTTATTTGATTTTTTTCTTATTAATTTATCCATTTATTTCATTGACAATGTAATCTGAAATTTATTATGCTCTCTGTATGAAGAATGTATATTATATATTGTTTAGTTTTGAGTTTCAATTTTCATTTTATAGTAATCGTTGCTTATTTCATTATCAGTTTATTCATGTATTGAATCTCCGTATTGTTTCCATATTCATACAGCAGGATAACTGTGCCCAAAACACCATTATACACCATAAACCGCTATTAATACACCATATAATGAATATTTTCACGGTTGGCTTCAGTGAGTTTTTGTTTACCTTCGATATAGGGTAGACCGCTGATTCACCCCTGTCGAGTTTTTTTTTTTGTTTTTAATAAATCGATATTACCTTGTTATTATAGATTGCCACTCCTTCGTTTTTTCTAGGCCTGTATCTGTACGAGAAATCTTCATTATTGATTTTTATCGAATTTCAATTTATGTTTATATTATTATGATTTAATTATTTGTGAAAAACAACTTCACGTGACAATTATCTTTATTATTAAGAAAACATTTTTATAATGCTATCATCGATGTTTCGATGACAGTATTATAAAAATGTTTTCTTAATAAAAAAGTTAATTGTCACGGGAAGTTGTTTTTCACAAATAATCATAATATATTGATCTTGCCCAGTAATTATAAATTATTTAATATATGGATTTATTATTATTTTTTAATCTATTGAATTAACCGTTTTATATATTTAAAGAGGAAATAAAATTAAACCTATTTTGAATTAACTCCCCTAAAATAAGATGCATTTCACATCAGATTTATATATATGTATATAAATCTGATGTGAAATGCATCTTATTTTAGGGGAGTTAATTCAAAATAGGTTTAATTTTATTTCCTCATTAAATATATAAAAGTATATATATATATATATATATATATATATATATATATATATATATATATATATATATATATATATATATATGTATATAAATCTGATGTGAAATGCATCTTATTTTAGGGGAGTTAATTCAAAATAGGTTTAATTTTATTTCCTCTTTAAATATATAAAAATATATATATATATATATATATATATATATATTAAAAATGTATTAATTAATTTTTAACCAGTGAAAGTGTTTTAATAAATACAACAGACTGGCTTACTCTTGCAATCGATTCGGTGGGCTTAACATTTATTGGTCTAACAAACCACCGATTTTTTTTTATTTTAAAGCAAGATTCATTGATGTGATAAACGCTTATAAGTGATATTAATTAAGCTATAGTTATTTTATTTCTTGCATTAATGCTCGTATTTGATGAATAATAATTTAAAATAAAACCGAAGGCTTTTACTGTTAAAAATTTATGTAACATTGCAATACAAATATTTTATGATATACGTACTTAAAAAATAAAAAATCGCATGATAATAAAAAATAAAAATGAAAATATTTTGTTTTCGTTTTATTATTATTATTATTAAAACGCTGAAAAAACAACAAAAATAAATGGAAAAAAAATCTAGACCAACTCCGTAATTTATTATAAATAGTTTCACAGGCTTATGTCTCTTTTCTCAAAGGTAAAATTCTTGCAAAGAAAAAAATATAATAAAGTTTTACAAAGAAGAAAATATAGCAAAAATCTTTATTCTTTTTACCAGAACACCAAAGAATTATTTTTATACAAAAAGAATTCATCTCTGGCCACTTCTCATCAATTATTTCTTGTTTTATCAGTTAATTCATTCCTCGATTTTGATTCTATGATAGATATTGACTGATAAGTTTTAAATAGCATTATTTATTTGTAATTATTTAAAATATTTTTAGAAAAACAAATTGATATTTGAAATATTAATTTTTTTTCGTTTGTTTTCAGGTGAGCATTTTGGAATTTTGTCAATCATGGAAATATCGTAAGTAGCTATTATTTTAGTTTCTAAAACATGTACGACAGAAATATATAAAATAGTTGTCAAGAAATATCTCAGTATTACCTTAAGATTAACATCATTTTAATTTTTTGCGATTCTAGAAAATTGTTTTTGCACTAATGCTACTCTATGGAGGGCTAGAAATATATTTTTTTTACTTAAGTTTTGTTAATGATTTTTACACTATATAAACCGACATATTTAGTGCTGTTGTTGAACATATATATATACTAGATATATAATTGACTTCAAAATAACTGTTTTTTTACTTACCAATAGTGCGCATAGTAGGTAATTAATGAAACTTTCAATACCGGGTTAAATGTTTTGATATTTTATCTATGTTATTTATGTTTGGTTGTCACTGAAATTTCTATAAAACAAAACGATAATTCCATAATGAGCTTAAATATCATGCAGATACCCTTTAAGAGATAGTTCTAAACACTTTTATATTATTGTAGTGTAAATATAGAAAAATGGTTTATGAGGAACTTTAGCAGGTTAGATAATCAGTTGATTGACGGACAGTTTGTTATGCGGAGTGGTATTACTTTTTAACTTAACTCCTACTTTTAACTTTAATTTTTTTTTCCTTTTTATTCTAGCTGGCTCTCCAGGTATACCCTGCGACCTAACAATTTTTTTAACAACGGCAGGTTGGGAAATGGGGATGGCTTGACTATTAAAAAATTGGCCATTCGCGCGTGAATCGTTCAAATTGTGTTGCTATGTACAGTTTATATTGATTCTATATATTTTTGGTCGTGTTTTTTTTTTTTAATGTCGAAAATTCTGTCCTGCTGTATTTATCTTTGAACATGTATTTATATAGTTATAGTTTTAATATTTAAAAAATGTTAGAAGTGTGATTCCGATAGCTCATATATTATTCATAGAAAGATTACTCATGAACAAACATAGTTTGGGAGTCTTTAGTACGATGTACACAAGACTGTTTCAATCCATTTTCTAACCCTCCGTACAAGAATGGAGTAGGTGTTGTACAAGCTAGTGCACCCGGCCCCCTCCTATACAAGCTAGATGAATAGCTCCCCTCGTGCACAAGTGCACACCCCGAGTGCAACGAGATGCACTTTTTGACGTTCACTAACGACCACTCCATGGCCTGCCGCACTCCCCAGCCGTTTATGTTCGCTAGCTCATGCATATTTACTTCTCTGCATGTACCAAGTCTGTTGGGATGGAGATTTAGAACATTCGAACACAAGAAGTAATCTATGATGAGAACTACTTTACAATTCTTTGTGAATTGCATGTATCCATATACGGATATAATCAATGTACGGATTATGGCTTTAACTTCGAAGTTACGAGTTTTCTAAAGTCGTATGTTTTATCAAACCAATATATTCCGTCTTTGGCAGACTAAACCTTGGCTTCCAAATCAGTATTATAGGGGAAGATAGCCGAATATCGTCATCCTCAGCCAAATTCGAAATTTGAAATATTTAAAATATTAATACAAACAGCTCTTCTCTTTAAAAACATATGTTGGTATCCGCTATTGGGCAGAACTAAATAGTCGGTTCTCTGAGTACGCAAAAACAATATTTACCTGTTAAGGTATTAGAATTTTAAAAGTGTGGTTCTAATTTCGTCCTCCAATTAAATTCACAACTTACTATTTGATGCAAGAGACATTTAAATAAAAGTAAATAACTCTCCAAAACGAAATTTATTAACAATAAAATACTAAAAACCTTTTAATTATTGATTATTTTATTAAAAAATGTAACAATTCATTGCAAATTACAATTTAATTTGTAATTGAAAATAAGAGAGGTCAAAAATAACGTAAACAAAGGGGGACGAATTTCAGAATCCTTATAATCACAGGGCCTTAAATCCGTCATCTGGGCTTTGAAAAACTTTGAATTTAGGAGAGTTTTTCAGCAGGTAACAGCAATATCAACCCTAGATAACTGGAGGGAGGAGTTTAGGCCATGGGACGAATCTTGGACATCTTACTTTTGTGCACTTTTCGCTGTATTAACGTCCGTATTAGTCAACTATATTTTATCTTCCTCATCCTATGTTTCAATCTTTTCATTTACTAATATATTATATCAGTAGTAAGCATTGATAAAGTCATTTATAAATAATTCATCACACGATATAAATGTTCACGACCATTACTTAAATTATTAGTAATATTATAGCCGATTACGACATTTTATATTTGTTTCCTAAGTATTTCAGTAACAACAAAAAATAAATCAGAAATATAATAGGTCACAACATTGAACCCTGGATTATCCCTGTCTTGAATTTTACACTTGTTACTAACATTTTGTAAGTATTGATATCTATCTAATCAGTAATATATTTTTGAAGTCTTAGACAGCTAAAGAAATTACTATTTGTCAGTTAGTTATAGTTATTTTTCACATAGGTTATAAAAAACTAAAGTTCTAAAATTAAATTGTCTTGCTTTTTATTATTATTTTAATCCTCCATAAATATTTATTTTATGCAACCGTAAAAGAAAAAAGAAAATTGAAAAAAAGCTGTTAACTTTAAACTAAGTCTATTTTACTCCATACCGCACACACAAAGAATCGCTTGCCTCAACTTAATCTCTCGCTTATTTAAATTTATTTCGACTGATGAATTTCAAATAACTGGCTAGGTCAAAAATTCGAACATTCTTAAAATATAAACGTTACAATTAAAATTGTTTACAGCAACACGAACTCATAACGTTTCTGTCAACACAGATTTACGTATTTTGAATGTAACGTGCCACATTCCCCGCGATTAAAAATGGTCTCACGATTACTTAGATAGATGCAAAAATGAACTTGTACAAAATTGTAATCCTAAAATACCTTCGGGTAGTAAAATGAATTTGTATATACCTGTATATTTATATATTGTTTGTATTATTGTAGTATATATTGTACTGAGAGATATACTGTAAAAATCTCTGAGAAAAAAATGGTACAAAATATGGCGAGCGCTGACTTATTGTTGTTAAGCGGCGAATTTAAAAAGGAATTGAATGAGATATCTCCATATATAAATATTTCATTTAGCTCAAATTCAGAAAAATCAGTGCTTTTTCCCAAAAGCTTGTTTCTGTCAATATCTCTCGATACTACTCATCTCCTTTTCGCAACAACTTTTATAGGAGTAAATAACATTATAAAGTTGAAAATAAATTGAAAAACTATGTATAACGATTTAGTTGTACCGATTTTCGATTTTAATGAGCATTCTTCTCATTTCAATATAAGTGTTGTTACATTTAGTAAATCCATGATTGGCAAGCTACGTTTACATAACCTGGCAACTGCTCACAGTTGCAATACAATCCAGCAGCTAAAATGGTTTCGGCAAGGAAGCCCCGGAATTCCAGCTGTATCGGAATACTGGAAGGAGATCCTGAAACCAGACCCAGAGGGGCCGGCAGGTGGCGCAGTGGACAACGATACGTCCAAACAGATCACTTCAAGCTGTTTACAAGCTTCACGTCGATCATTCATCAATGTTGCATAATTCATCGGTCCATCGAAGAAAGCTATGTTTTCGACAGTCTGGGGTTTGGAAGTCATTTTGCTATGGCGTATATGATTTGTTTTGTTATTGTCTGTAGTGGATTAGTAATATCTTAAGATAATTAAGTTCTTTTTTTATTTTCCTTCAAATTAATGGCAGTCATTAGGTTTATTAAACCCTAAAATGGATAGTAATTTCGTCTTTTTTAATTATATACAAGTTTATTATTTATTCACAATAAATGCCGATTTATTTTGGGAGTACAACAGGGCTGAATTTTAGGCTACTTATTTTCTTGTTAAACGTATTGACTCATCTTGAATATCGTATAAAAAAATTAAATTACTCATCCAAGATATTTTGCATTGTATGCCAATCGGCTTAGCAGGTTAAACATTTAACAAAATTCTTGTTGGAGTACAACAGGGCTGAATTTTAGGCTACTTATTTTCCTGTTAAACATATTGACTCATCTTGAATATCATATAAAAAAATGAAATTACTCATCCAAAATATTTTGTATTGTATACTAATCGGCTTAGCAGTTTAAAAATTTAACAAAATTCTTGTTGGAGTACAACAGGGCTGAATTTTAGGCTACTTATTTTCCTGTTAAAAATATTGACTCATCTTGAATATCATATAAAAAAATGAAATTACTCATCCAAAATATTTTGTATTGTATGCTAATCGGCTTAGCAGGTTAAAAATTTAACAAAATTCTTGTTGGAGTACAACAGGGCTAAATTTTAGGTTGCTTATTTTCCTGTTAAACATATTGACTCATCTTGAATATCGTATAAAAAAATGAAATTTCTCATCCAAGATATTTTGTATTGTATGCCAATCGGCTTAGCAGGTTAAAAATTTAACAAAATTCCTGTTGGAGTACAACAGGGCTGAATGCCAATCCGCTTAGTAGGTTAAAAATTTAATTCTTATTGAAACTTTAACCATTTTTTCAGGCTTTTGTTATGCGTGAATAAGAAAGATATCGTGGCTAGAAATAGCCGCACCTTGAGAGAAACACCCTTGTGGGGATTAGAATCCTATGCCACCCCCGCATGGGCAGACACCCCCCAGAAAGGGAGAGTGTCTGAAGGGTGTTGCCACGGAGACGCACCACGCCACGCAATCAATACGCACAGTGCACCGCTGCATTGGCCTGCATCGTTGCAACGACCACGCCCCTGCACTTTCACTCTCCACCCCTCGGCCTAGCAGTCTATCTTACTGCGCAAAAAAAAATTCTCAAATATTTCAGATTTCTTTTTTTAATATAGATTTTACTACTTTTTTTGTGAAGTAACTTAAAAATCTTATCTATATAAAAACCTGCACACCATTGATAATACAATTAACCAATCCTAAATTTCATTTCATTATAGCCGATGAGAAACTAGTCTCGTTAAATTCCATGGTCTGGCATAATTTTGAATTTATTTTCATCGAAAAATCGTGACACATGAGACCAACGTGACAAATGAAAGCCAACATAAAATTTTGGAATCATGCATTAGGAAAATAATACTGATCACATAATTGTTCAAGAATACCAAGGCAGTTGTTCTCAAACTTTTTGTCAGATACCACACGTTAATTATTAAGATTCACGGCATCCCTCTTATTATTATTTTATTTTTTAATCAGTGATATGATAAACCATAAAAGTAATTATAATAGAAACATAAAATCATAAAGCTGTAATCAAAAAATATTTATTTGTTGTGATAATTATAAAGCTATAATTGTTATTATTTTAATTATCTGTTGAATTAAAATTTAACATTTTAATTTTAAATTTAATTTAATTATTTAAAAATTTTGCGGTCCCCTTGTGGCGTAGATGTGGAATCCACTTTGTAATCCCTGCCATGCTAGTATGCAATACTTCTTTAAGTGCATGCAGCCTAATTTTAAGTAGTCCTCAAAGGAAGCAATTCACAAAATTGTCATCCAGTAACTAAAGACCGTCTGCATTTTACAAATTAACTATAAAAAAACATATATGTTTTTATTTCATAAAATGTAAGTGAAGGATTGATTTCATCTCTTAATATATAAAACGAGTTTATCTATTATATGAATACTTTTTCATCCGTTTTTCGAGAATTTATAATGAAAATTATTGTGTTCTTTTGATACAAGAGATCAGAAAATATATTTCGTATATTGTCATTAAAAACTTCATTATTTCAAAACATTGAAGTGAAATTTCATTATTATGATTTCTCATTGACTAAATTGAATTTAATTGATTATCTGAAATAATAAAATGATCAAATGTAGAAAAAAAAAAAAAGAAATAATTAAATTTGAAACGTGGAATATTGATGGTATCCGGTTTGTTGCCATGAGAACGAAAACACCCTCATGACCGGGTCAAAGAAGGTAACTGCGTGGCGTTGTGACCGCTCCACGTTTCTGACCCCAAACAATTGTGACCTGGTTCGTATTCTGTCCCAGTTGCCGCGTGTCAATATTTACTCCTGTCACTAAGTAAATTGTGAATGCAGAAATTAATTGGAATATTTTTAATTAGGATTCAGAGTTTCGTTCATAATTTGTAATTGTAAATTATTGAAGAATACATCTTTGCGTTTAATAGCAATTGTGATTCGTTTCCCTTTGTTTTCTAAATAAGCTTTAATGTCTATACTTTATATAGATTTCGCTGGAGTTAATCAAAATAAAATATAAAAAAATAAATATTATAATAATAATAATTATAATTTGCGAGAATATCTGTTGGAGGCAAAAGTCTTTTATTATGTATATAATTATTTAATATTTATTCGATTAATATCTATAACTTCGGCAATTTCAATTATTAACTATTTCTCGCTATTCAGTGTTCATTTCGTGAAATAATGCATGTCGATGAAGTATTAATTCATGTCAATTAATAATTAATTGAACACATCGTAATCGAACATTTCAACCGATCATAACGTTCACCAGGACTTTATTATTAATGTTTTTTTAAATTATTTTTTATGTACAAAACCCCTTACTGGATTTGCCTGCATTTCACTTATGTATTGCTGGTTAGTGTTGCGTTGCGCCGGTTCTTATCATACTCCGAAGACAAATGGCAGATAATTTTATTATGATTGTAAGGATTTTAAATTATTGGAACAGTGAAAATATTATATTTTGGAAATTCAAGATTGTGTTAAACTTAAAATTTTTCAATTTTCTATATTATTTCTGCTTAATTATTTACAAAGTGTGATTTTATTCTTCTTTTTCTGTACGTATTTTTCTAGTTTTATAGAAGGTTTTTATTTTTATTATCTCTGTTTTCTGTTCTATATTTCTTGAATTTTTAAAATTCGTAGCAATTTTTGCAAAACAAAGCTGAAGTGCGTCGTATTTGCATCTGATCAATACAAAATAATACATATTACTTTAATTCAGGTCTATATTATATTAAAATTAAGCCTTATTTTTTTTTTTACTTTGTTTTACATGCCCTTGGATTTTTTTTTTGCGTAACTTTAATAAAAAAAAAAAGACAAAATTGATTTTAAGATTTATAAATAAATTTCAAATTTTCATTATAAATGATAGAAATTAAAAGAAAAAAAAATCGTGACCATCCTAAAACGGATAATTTTACGTGTCTTTTTTTTTTTTTATTCTAGACTATTTAGGGCTTATTTGGAATGAATTTAAATAAATCTTAACTTTTTAAAAACTTTGCAATTCTTTTAAAAACAAATTAGTTATTGTCACTTGATAGCATTTAAATTATTGATTATTTACATAATATTTTGAAAGGATATATACGTATATATTTCATGTATACAATATTATCACTTTTTATAATCTTGTATTTTTTTTTTTTTTATTATATTATACTAAAGCTTACCTTTGATGCCACCTCAAAATCTTTTCAGAATCGAAATATTATTTTGTGTATATGAATGGTATGTATGAACAAATAGATAGAAAAAAATTATTTCTAGGACTAATTCCTTTAACAATAACATACTTTAACATAAAACAAAAACATACTGGACAAAAGATAAAATTAATATTTATTCAATAAACGATGTGAATAAGTTTCCTTCTTCCTTATATGGATTTATTAAATCTCATATTTCAGCCAACTTTTTGGGGTTATGCCCAATCTTCATATAATATGTATAACATTAAAAGGTATAATGGTATAACTACAATATAATTTAATATGATTAAAAATATTATCAAAATATAAATAAATACAATAAATTATTACAATTATTTTTGTATACACATTTATTATTAAACCATTGTTACAAATATTTACCTTATTTAATAAATATTTTCTCTTACTAGGTCAAAGATGGACAAAACTTGAAAACGTTGGTTAAAATGTATGAAGTTTAATAATATTCTCTATATTATAATAGTCCTCTATATAAGGAAGAGGGACATTTTTTCGCATCGTTTAATGAATAAGAATTATTATTCTTCCGATTTAGACTATATTATTGAAATAAATTAATACTCAATTAATCAAAACCAATGTACATTATCAAGAAATGTATAAGAAACAAAAAATAAATCGTTATTGTAAAAATAAATAATATTTTCTAAGAAAAAAAAATTTAAATGGGAAAAGAAAGAACAAGAAGAAAATATATATAAAATGATTGAATATGTTTATATATAGATGTAATGTTGTATATACACACGCATATATATATATATATATATATATATATATATATATATATATATATATATATATATATATATATATATATGCATATATCCTTATAAAACTGCAGAGAGAAGGTGTATATAGAAGAGCGCCTGAGCTAGCTATAAATACTGTTGGGCAGAGCGGGGGTCCTTGACCCTGAATATCTGCGCATGCGTGCCCCATCCCCAGGGTTCAATGTCACGACCTCCCCCACCCTCCCTGTCTCTGGAAGATTTTTGGAACATTTTATCTTGTTTGTTGCCCTACATTGTTTGTTGTTTTTGTTTTCGTCTGGTCTTCTTTGTTGTGTTTGAGGGATATCGATTGTGGATCACTGCAGTTGGATGTGTTCTGGAAATTGTTGTTTTTAACTAATATTTCTTCTCAATAATATATCAATAATCTACAATTTCTTTTTTTCTTAATTTATGTACTTTATTACATTTTTATTAAAACTTATAAAAAGAGTTGTAATATTCTTTATATATTTCAGTGCTACAATGCACTTTATAGGAATTAGTCTTTGTTCTAATCTCTATTATTCTTATGTAATCCCCTCTCCCAGACTTCTCTAAGTATTATTCCAACCTACTGGTTCAACGTGATTTTTTTTTTTACTAGGCAATTAAGATTATTTAGTTTTATCTTATAAACTAACTAAATTACATTGTATTTAGTTTGTTAATTTTATTTGTTGATTACTATATGTTTTTAAATTGACTATATCCTTTATATTTTTGGTGATATTAATAGCTTCGATTATTCTTATATTTTTGGTTGATTTTACATCACCCATTATTTTAGTGTTTTCAAAATCAAATTACGATTGCATGATATGGTGCGTTGTGCCGGTAATATTATTATTATTTTTTTTTTTGTTTTTACAATAATTTTTATGTCGTGCAATTCTAGTTCTGAATTGTTTAGAAGTTTCGCCAATAAAAGGTTTGATAAAAATGTAACTATGTATATGAATTAAGACGAAATAAATTATAGATTATGGATTATGACAAAAATTGTAAATAAGGATATTTGTAATATAGTGATAGAAGGCATGGAATGAATTGGGTACAACAATATATAAATTAATTGATGTTGGTTAATTTTTTAAACATGTTTTTTATAAATAAGCTTGTAAATACTAATAACGCTGTTCTGTAATTCAGAGATGTGTCCTAAATACGGGGTAATTCCTCGAAACGTTAAAAAAAATAATGTAAGAAATCTTTTAATAAAACAGAAGATTCAGGAAGAAATTTCACTACTTAAAACTATCCAGAATAAAAATAATGTTTCTTCTTTGTAATAATATTAGCTTATCTTCTCTGAGTCCAATATTCGGTCCACCGAATTGAATCATCAATAATTCAAAAGTTTAAATTAAAAAGTTCACATAATTGGAATTGTCCCTATGGTATTAGCTCAAAAATCACGATTGGCGAGTTATGATGTTGCAGCAAATGAGTGATATGAATAATTATAACGTAGTTTCTGGTGCGATTAGCTGCAAAGCGCTATGGGAGTAAGTTGATGTTTTATGTTTCGTCATGTAAAAAATAGATCATATGTTCATGCTGCAATTTGAAAAGGAGGGTTTCTAAATTATGTACAATACTTTTTTTTTTTTAATGTTTTTCGACAACTAGGATCGTATACACTTAAATCACAAATTTATAGAAATTATTTATAATTATTGTAAAAATATGTCACATGTGAGTATTACAGCTGTATTGAAAATTTATGTCTCGATCGCTTACAAATAAATCCTATTTTAGTATTTCTACTATTGTACATATTTTGTTTATAAATTTTTAGAAATTGTATGAGATTTTCTATTGCTTTGGGATATTTTCTTAACATTAGAAAGGGCAAAAATTTGCAATATATTTTTAATATAACAACACAACTCGGCTACTGTTTGAGTTTTTACAATTGCAAATGTAATATTGCTATACTTGTTGTTCGTGCAACGTGTAATGTGTAATCAAATCGAAATCAGTTTTAATGAAGAATGACTTATTATTTTTTTAAGACTATTGTATGATTGATCATATATGTTTTCATCAAAACATTATAATGTAATTTAATGTAACAACGCAAAGAAATTATATTATACAGTCAGTTCCCGATTTACTACCATTCGGACTTACGACGAAAATTACGATTTTTAAAGTATTGTAGATTTTGATGTTTCTGGTCGATATAGTTTATTTTATACAAATCAGTACTGCAACAAATAAAAATTGAAAATTGTATAATCAAATATTTGTAAACTATACCAGACTAGTCAAATATTCATGTGCTAATTTTCATATAATAATAACTGTCCCACTTTAAGTTGCAAATGTGTAGTAGCAACAAACAAAAAAAAAATTAAAAAATAACAGCATTTTTTTGGTTTTTGTCATTAATTAAGCGTTTCTGCCCTACAACAAGATGATGGAATCGGTTTTCTTAGCTAATGCCCAGGCAGCTACCTATTAGGTGTGTTTGAGAGTGGTTTGAAGAAGATATCAGTAGCAAAGAAGATTAAAATATCCTAAAATAAACTAATAACTAAATATAATATATTATGTAACTATTTCCCTATCCATTTAGCAAACAAATAAAATATATTTACGTAAATACTTTGGTGTTATATTTTTTGTCCGACTTACGACCATTTCCACTTAGAACAGAGGTAACTGAGGGTATATTATATATATATATATATATATATATATATATATATATATATATATATATATATATATATATACGATAAAGAAATTATTGCTATTATCATCATTAATTTACGAACAAATTATTTTCACTACCTGACATTTTGAGTCATTGTTTTTATTTTTACATATAATATAAAATAATATAATATAATACTAGAATAAATAAACATTAAAAAAAAATTAAAATAATCCAAATCAAATATTTGTAAACCGTTAAGACAAATATTCGTGTACTATTTTTTTAAAAATATAATAGCACAACTTTTCCACTCTTAGAGTTTTCAGTTGCAAATGTGTCATTGCAACAATTCTTGTTTCGTTGAAAGTGTGTTTCAACTGAGTAAACAAATCGAAAACGTTTTTTATTAGATATGGCGTTGTTTCATTTAATCACCAATACACGAAATCCTAATAGTTAAATAATTTAAGGCCAAGATTCTCATAATTAAAGTTCTGTATATATTTTTCTTTTACCTGACCATTAGCATTATCATAACATGCAACCAAATAAAATTACCAAATCTTTTCCCAGTTTATAATTGCTATTGTCGCCTTTCCAGTTTTCTCAGTGCCTAGGACGCCCCCTGGAGATGCTGGAACTAGACACAGCCCTAGGATAGCTAGCTAGCCTAGCTCAGGTGGTTGAACTGAATGCTGTGTTGCCATACCTCCCTAGTCTCCGGATCTTGGCTTCTTTTTGCAGGAGTTCCCTTGGTATGCTGGAAAATGTCTTCTAGGTTTCAGAGGCCCATCTATAGAAAATTATACTGAAATAGATACAAAGCTTTTGAACTAAATGCATTTTTATAAATTTTCTTATCGCAAATAGATTATTTTTTCGGAGTGATGTCTTTTTCCTTATTAGGTTATTTCCTTTCTCATAATATTCTTGGGCTCGGAATTTAATCAAATAAATAAATAATCAAATAAATAAATAATAAATAAATAAATAAATAACGTCTTTTTATCATCACGCTTTTTTTTTTAAATATTTATGAGCCATGATCCATGGACCTTATTTCATTTCTGACCCCTAATCGTTATTGTTCCACTTTTGTTCCTGAAAAGTTCACTACCGAATCGCCTTGAAAGGCATAGGTTATGGCGCTTCAGGTTCCGCTGCATTTTTGAACTTTTTTTAAAGTACATTTTAGTCCACAGTAAAAAAGTCTCAAAAATTCTGCATAAGAAACTTGAATATCAATGTAAAAAAAAAATGTCGTTTCAATAGCTTTTGGAATTTGTTCCATCATACGATATATATGCTACTCGTTGTTGGTCAAGTATGAAAAACTTTCACAGACAGGCATTCCAATCAGGAAGCGGACAAGGCTTCGTGAAGTGCTCCAACTATACGAAAGGTCAAACTAAAAAGTGCAAATGTGCAAAAGAACAAAGAATTAAATGTATACATTTATTGTAACGCCCCATTCTAAAAATAACTAGCTACGGAGATGATAGAGACCCTTCAAAGGTCCTTATTTAAAAAATAGTCAGTTTTAACGTTGATACGGTGTGAAAATAATTCAACGTTATGCTTTGCCAAAAACTATACATTCTCTATACCATACAATGCCTGGATTTAATACTTTGCCGGTAGCGTAAATAATATAAAATACAACCTCTCAAACTCACAAACTCTCAGCTTCTTGAATAAAGAATATTAAAAGTATGTCTTATTTGTTGAAAATTTGCATCGATCAAAACTTCATTTAAAGCAAGATTCTTCGAATTTTCTTTCACAGAATCTATAACGAATCAGTTTACCATGGAAACGTTTTTAAAACGAAAATTTCTGGCATCCTTTTTTCATTACGAAGTGAAAATGAAGCTTCACTGAAGATTGTATTTTATTTACGATTTATTTTTAAATATCAAGTTCAAAACAAAAGGTTCTTAGAAGAATACAGTACTAGAGTATTTCTTGGAAATAATATTGCATTCTAGACAATAATTCTTTTGAATCTTAAGTTTAAATTCATACTTCTATAATATTCTTCTTTGGAATACTAATAATATTTTGAAGAGCGTTTTTTTTTTGTTTTTTTTTCGGGTCAACTATATTGCAAGTCAATCTTTATAATTTACAAATCGGTTTAAAAATTTAATTTATAAATTGTCTTATTTTTTAAAGAATTTTACAATGATTCGCATTAGTCGCAATAGATTACATTATTTATGAGTGATAAATGAGCTGTGATGATAAAAAAAAAATAATTATTATGTCTTTAATAATGTGTTAGTATAAACTAAAATTAATTATCTTTTGTTGTTAAATTATATAAATAATCCTTTGCCAAATAAGCTTATTATATGTCCATTGATAAATTATCCGTTTTTTAATAAAAATTGTGCATTTTGCTAAGCATGTTTCGCATGACACAAAATTAAATTGTGTTCTTGAAACAATTTTTTTTCTATTTTTTTTTTTTTATTTTTTCATAACTATTGGTAGCCCTGAGAATGAAGAAGAGCCTAGAAATTGTGGCGTAGTAGTTAAAATATACATATGGCAGTGGAAATGCCCTGATTACATAATTTATTTGAATAGTGTTCCGTTGGAAGGCAACCGAAGGGTGGGGGAAGGGTGAATCACGAGGTGGAGGGGAGATGTCTTGCGGGTAGGGTATTTCCAACGCCGTATCTCCTTCACTGGCGTCATCCCTTCTGTGTCGGCTAAGTCAGGGGTTGAGGAATGATAAAAATTATTTTTTTTCGTTTTAAATTATGTTAGTTAATTGCATCTGCTTCTTAGATTTATGATGAATATGTATGAACGTAAATTGTTTTTATTCGTACTTAATAAAAAAAAAATTATTTAAATATGACATTGTGTATTAATCTATAGTTTCTCGGTTTAAAAAAATACATATATATTACCAGTATGATCTGATCGAAAGCAGAGAACATATAGCTAAATCCACATTGGAGTAAGTCAATTCGTATATTGAACAAACAATTATTAACTTTATAAAGTTTTAATATACTCCATGATTAATTTGGGCGTAACTGGCCTGCTATCTGATAAAACAAGCCACAAATTTATTAATATTAGAAATTTTAGGAATAAATATATTTGTATGTATATGTATATATTTATTTTTTTGGTTGTGTTAACAGATATCAGATCAGCTAGGGGAATTAAGTTTTAACAATTTTTTTTCAATTTTTCTTAAATAAATCATTAGTATTGTGTTGTTTTTTAAGTTCTGATGTGGCTTTATTGTGTTGCTCTTCCAAAGTCTTATTATACAGAACAATTATGCCACATGAGAGCATAATAAAGCAATAATGATAATTTAAAAAAAATTACATAACTTTTAAGGTTTAAATTAAATTATCTATTCTTGAAATCAGCTTAGTAATTGAAACGTGCAAGGCGAATTATTATAAATTAATTTTGTGTTGAAATACTTATTTATCGATATAAATAAAAATTTCGACACTCACAATGAAAAAATCTATACAAATACAAAGTTATATTACTTACTAAAACTTATATACTTAAGATTCTTCACTTCACATGTATACAATGGCAAATAAAAGTTAACACGATTTTTTACGAAAAATAGAAACATCATAAAAATGTTATGCTAAAACTTATTTTATTTTGGTTGTATTTTGCTACATATTATTGAATTATATATTATTTTTTTATTTCTATCTTAGTTGATTTATTTTTCTTATAATTTTCAATTTCATCGGTTCGCAAACAGTTAATCAGTATTGTTGATCGGAGATTTTTAACTTGTTATAATAAAAAAATTACGTTATATCTCAAATTCTTTAGGTTGGGTACATTATATTTCAGATGTATTTACTTTGACGACAGTAATTATATCTGAAAATTAAAAAATAAAACATATGTATATATATATATTTCCGTGTTTGTTGTTTGCTTGTTGGCTTCCAATAACAGGCATGTTGAACTTGGAATTACACGAATCCAGTCATGAACAGACTATATCAAAAACAATTCATGATATTATTTTCATTAGATCAAGATTGAACTAATAAATTCCTGGAATCGCTGTCGTATATTAATGAAGTTTAGAACACCATTAGCAGCAAATGTTTTGCGCAATAATATATTATAGTACATTATAGATATTTCAATGATGAAATACCTATTACATTGCATAAGCTTCCGACATCGCCCACTCTGTGAAAAAAATTTTGAATTACTGACTTTGGGTAGATGAAAGCTTATTGGGAAACATTAATATATTATTGATAAGCTCTGTCATAATGATATAATTAGTTATTATCAATTACTAATTATATTAGCTTATTACAGGGCAAAAATAACCCAAGTGGTTGATGAGCCCAAACAATTGTTAATAAATAAAAAAAAAATTACTAAAAAAATTTTTACCATTCAGAACAACAAAATATTAATTATTATGGAGTTGATAAAATATCATTAGTGATTTTTTTTCTCAAACGTTTTATTCATTTGATATCTATATTCCATGTATTTCTTATTAAATGGAAACATAAATAGTAAATAAAATGATAAGTTATTTTAATTCTCAAAAATACTTTTACTGAATAGATTTATAAATTACTACATATTTACTTTCTAAAACACTATAATAAACTTATTAAAATATTGGTTCAAGTTCTGCTTTTTATAATTTCACTAAAAGTAAGATAAAGAGAAAAAGTTAATTATTGATAAGACAAATGGGAAATGAATGTCTTATTATAGACAGAATATAAATTTATATAATTAAGTTTTATAAGGTAATTGTAATTTAGTATTGAATTTTTTCAGTTTTTCTTTTTATTAATATTTTTTTTTTAATTTAGAAAAAAAAAAATAATTAATTTATGATTAAAAAAATAGAAAAAGAAATTAACTTTCCTGATATATTCAACCTTCAAATACTACACTATCTACCAAAATATAAATTTAGGAAATAATAAAATTAGTCAAATACAAAATATTTATATACTTACTATATTTAATTAATTAAATAAATCAATCATTTTCGTGTGGTAACAAAAAAAAATAATCTGTTTGTTTAATTTTAAATAATGAATGACCCATAAAAATTTTAATAAAGCGTGATAAAATTTTTTATGGCTTATTTAAAATTTTATAAATAATTTTTAGCCATTAAATAACCAATTCTACAAAAAAATAAAACGAATCTGAGCGGACTGAATAAATACAAGCTTATTCGGATAAAAAAGGAAGTCTGTTTCATTTATTAAAATATTTTTTTTTACGTCAAGACGTGAATTATTTTTATATCCATTTACATATCAAAGCAAACATAACCGCTACAATTCATATTTTACATAATAATATTTTTTGCCGTTTTAAAAAAATTAAATGTTTGTAGATTTTTTTATATTTTATTTATTTATTTTTTATATATTAATATATTTAGGTCAACTTAAATTACGACGGATTTGGTAATTTCGTAGTGAATCGATTGCATCAGTTAAAGGCCGTAAGCAGTCGCTACCTTGCGGGAGATATTGGAACTAGCTCCGAGCCAACGTCGACTGGTGGTGACGTCTGGTGGAAGTAACCTCAACCACAATATCGACTGGCCTTCAGTGTCAAGGTTGTAGCCCTCCCACTTCTAGTGCGGTTGGTATTTATATCTTCTTGCCTAGCTCAATCTATTCATCCATTTTTGAATATATATATATATATATATATATATATATATATATATATATATATATATATATATATATGTACATAAACATACATATATATTTATAAAAAATATAATATATAAACATTCAAAACATTCTGCTGAACTTGTATCAGAAATCTACTAGACTTCATTTCATAGACTATTAAATATAAAAAAAATTATTAAATATATATTAAGAATATAAATTAAATTTTAAAAAAATATCAAATTAAAAAAAAATAATAATTTCTAAAATTGTAAATTTATAAAAGCAAACTGTCTTCTTTGGATGGAAATGAAATTGTGAAATGAGTATATGAACGGAACTTAGCAAAGAATATTATATAATAAGAATATTACACTTAAATGTCAATAAATTCAAAAATGTATTCTTTGATTATACTCCGATAACCATCATATACACGGTCTTTTGCACAGCTCGAATCGTTGCAGTTTTCATCAGGGACGCCATCATATAAAAGGGGTAAGGCGTCAACCTCTCTCTCCTCCCCCTCCATAATAATTTGAAAACCCCCAAAAATTGATAAATTTATGATTTGAGAAGCTACTTCGAATTGCGAAAATTGAGGTAGAACATTTCACTCCAAGAGTTAATAAAATTTTAAACTAATACCAATGCCTTTGATGCCTTTTAAGTTAAGAAATTGGAATTTAATAAATAAATAAAAGATTGATCTCGAGTTTCAACATTCTCATTTGAGATTTTGACCTTCTCCCTCTCCTTTAATAATTTTCGTCTTAGGTTTTCATTTACACTTTCTCAAAATTTAACTCATGAGCATCACTATACATGCATGTGGCAATGCCGCAGAACAGACTGCATACCTCATGTGTGAATGCCGTTCGCCGACCTAACGTGATACGTCATTACAGAATTTAATGTAAATTTTATAAAGTTTCTTTAAAGTTTTTTATTACTTCCTTGCAAGAAGTAAAGGAAGTATCGTAATCGCGAAAATTTTCGGTTTTCAAATTTTAACGGAAATATCCATTTTTACCATCTCTGAATCAATCTTGACAGGTTTCGCCGTGACGTCTGTACGTGCGTTCGTACGTTCGTACCTGCGTATCTCGCATAACTCAAAAACGGTTAGCCGTAGAAAGTTGAAATTTCGTATTTTTGGATTGTTCTAAATTCTAGTTGTAAACCTACTTTTTTGGTCTCTGCATGATCACCAGAAGTGGTACTTTTCTTGAAGGTCATATTTGATATCCAGCAAAAATGATGCACACCAATATAAGTGTTATGAAGTTTGTCGGAATACTTATAAAATTTTTATGAATGTTTTTATTGCAACAGTAATGATGCGTAGTTTAATAAGATCATAATCTATGAAAAATAAAAAAAAAATTATAAAATATGAGAACAGTATAAAATATTATTTTGGGGATTTTTAGTATCATCATTCATTTGTTCTTTTTTTAAATATTTTATTTTTTTAGATAATACCAATATGTCTGGCATTATATATTAGTCCATTAATTTTTCGTTCTCTATACATTTTATCTGAAAATGGTAGAATTAAAATTATTTTCTGATATTTATAAATATATTTAATTAAAATATTTACAATCCATTGCTAAGGTTTTATCAATAAAAATAATATTTTCGTTTTTTTACAGGTAAGTGCCATCATTCCATCCAATTCTTAGATTTATTTGGGACAACTCAAATCCGTAAGTAAAATATTAAATAACTTCTTAAATAGTTATTTAATTTTTTGTCAATGTAGAACGTTGTAAAATTACAATATTTAAAGAATAAATATTCTTTGTATGTTTTACTATCATAAATTCTTATAATTACATAAAATGCTGTACAGAATATACTCATACAGTAGCTAAACTGCATAATACACCAAATATTTGCTATTTGTATTTTCATTAAATAAACACCTTATTTGGTTTGTTATTAGCAACGTAATTTTCAAGTGATTTGCTAATGGTCATTCAAGGTAAGTATAATTATATAAATTTTATAAATATAATTTATATAAATTTATTTTAATGTATTTTATTATGTATGTATTAAATTTATTTTAATCTTTCTCCACTTTTTTTTTTATTTTTCACTTGACGACGTTTCAACCCTATAATGCATTTTCTTCAGTATTTTAAGTCAAATTTAAATAAAATTATTTAGGTTTAGAATTTCATTATTGGTTACTGGAATTAGCTCAATCTAATTCAACCTAAAAGCACTTTTTCCTTCTTTTTTTTTTTAATTTAATTTTTTTTATTTAAACGTTTTTATTTTAAAGATTCTACCTTAAACTTAAAACAAATATTTTTTAGGAGAATGTGCTCTTAAATGATTAATCTAAATAAAATTATTTAGTTTCTATGATCCATAGAAAAAAAAATCTTTTACAAAAAGCATGGTTAGAAAAGAAATTAAGTAGAGAATTTGGTACAAATATGAGAGATATTGTATGTATAAAAACTAAATATGATGGTTTTAGTTGAATAACAGTACCTCCAAGAACATCAAATTCAAAATATTTATATTTTTTTTAAATTTTATTAATCATAACATTTTTATATAATACTCTAAATTATCATTAAAAAGCTCATCAAAAGTGAATACCAACGAAGAACCAACGCTCAACAATTTATTAAAACCAACAGCTCCACACCGGAGCATCAACTGTGTCAACTATATTCGATGAATGCCTGAAAGAGTATTTTCATGAATTATTGATTCCATTAGACGGCACTAGCCGAAGGCTGATTCAATAGAAATTTCTGCGTCAACGTACTGAATAAACACGTTTAGCATTCAGCCAGAGACGATTTGCGTTAAGGTCGTTGAACCCGGGGTGGCTCCAAGATAACTGGTTCTGTGATGTAGGGTATCTGTCAAAAGTCCCTGAGGGACCCGAAAGAACAAGGGTAAGTAATTTAGAAGGGAAGGAGGGATTTTGTTTCAAGGGTCCTATGGGAAATATCAATTCGAAGGTTTGTGAAGAATCGCGTGTAATTTAGATTTTTAAAAAACACACGCAAAAAATTGTTATTGAACGCATATTAATTGAAACATTTTTTCATTGTTAATCGTAAGGCATCTAACTTTCACAAAATTCTCGACAAAGAAAATATTATTTTGGCTTAAGTTAATTGTCAGAATAGTGTGGGATTATAAATAGCAACCAAATAAGGCCTGTGTATTTGGTATAAATATATATATATATATATATATATATATATATATATATATATATATATATATATATATATATATATTACTTATTTTATTTTTATTATTCTCTTATATCTGATCTTTTGAGTTAAAACTCAAACATAATAGTAATTAATATTCTTTGGTACAACCACTTGAATATCAAATTGACGGAAGTTACACTTCATGAAAATGGAAAAAAGAAAAATTCCAGTATGAACTAAAAACATATTGCACATGGTAGTCACATCTCGTTTCATGTCAAACATAACTTATTTGTCCTTTGAAGAGTTAAATTTTGTCTTTTTTGAATTCGGTAACAATGCTGTTGTACAATTTTTGTTTTATATTAAAAAATATAGCAAATAAATGTTAGTAAAAATAATATACTTAAGTTTAAATATATATGATTATTCTAATATATACTCATTTTATCGCAGCATATTAGTAAATAAAGTAAATAAAAAGTGAAGTAGCCAAATATATCATATACCTATCTTTAATTTTTTTTATACATTAAATTATAAACAATATTTACTCCAAATACCAGCAAGTATAACAAATGCCTAATGCATATTACTGAAGTGTAAATTTTATTGGCAATAGTGGCTTGTCATTAAATTTTCCTAAGCTCCTAAATTAATAAAAACATTCGCATATTCTTATATTAAAAATAAAAGTATATTATTTTTTATAAAATATTTATTCCATGAATATACAATAAGAATCGAATTTAGTTTATTGAAGTTTATAAGTTAGTTACAGAGTATCCAAGGTTACTAAAGGAAAAGTTTGTAAAGGTCATGTCACGAGCTGTGGATTTATTAACTCTCTGCTACTCGTGGCTGCACCAATTTTTTTGATGAACAGTTCCACTGTAAATAATTGTTTTGTTTGTTTTTTTTTCTTAAAAAATAGTATCTAAATTTTATTAAAATATTATTGAAACTCAAAATATACGATATTTAGAAAATAAATTAATTTTAATTTTACAAACAAATATTATGGTTTCATATTGAAACAGTTCTTTTGCTTCTTTCAAAATATTTAATAATGTAAATTAAAAAACAAAATGTCAATGATATATACATTTAAATAACAGGTGTGTTGTTTTGTTTTTTCAAACTAGTGTTATTGATTCCGAATACTATTTCATGTTTATTATTAAGTAGTTCTTTTTGATTTATTTTTTTAACATTGTTTTCTTATCAATATAATCATGAATTATGCTTATTATTTCAAGAGAAGACAAATATGCCATTTATTTTAGAATAATATACTTAAGATGTATGAAATTTAAAAAATCTGGTGTCCGGAGCACGCAACTTTTACCCAACTCCCTACTTGAAATAAAGCTTAACTACTAAGAAGGAAAGACGGTTAATTATTTCAAATAAACAAAATTAAAGGTACTTTATGGAAAGAAAATTTGAAAATTTAGCATTAAGCCATGTCAGAATATTTCAATGAGCTTGAAACCTAGCTGACATTAAAGAGCATTTAAATGTATTGATACAACAAATTTGATCAAAATCGTTAGTGCCTTTTTCGATAAAAATGTAAAACTGTGTTAAATCGATGATATAATGTGGCACTTCTGGTAAATCGATTTTGGCAAAAAACGTAGCGGTATTATCACAGGCATATACCTATTTTAAATATGCAATTTCAGTTTCGTAAAACCTATCGTTTATGAGCTAGAATTACCATACACACACACCATGTTGTTTGATTGATTATTTGGAATCAGAGGATCTTTTACGTGTATTCAAAATTTGTAAAAAAAATATTTAAAAAACGTGAATCGAAAATTTTTACGATCGCAATACTTTATCTCGCATATTTATTTGAGTAAAAGTGAAAAAAAAAAATTCTTAAATAATTTCTTTCATAATGTTTTTTAAATTTCTACAAAGGTGCACTTGTAGATAAATCAATTTCAAAACGTTCAATCAACGCCTGCACTAACGCGACATGAATCCCAAAGTAGCAATTTGTGGCACGCATTCTTTGTGCACCCTTGCATCTTGGGGTCAACGACCTCTCAACGCCTCGGTCGGTTTAGTTGTTCAATATTCAGTTGTTCAATATTTTAAATTCAGAATACTAAATATATTAACCGGAATTAATAATAAATTTATAATGAAGTTCATAAAAAGAGAAATAATAATATATACATTTGATTTCATTCATGTAAAAAATAAAGTTACTTAAGTAATTCAATTTTTCTTTTATATAATTTATTCAACTACATGTTTTTTTCCGTGATAGTTTTATAAAAAAAATTGATAAATTATTTTCAAGTTATGTCTTCAATTCCCGGAAGCCCGATAAGTAAAATACGTTTATTTTAAACCTGTTAGCAAATGGGTTATAAATGGATTAGCAAACATATATAATTATGCATATTATTAGTTTTTCATAATCATATAAAATGATTGAATCCTCCTTAATTAATATGCCAAGTCAATCTTAGCAAAATTATTAAGGTAATTTAAGAAAATTAATGAATGGTTAAAATTAAGAAACGTTTCAATGCTTGAAATGAATTTTATTTTGTATATTTTCGAATCACATTTATATTCCCCTCTAGTAATTCTCATGTTATGCCTACAGAAGGCCAGGGTACTCATATGCTTTGGATGACTCGATGCCCCATATACAGAATCGCCAATACCGAATACCAACATTGGGGAACATAATCGATCTTTCGTTAATATTCAAAACGGAGGGTGCATGCGGTCATTGACCTCCGTGCAGGGGCACAAAGAAGCGGTTACAATATATATGTAAATAGCTCGGAGATTTTTCATTCGACTCTTTTGTGACTTGAGTGTACGTTAGAGTAATAGCCGGGCCGTTAATCGAACTGATCGGTATCGATTAATGATTCGATTAAAATCAATTCGCGATAATGAGGGATTTAATACATGCAAAAGCAACTGTTTATAATAGCGTCCATCTGATGAAACGATTGTCTTGTAATTTGCAAAGTGTTTGTTATTTGTAACAGACCATCATATACCACAATATTTAAAAAAAAAATATTAAATACAGGAATGTATACAAAGAAATAAATTACTGACAGTACATTAAAAAATAATTTTAATTTGTTCATCTGTTTTTTTATTATACCTTTTATTTTGGAAATTCTGTAGAAGTAATATAATGACTGTTATTTTTATGGAGTGTAATTGAGCGAAAAGGTGGCCAATTTAGCTGAAATGAACATAATAGTTTATACAAATTATGGTTTAATTTATGTAATTAGCATTTTTTCAATTATTTTTCATTTTTAATGATAACAAAGATTTTAAAATTCAGAATAAATACAATAAAAATCTAAAGTGAAAATTTAATATATATATATATATATATATATATATATATATATATAAAATTCCACAACCTTATATTAGTCTAAATTAACGCATTATGAATCGTACCATCGGTGGTCGATAGGGTCATCAGAGAGAGATGGGGGTGAATTTTAAATCCGTATAAACCCTAGACCACGTTTTTCGGAGGCACACACACACACGCACGCACTTTCAGCGGTCTTCTGAGGATCAAATGAACTGAAATTAGGTATGTATGTTTTTTTCTAGCCAGAAAAAGTCTGGTTAAATTTCAGTCAAAATTCCGCCTCTATTACGAAACTAACCGGTTTTTAAGATTTTATGCAACCCTCCAATTTGAGTTATAGGATTAAAAATTTGAAGTACGTTTTGGGAGTCTCAAATTTTTTCTCCCTCCCTCCGCGGTTTTTACATTTTTGCGCAACTCTACAGCCTCTCCAAATTTGGTTAGATGGTTGAAAATTTGTATCTGAATGTAGTGTAAGAGAAGAAAAAAAAGAAAAAGAAAAAAAAAGTCAAGACCTACAAAAGGCATTTTGTAGGTCTTGACTTTTTTTTTTTCCAACCCTCGCCATTTTGGTATTTCCAATCTAGTGTTTTAGTTACTTTTAAAGATAATTTAAAATACGGCTTCAGTGACGGATTTAATGAATTTAAAAGTCTTCTGTTCACTATTTTTTTCTCTTTAATTTACATTTAATGTTTTGAACAGATTCCTGTTTTCATTTTCTAAATTATATATATATATATATATATTTAAATTGTTCAGTAAAGCAGTAACAAAATTCAGATAAGGATTAAATTATTGAAAATAGTTACTGAAAAATGTGTGTATCTCTTCTGTTTCAAGTAATATTTACACAATACATGTCAGATAATGCGATTTTTAGTTATGTCACGTGCATTTTTTTACTATCCACTACATTTTCAAATGATACATTTATTTATGAAGCTGTATTTTGCATAGTCATAACTCGAAATGATTGTTAGGTATCTGAATGTAAACTTGGGAGAATAGATTAAAACTGCAAACCTTTGTTTTTTCTTTCTTTAACAATTGTTGCAGGCACATTATCATCGTTTCCCCTTACACTCTTGTTATCCGGATCTCTCGCAAATTCTATCAAAGGCGTGTTCTATCTTGCCAAGAAGTAGTTAACCAACGAAGGCCAATGCCCTATTGCCCATTTAGAAGTCCTTTACATTGTAGATTAAGTATTGTTCGTGATTGGTCTTCCTCAATCATTTTTCCCTATTATAATCGTGTGCTATTACGTTTTTTTACTTTTAATGTCGGATACGAACTTTTGTGCAACGTGTCAATGTTGATATTTTATATTATTATTACTTATTATTATTTCCAAGATCCAACGTATGAATTTTATGAAACTATTATATGCATTACTGAATATTTTCTTCCATTTTATATAGACAGATAAATTAAACCTATCGGTATTGAAATCGGATTCGTCAAAATACAGTTTGTATAGATGTATGAAATTTAGATGAAAGTCAGCAATAGAACGTTCGCACGCTCATATCCAAACGCTGTTTCACAGTCTAGTAATCCTATCCTATCCCTGGTATAGCGTAATACTATATTAATTACATAATAAAATTTACCGACTTATGGATTCCTTAGATCATTGTTGCATTTTGGTTATAATAGAAATTTTTACAAGAAGTATAAGGTGTGTTTAACTTTGATATTTTCCACTTATCTTTCAACACCCAGTTCCGTAGTTTTATCGATCGCATATGTTAATGTAACATGTTGGCCAATTCAAAGGTAAGCCAAGCGTTACCTTCACTATCAATAATTTAGTATCTTGGGCTTATTTCAACTTTCCACGGTTTCCAGTCTTTAATATTTCAAACGAACAGAAATTATTATTGGATGATTGGAAAAATTTGTTGAAAAAAGTATAATCATAAATATATTTTGAAGCATCATTATTTTATCTATTTCCTTCGAACAGAAACTGTATTTCAGATCAAAGGGTTAGAATTTCACATGCGTGTATCATAAACATTGCTGAAAATTGGGAGACAGACAATTTCGAGAAGTTTTCTTCACCAAATTCAAACATTTTGGTACTCAGTGGACGAAGAATTTGGTGCTTTTCAACTTTTATGCAATGAGTTTTTCTCTTAAAGTATTCATTTCGAAATTGCAGACTCATATATAGTAAGTACTCCGTCTCTGTTTTTTACAACTTTGGAAAAAATCGACGTATTTTGGCCTTAGTTTTCGACCATACCTCTTGACCAAATTATTAAGTTGTGGTACTCATTCAACGCAAAATGTAATGATCTTTAATTTTTTATGCTGTAATTTTTCGCTAGGATACATCACTTTGGACTTATAGGTGGGAAAAAAAGTCCTAAAATTTTGATGTTTCTTAGCTACCTGAGTTTCTCCCCGAAGCTACACGTGTTAGCATTTCTGGTTTTTACTTGTTTGTAATCATCTATAACAGTTAAAAAATCAAAGTTTCTAACCAAATTTTTGCAGCGTACACCCACTGTTTCGATCTTCTACTCAACTCACTGGCGTAAGAGTCAACATGTAACTGTTTTTCAGCAGTAATAATATTGTTTACAATAATTGTACAGTGAAATGAAATATTTGGAAGCATGTGTCATTCTTTTATATATATATATATATATATATATATATATATATATATATATATATATATATATAAATATATATATATATATATATATATTTAGTTGAATATAATTAATATTTAAACACAATACAATATATCACTTTAAATTACGATTTATTTGTATTTCTTTGAATACATATTTGATTGGCTTGAAAAACCTTGCGTCCAATCAGTGTATTGTTCAAAAAAAAAAATCTTAATTAATATTTGTTTTGTATAGGGTGCCTTAAAATTCTGCATTCGGTCCTCCGAAGCAATTATTTTCTTTTTTTTTACATTTTAGATTAAAACTCATTGATTTTTTAAAAAAAATCTTTTATTTGAGTCTAACTTTGTTAAATAAAATAAGGTTCGTGGCCTAAACAAAAAGCAACATATTTTTCAAGTTATACCCTTCCAGTTTAGCTGAGGTACACATAGATGCATTACCCATCTATTTGTTTATGGTACTTACCTATTCATTTTAAATTACATGTTCTTGTGTTGTATGTAAAATAATGTGTAATTTTCTAAAAATAATTATAATTATAAAAATATATATATCGGTTTTACTTTAGTTTATTTATCTTCGTTTAAGTTACTTTATCTCGAATGAAAATATGTTGAGCATTGGCTAACCTCTACAATTCAAACAATATTAGGATATTGTTTTAAAATCTTAAAACATTCATTATATTTCTATAAAAATAAGTGTACGTCTATAGCCGTCTTTTCCCTATCACACAATTCATTCTGTGATTATAAAATCTTAATAAAACTCTGAAGATTTATTTAATTAAGCATTAAAAAAATAATTGTTTAGGTATATCTCATTGATTTCAGTGTCAGCGTCAATGGGTCAACTAAAACTGTGAATGGATTAATTTCTTTTCCTTCGAATTTAAGTTATAAGAGTTAACCTGTGTAAATATTTGTAATGAACTTTATCGGTTGTCCAATATACGTGGTGCATATTGTTGAATGTAAACTATTCCTGTATAATGAAACTTATCACTCTTCTAGTTTAGCTACGGTAAAAGCCATTTTGAAATATATTTCTGTAAAGTGGGAAAATGGACGATAGAGATAAAGCGAATCAATAAAATCTAGCGATTTCCCTTTGAAAAAAAAAATGTATTGTTCAATTAAAGGAACTCTTCGGTGCACTATCGTTGGACGAGGAAGCGAAATTATATCCTTATAAAGCGGGGAAAAAAACAGAGTGCAGCACGTGCATTTATTAAACATTGATCAAGTGGGCGGCGGTATATCGATCCTGGGGTTACTGACCCTCCGCACTTCCGCTCTAAGTCTTTGTCGGGGAATAATTAATTTTGCGCTGCCTTCTAAATTATGAAATATTACGCAATATGGTATGAAAAATGCATCTTATGTTGGTACTGGTATCCGTTACAGCTTAACGGAGACAGGACTTGATTTTTTTTCCTAAAAAAAAAGAAGTAAAAAAATGAGAAATATGGAAATTTAACTCACCTCACCTTTGGTGTTAGACATTTGTTAAAATTTAGTCTTAAAAATCATAAATCCTTAATTACTATTTTAATTCAGGTACGAATGGGCAGTATTTATTTTATTATCGATTGTTTAAGATGGATGATTTTTGATATTTCATGCGTAAATAAAAATTCGTTAGTTAAAAATATTTTAATCTAATATTTTAATAAAATGGCTGATAAGTTTTTTTCCTAATTACAGATCTGTAACTAACATCTATATAATTATTTTTTTTTTAATTTAATTAACATTTATTGAAATATAAAATACGTAGCTTAATATTCGTCAATGTAAAATTTTCAATTTACTAAAATTTTCTATACTTTGCTATAACTATTTACTAAATATCGAGAATAAAATATGTTTACCATCCAAAAATAGACCGTTTTAATTTTTAATTTGAAAAGTTTCTGTCCATATATACAGAAAGTAACAGACAACTTTTAGCATATAATAGCGTATCGGTCTTATTTTCATATGAATTATTCACAAGTCGGTACAGTAATAGTCTGTGATATTTATATTGTATACGAAATGATTTTGAAAATACCTTTTGTATCACTATTATGAAATGATTCCAATTTATTTTAAGTGGACTCGTATGAATGGTTTAAAAATGATTTATTATTTACTTTTATAAACATTAGTACTATCTTTATTTAGTATTTTTTTAAATTTAATTTGTTACAAGTTAGTAAATGATTTCAATAATAGAAAAAAAAAACATAATAATAATAGGCTCTACTAAATTTTCGTAGATGTTATTGGGGCTCAATGTTATATGAAATGAATTTAGCAAAAATTTCCTTCATATTCTGGCCAAATAAATTATTATGATTTAATAATTTTGTGTTCTAATATTAAATTTGTATTAAATAAAATATAAAAGCATATAAGTAAAAGCATAACATCCTAATTTTTATGAGATTTTTTTTTTAATTATTGATTGTATTATAGAGCTAATATAAATTTTGATATATTTTATCAATATTTTTTTTTCGAATTAAGTTTTATGCTCAAGTCGTTTTAGTTATTCAGTATTGCTTTGGAATTTATTAAGTCATAATGTGTTTATTTAAAAGAAAGTAGAGCACTACATTTTATTAAAAAAAAAAAATATTTTTCTCATGCTAAGGTTTAGATTTCCTCCTGGACCGGTTGTAGTGTAGTAATCCCTCACCCATTGCCCCACTCGCGGTTTTGGTATTTGGTGAATGTACCCATGGTTTGACCTAAGATTGGAATCTGTTGTTGTACGAGTGATTCTTGTTTTGTGCTGTTAAGGTTTAAAGTTGATCTCTGGTTTTACCACTCCTGTTCTTGGCAATATATCCTAACTGCAATATCCTAAAATCCTGACTCAATTCATCTTAAGTAATTTTATTTTTCATAATATAATTAAACTATATTTCAACAAAGAAAGATTTAATGAAATAATAGAGTTGTTATTAAATATATTTTAATTTAATTTGTTTTACATTGAAATACTGTAACTATCACTGAGTTTATATAAGTAAAGACTACAGCGAAAACTGGAGAAATGAAAAAGAGTTTGACGAAAAACAAAATGTAATCCCATTTCCTTATAGCAATATTGTTAACAGTTATTGGATAAATGATAGGAATGTAAAAGTTTAAAGCTTTCAATGTGGAATGATTTTGCGTTACACATTTATCAGTGCATCATTTGTGCCCTATCTTGTTGTGATGTTGAGCAATTGTTATCAACTGATTGCCTCAGTATGCCAATTCACTCAGGCTTTTAACCTATGAATCTTATTTATCGAATTTAAATTATATATCTATATATATAAATGTAATGTATAATAAATGTATATGTATAATAATAAATATATATGTATAATAAATGTAAATTACGGAATTTTATGCTTAAATTTTATTATATATATATATATATATATATATATATATATATATATATATTCTTGTATGCTATTTTATTACTGAAATACGTATTTACCTTTAATTCCCAGACCTTGTATTTAATGATTAAAATATTCTTTTTAATTTAAATATTAATAGTGTCAGTATATATATATATATATATATATATATATATATATATATATATATATATATATATATATAATAAAATTTAAGCATAAAATTCCGCTAATTTACATTAGTTGATATATATATATATATATATATATATATATATATATATATATATATATATATATATATATATATATATATCAACTAATGTAAATTAGCGGAATTTTATGCTTAAATTTTATTATTAAATTTTAATTTGATATTTATCTTTATATTATTCAGTTTTTATGTTTATATTATTTATTTTATTTTAATATAATTCTTATCAGCCGTACCAAAATATATACATGAGCACCAAGAGAAGTACACTCGGTTTTTATCCTGAGACCAACAGGTCTAAAGGTACTTTTTTCACATTAATATAAAAAAACCTGAAATTTCAAAATCAAAGGAAATAATTTTTCACTTCATACATAAATATTTTTTAAATTTTCTCATGAACTTGTTTGATAATAGATATTTCGATGAAAAAATATTTAAGACAAAAACAGAAGTTATTTCACAGTTGAACCGTTAATTTCCAAAACCCCGCATTTACATGTTAATAGACCGGTGCATGTGGGGTTTGTGCAATTCACTTTTCAGTTGGAATAAACAATGCGGTTTATGGAAACATCGCCACAAGTCCGGATTATTATTTTGTTATTGCTTGAATAGAGTTTTACTTTGATGGTGAATAAAATCGTATATTCGAGTTCCAAAAGTTATCGAAAGTAACTTTTTTTACTTTACTACTAGATAAGTATTGTAATCGGATCTAATTTTCTTTAATCAAGTATTCAACAGATCATTGCATGTTTAGAGCCTCTTTAGTACGAAAAACGCATTTTCGGCTACTGATCTGTCAGTGCATTAACTCTTGAAAGAGTGGACCGATTTTATCGCTTTTATTTATTTTTTTGGAGGGTATCGGCCTCCAATGAGTGGGCACCAAATTTGGCACTATGTGGAGAATAGCCGAAAAATATGTTTTTCCTTAGACTCTATAAACTTGAACGCCAAAACGGCTCTAATGTTTTTGATAAAACCGCTCAAATCAGGAATTGATAAAATGATTTGATGAAAAATTAGGAAAAAAGTTACGCAAAATCAAATTGAATTCATAATTCAAAAAGTATACTAAGCTGAACTTTAAAAAAAAAAAAGAAGAAATTAATCAGATAAGCGAAGATACAACAAAGAATTTTGGAATTATACTTTTGCACCCAAAACAGTAAGGGAAATCGTGTGAGTGGAAACACCAGATATTTAAAATGAATATTTAAGTATATGAAGTGTTCTCGAGACTTTTTTGTTTTCATTCAAGTCAGAACGTACAGGAACACTGTCATTTTTTTAATATATATACTTTACAAACTATCATTGGTGCATGCACGAATTTATCTGTATGACCTGCTACCTGAGATATAATAAAAAAATTCTATTTCCACTGCTCGAACGAACTTCAGGACTTGTTACAAAATCTTCATGATGTAGTTCATATTTTTGTGAAGTATTGTGTATGTAGGTAACCCTATAGTTACTAACTTTACTACACCATGGTTTGAACCTAATGAACATACCCAAAGCAAAATAACATACAGACATACACGGCGACCCGGGTTCGACCTCGCTATGGAGGGGCCGCAATAGACTCAGTCGCTGGCCGGAGCCCGAACATGACAGTCACTGCCGTGCGGCCCGTCTCTCACCCGCCAAGGGATCTTCTCGGAAGAGTCCTCGCAGGTACGTAATGTATTATTTATCCTGTATTATCTATTCTAGGTGTGCGTAATGTATCCCGGAGGGTGAGTGGCGTAGGAGGGGGTGGGGGGAGTGTTTACATTACGTCACCCCATTGGCTACAATGCTGATGCCGCAAAAAGAATGAGCTCGACAGAAATCATAAAAATATTTTTATATAAACAAGGAAAATTCATTCGAGGAAGGATGGCATCTCAACATCTTCCGGGTCATCAGTTCTTCGTGACCGTCAGTGTAGATTTTATTGATCAGTGCAGAATTATCGTTCTATCATTTCTTTTTAAAATCATGTTAAAATATTCAAAGTGTTAAATTTCGTATTACATGTTTACATTCAGTAACCTCCCCTAGTTGGCAGTGCGCATGCGCCATTTGTGCTATCCCACAGTGTCTCCTCTCAGTGATATTATTGTTTCATATAAGTTTTTCTTAAATATTAACAATAAAATCCCGGTTGTGTTCACCTGTTGTGTTATGTGTTCACCTGTTCACGTTTCGACATAACAAGGAGGCAGTTGACTGTACCCTGCTGCAACCAGTGGGAGACAGCACCCGATTTGCCTCAAAGATATGTCTTCCAAAATAAAAACATTACACGCCATGAAGAGGTAACGCGAATTAGATAATAGATGAGACAGCTCCGATATCATAAAACATCACAGAGAATTTGGCATTAGGAAGTGATAGTTATAAACTGGGTTTCATAATACTTAATCGAAATTTAACAGTAATTTAAAAAAACAAAATACTGTTTAATTTTTATATTTTTATTAATGGGAAATTATTAGTCTCAATTAATATCCATTCTTGAAATATTTGAATGTTATATGAACTTTAAATATTTATTGAAAAAAAAAAAGTTTATATCATTGGTTCATTTTGAAAATTTAAATATATATACCTCATACTAAACATATATCACAAGTTGTTTCATTTAAAAGGTTTATTTTGAACAGTTCTCAACAAGATGGTGGGTGGAGGGGTCAGGCTTGTTCGGGCGCTCATTCTATATTTTGTCTAATATTTTTTGAAAGGGATTTTATTTATCTTTAGTATTTTATTTATTCATTTACAATTTCTTTATTTGAAAGGTTAATAAATACTTGACTAATGGATAAAGAATTCCATGAAAATATGTTTAGGAATATATAGATAATAATTTGTTTTATTTTATTGAAAATAAGTTATATTTATATTTTATTGGTCATAGCTGTATTTTATAAATTGAACGAGGAACAAATTTTATACATTAGCTTAGGCTTTTGAATTTATAGTTCATTATTTTAGTTAATTTAAACATCATTATTTCTGTAAATACATATTTTTACATATACATATTATTTCTAAACAATTTACGTATTAGTAATGTCTTTTTATCCACAGATTTTAAATTGTTGAAATTAAATTAAGTCCAAAGGATTCTTGACAATTTTATTTTCTTAAATCGTTGATTTTATTTATTTTTTATATTGATTTTCATTTTGTATCAAAATATCTTTTATTTAACATAAATTATTAACTTAATATAATAATTAAAATTATTAAAACACGTTTAGTTACTTTAATTGATTTTTTATTTTAAACAATGGCGGCAAACATTAAACTCTTCACATCATTTGTGTAAATTAATTATTTTCTTTTGTGAGCTTCATTTTCACTTTTATTTGTACACCAGTTATTTTAAAATAAATTATCTTTGTTATAATTATTTAAGCAATATTTATATTTAATATGACAGAATATTCAATATTGTATTGAATTTAACGTATTAACAAAGCTTACATCTTAATGCATTTTTATTATTTATTTAGTTGGAATCAATGAAAAGGACAAAAGGATAACTCTGTAAATGATAAAAATGCTTTATAAGTAAAACTCATTTTATTAAAATTTGTCAAAATTATTTAAATAAATTAAAAAAAAATAAAAATAATTATTAGTCTGATACATTTTCTAAAATTTTATAAAATATTTAATTAGTTTTAATTTGTATAACATTGTCATTGATAATATATTTAAGGATTTATTCAAATTATTTAATAAACTTATTCATCAAAAGGTTCATGGTTATCAATTATAAATTTATGATTAGTTTTTCGAATTAAGAGTTGTTATTTTTTTCATAAGCTACCATTAGAGATAAGTAAGTCACAATATTGTTTTTTGTTCAATTTTTGTAAAAAGTCGTCATTCCATTATTATATTTACTTACATTAATTTGGTCATTGTCTAGAAATAAATTATTTAATGAAAAAATTGGCATTTTATTTTATTTATTTTATTTTTACAATATCAATTAATTTAAAATTATATGATAAAAAAAAATTATAATTCCTTTTTATTTTTTTATTTAGCTGAATCTAATGACTGTCTAAATAATAATTTCATTTTAAAAAAATTATTATTGTCGATTAATAGCTTAGAACTTTTTCTCTTAATCAAACTCATTACAATAAAGTCATAATTAATTGTTATTCACATTAATATAATTTAATATTAATATTATTTATTTAAAACCTATCTTTGGGTTTTTTCATTCGGTTTAATTAAAATTATTATTGTTAATAAACCATTTCTCTAATTCTTTTCTATAATATGATTTTATAATAATGCTTTTTAGTGACTGCACGTAGTCATTCTTTTATATATTCTTTATTTATTTATTCTGTATCTACCCAAGCGGGTCACACATATATATATATATATATATATATATATATATATATATATATATATATATATATATATATATATATATATATATATATATATACATAAATTTTAATATTTCTTTAAATTTCCGTTTTAGTTTAGGTTATTATTTAAAAATGATTTGATGAAGAATTTTATTTTTGGTCGTGGTGAAAGGATTCTTTTTTTGTTTTTCCTTTCTATTGTTTTTATATTATTATACATACTATAATATATAACAAATAATTTGTTATAGGCATGTATATCTGTTATATAATTTATAAGATGGCCTGAAACAGAGAAGACACAACGTTAGGTAAGGACTTTTCACTTTCTGCCTCAGTGTGGCGCTCCCGCAAACTAGGCCGGGTGAACGTCCTCTTTGCCCCAGTTTAATGTTCTCCTCGCATAGCTCACTCTTGGTCCTTTTAACACACCACAATATATATTCACAATGTTCTACTTTTAAACTGAATTTTATTATTATAATATCTTTAAAATTGTATTCTTCTGTATTTAAATATTTAAATTAATTCTCTTTTAAATAAATATATTCACTACAAATACAATCTAATTTTATTTTTATTCAGAAAAATCAATAATATTAATTTGTTAATAAAACATCATCTTCACCCAAATCATTATTCAATAATTATTAGTATCAACAATTACCATATTAATATATGAAATATAAGTAACTGAATTAAATTTATTTACAATATTTATGCATTTATTACTAATCACTAATAATCAAATCGAATGAAGAGTTAAGTGAATCTGAGAAAATTAAATATAGTAATTTTGTATTCCAATTTTAGATTGGATCACTCAATTTTCAACATGGCATAATTACCACAATTTAAGATTTAGAAAATTTTAACAATGTGTTTGTAGAAAGGAGTATTATAAATATTTTTCTTAGCAAAAATTTATTTTTTTCCTAGAATGTCACATAACATGTTCTTTCACTTAGGTCTTCAATTCATTACAATTGTAATAGGTGATTATTTAAAAATACTTTAACCAGTATATTTCATACTGTGATTTATATATATATATATATATATATATATATATATATATATATATATATATATATATATATATATCAATTTAGGTACATCAATTCAAAGCATATAAAATTTATTAATATAATGAAAGCATAATAATCACAATTTTTTAATATTATAATTCCATTTTTATTAAAATTAATCATCAAATTTTTTTTTCAAAATTAAATGTTTAAATATTAATTCTAATTTAATTTGGAATCAACTAAAATCAACATTGAAAAGTTGAAAGTGATTCCATCGTTTTTTTTTCTGCTCCGAAGCTCCGAATTATTTCATATTTACCTATCTTTACTTTAAAGGTAACGTACATTTCTTATTATACACTCTATGTAAAACTTTTTTTCCCTTTTTAAGATTAAATCATAGAAACAATATTTGTATACGTTTATAATTTCACTTTATAAAAGTTATTATTAATTGGCACACCTCATTTCAACTTAAAGAATAAATATTTCCATCATACTTTATTTCATTATACCTCCATTACCAGATAGTATGCTACAATTTTAAATTATTTGAATACAATTTATGATTAGCGTTTCTATGACCGGAAACATTTACAAAATAATATATTCACTGCATTGCATTACAAAAAATAAATAAATAAAATAAAATATATTTTGCCTGAACACCTTTTATACCTCATAGATTCTAATCACACTTCAAAAGATTCTAATAAATTCGTTGATAAATATATAATGTAATGTATAAATGTATAAATATAATATAATGTGATAAATGTATAAATGTATATGAATATGTATCCTGAAATATATTAATTAATACTTTTTAGAATTTTCGTATTTTATTAGAATCGATTCGATTAGAATCTTACGTTCTTGGTATAAAATGGCCCACAAAATATTAGCCTAAATAACTTCATTTTTTAATTTACTTTACTATAACTACTTTTTAAAATTTTAAACAAATATAGCTGCAGTCAAAGTGTTTTATTTCTTGTTGTTTTTTTAGTTTTTTTTTATGAAATACATATAAATATTTTTCGATGAAAGCTATAATATAATGCCAATGTTTGAATAAACCCTAAAATGAAACTGTTCTGTGCGGAAAATATTTTGTATATCATTAGACTTGGCAGATAAATAAAATGTTCTAAATCAGTTCTAAATTGTTTTAAATTAAATTAATTGGTGGTGTTAATAAAATAAAATTCTATAAACCAATCATCGAAGAGTAATTAATCCTTACATGAGTCCAACAGTCATATTTAGATTCTGTGCCAATAGTCTCATAAATTGCTTGTGTTAGCTTGTCATAATTGGTGTGGGTGATGAACATTTTTAGTGCAAATGACGTCAGCGGTTGCTTCCTATGACTCATGAATGACTGGATTAATTGTTATAACCAAATAGTTTTTCACCTTATCTATTATTTTTATTTTAAATTATATTCAAATTATTTTCCCCCTTATTTATAATTTTAAAATAATTATCCCTTATTTATTATTTATAATAATAACCAAATTATTCCCCCCATGTATTGTTTTTGTTTTATTTATTATATTAAAATAATAACCCCTTATTTTTTATTTTAAATAATAACCAAATTATCTCCTCCACTTGTTTATTATTTTTATTTAACTTATTATTTTAGAATTTTAATTAATAACCAAATTATTCTCACCTTATTAATTATAATTATTTTTATGATTTAATACTTCAGAATAATAACTTCTTATTTATTGTTTTAAATAATAACCAATTTATTCTCCCCTTATTTCTTTTTCTTTTTATTATTTTAAAATAATAACTCCTTATTTATTATATTATAATAATAATTATAATTATAATCAAATTATTTTTCCCCTTATTTATTATTTTTATTCTCGTTCCATCTTGTCTTTTGCGGTACTCTATCCTTAATCAACTTTGTAGCTGGGTTGTGCTTCAATGGCCTTATTCCCATCAGTCTTTATTTATTTTTAAATTTTCTTATGGTTTGTATTATTTTTATTTTATTTAATTAAGCTATAATCTAAAATATTTTAGAAGGTTTGATAATGGATGTCAAGGAGATAGGCAGAGAATTTTCATGATTAAAAGGCTTATTAGAATTATTAAATAATTCATTCATCTTTTGAATCTTTGTCTAACTTGATGTAGGTAATCTTTCCCGACCTCTGAGCTGGAACAGAAATGGAAGGTAGAAGACCCGAGCGCTATAAGTATCATAGCCTAGATTGGTAGGCAATTAACCCTCTCTAAACAAAAGCTGAATAAGAAGGGGTACTGTTAGGTCTAGCTAGCGGTAACCCATAACCTGATAACTGGGTTGTTCTTTGTCGGGGTACTCGGAACTGGCGCTGATATCGCAGAGATCTTAGTAGGTGTCACGGGCCGTTATTGGTCCTCCGGGCCGGATATGCACCGGCCAGGTTCTGTTTGGACAAAAACCGGGTACCGTTAGTCGGATAATCGATGGGAAGTGGCTTATTGAAGCTTTCCGATGAACTCATCAGGAGAATGATCCACATCCATTCAGAGACAATCCTCTCTTGTTCTACTTACTCTGTTGTAGTTCAATGAGGCGTTTTCCTGTGTTTTCCCCCCTTGCGATTGTTTCGTTTTGATGGATACTAGTGATAAACTTTAAGATATGTCAGCTTTCTCGCTCGAATTTATTATCTTTATGAATTTTCTATAGTTTATTAAAGTTTGTCAGTAAAGTAACTAAAGAAAATTCTAAAATTATTCATTTTTTATGTCATTGAATGTAACAAGTCGGACCATTTTCACTAATAGCAAGGAATTATTTTTTTTTCTGCATATAATTTCTCAAGTGTTTCCAATAATGTTTGATTATTTTCTATTTTGAAAATATCTACGACAATTATAAAAAAAATTCATAATAGCGGGATAAACATTATAATTTTTTTTTACAATTAATAATTTTACATTATTATAGTAAATAAATCGAGTTTTCATGAATGAAATAAATCCTAAAACTAGATTTATGATATATATATATATATATATATATATATATATATATATATATATATATATATATATATATATATATATATATATATATATTTATATATATATATATATATATATATATATATATATATATATATATATATATATAAAATTTAGTGTTTCCAAACTATTTTGTTTTTTAACTTATTCCATTCTTGTTCTATTTAATGACCTAATAGATGTATTAACATCCTTTTTTTTCTATCTTTCTTTTTTTAAATATATCAAAAGTTCTAATTGGTAAATATTTCAAGCCATGTAGGATAGTGCCCTGAGCAATGTCGTCAAATGAGTCGACGCCAATATATAAGGGATTAATGCAAATTATAATTAAGATTACAGGAAAAAAAAACGTCATCTTAAACATGCAAATAAATAAAATACGGAACATTAATTAACTATATGAGCGTCATAAACGTCCCCCTCCCCCTTCTACTATTAATAAACTTTCATTTCTCTACTTTATTCCAGAAAATTATTAAATTTTCGGAAGATAAATGATGTGTTAATTTATTTTTATGATTATTTAAAAAATTAATTTGTTATAGTATTATAAAAACAGTATTATAAAAAATAAAAGTAAATCAACAATGGCTCTTCGATAATTAATAATATTTAAAAATGATACATATTAATTAATTGAAGAAATGAGTGGATGAAGGTGTTATATTACAAATTTAAAGGTTTGAGAAAATTATTATTAAAGGTTTTTTAATGTAATTTAAAAAAAATATAATCTATTCAATCCACTGAAGAATCGTGCGATTAACTAAGAATGTTGTGTTGTTAATTTTACTAGGCAATGATAAGCTCATAACACCTCCATTCGTATGAAAACACCGATGTTCAAAATTCGTTATACAGCACCTTCGTTCATGTCTTCTATTAATTAATATGGATTATTGTTAAATATTACTAACTATCGAAGACACATGCATAAAGATTATAATTTCATTGGCTTACTTTCATTTTTTTTAAATGAACAGTTTTAATATATTATTTGCCCCACACTCCTTTTTTATTTTACTCTAATTTATTTTGCTTATTCTATTTCTATTAGTTGTTTGTTATTAGATTTTATTACAATACTTTTATACAAATATTAAATTATTAATTACATCTCTATTTTTTTTCTTTGCTTGTTTTGTTCAATTGTACTCTATAGGGTTTTTATTAAAAATTTAATTAAAAAATTTCATGCATTTTGGCATCACATTGGTTGTTAAATAAATTATTTGTAATTACTGAAAGCTATCAGTGGAACAGTAACAAAACAATAAAATCATGGAAAAACTATCATAATATATAAGGAAGAAAAAATTAAAAATTAAAATGTTTGTTATATATAAAAAATAAAAACAAAAGGAGGAAGTATTATTTTTCTAATCTTCTCTTCGTCAGTCGGCATCCTTATTTGTGTATATAAAAATACTTATGAATATGTATAATTGAGGAATTGCCGGAATTCTTCCAACCTTAACCATTTATTATGACAAATACTCTCCCACCAATCTTTGTTTAATTTTTTCTAGATATAAATGCATAGGAATGACTATTAATATCGAGGTAATTATGCAAGAGGCAATAGACAGACAGACAGCTCTAGAAGGCAGTGGCAGGGAGCGGAGTGGGGGGTGACCCAGTTGAGCCCGGTCGTTCACCTCCCAAGGACGCGTCCCACTTCAGTCGCTATCTCTGTATCCCTTCCATAGCCCACTCCAAGCTCTCATGTATTGTCTCATGTATCACAGAATCCATTAATGTATTATATATTATGTATTGTCGGTTGTAAGTACTATGTAAGATGACGTAACTGAGAGAGTAAGCGCGTGAAAGTCTCACCTCCACTTTCTATTGGTCCTTACCTCACCTCTTTCAGCTGTTATGTCCCGTACGAATGTGGGTTGCGTTTTTAATTATCCTAATGTGAAATACCGTTACTAGCATCGAAATTCATAAAAAATAATATTGAGTACCATCGGTAAATAGTGGACTATCCTCAATTTTTTTTTAAATTATAAAACTAGATTCTCATTATAAACATATCCATCGCATAATAAAAATATGTTTGCGGTTATCTAGTTTATTGTCGTGTTTGTTCAGGTATAATAATCCTTAAAGCGCCTTGTTTATTTGCTTTACAAAGGGATTGCCCTGACCAAATATTTAATAGACGATCATTTAAAAAAAAAAATTGTATTCTTAACATATGTTTGTTTTGTTTGATTATTTCTATTTAATTGCCATTCTTAATTCTGTTCATATTAAAAAATTAAAGTTTTTGTATATTTTAATAAATAAATAACAAATGTTGAGCTTTCCAGCCTATATTTCAGGAGTTTACTATCAAAAGTTAATATATCCACTTTTGAAAAATGATTACAAAAAAATTATCAAGAGTGCATCTCATAGAGATAAGGTCAATTTTCTATTGGAAATGTTGGTGTGTAACACCTATTTGACAGAGGAAATTTTAAGATTTGATATAAGCTAAATAATTTTTGGGTGTATAATATTAATTCTTCAAAAAAACCTTAATTTTTGAGAAGTGGATATATTTACTTTTCATAGAAAACTCCTCATTTTTTTTTTTTTTTATTATAACTTGCAACGCGTTTCCAAACACTCTTTTTCCTCATCAGGTTCTAAATACGCAAATAATAACAGTCTTTTAGTTTATATAATTTCTCTCACTCTCCTAAAAAAAAAACACAACAATAACCCTTCGTTTCTCGTTCAGTATAAAATAATGTATAGCCTTTATTTCAAGAATTGGATTATATTCGGCAAATCTGATATTTTTCTTTTATTTATAAGAATGGAATTATCCAGATTCGGCTTTGAAACCCTGCGCCGCAAAATTAATATCTTGTGTTATTATAAAAAAAAACAATTATTTTTAAATCAATTACATTCTTAGAACTAATCTTAGCATTAAAATTCTAACTGACCTGGAAAACTGATTCTATTGCGAAACCCCACTCGACGATCCTCTTATTTTTTTTTTTTTTTTTCCTCAATGCCCAGAACACTTGCAGAAGCCCATAAGTGTTTGCGGGTGAGTCAGTGTCTGGTTCATTACCCTTTAATTGGGCTAAATACTTATTTATTTTTTCTTTAAATAACAATTTCTTGCTAAATAAAAAAAAAATATAAAATCATAATAAGATAAAATTCACTGGCAGCATGTCTATATCTGGGACATTAATCTGTTGAATGTAGATATCCGATCATAGATGAATTGATCTGCGTTAATCGATACTGTTACTTTCTCATCTGTATCACTTGTTGAACGTTACTGACAATGATATAACAATTGTTTTTTATAACTATTTAGACTTATATTTGTGACAATTCGTAAAATTCTTCTATAAACAATTATAAACATTTAATTTTGTTAATTATTCAATGACGATGATGGTATGACGCAATAATTATTTAAAATAACAAATATTTTTAGTTAATTTTTATTGCATTTGCTAAATGTAGTAGAAGATCCTTTGGACGATTGTATGGAAAACCTTCCCTTTTTTCATTATTACCGTTGATCTGACGGTATTTAAACGTTTCATTATGCGAACAAAATTATATAAATTATTTTTTTCAAATATAAATGAAATTAAAAATTTACATTGATGTTTTGAACGATTAATGGATACCTTAACGGGCGATTCCTGGAAATATGCAAGTTTCAGGACATGTTTCCCGTTACTGGTTCTGAAGTCATGACCTAATCTGTTTGTCCTTGTTAAATAGTCAACATGTATTTAAACGTGACGAATAAATCATGTTTATGCATCCGTCATAAAGATAAATATTAAACTTTGAACATTAAATATATTTTTAATGTAAACCTAAAAAAAAAATTGAAAATATTCCTAGAATTTATTTTAAAATAAAAATTAAATTACGCTTCTTCCTATGTTTTCTATACCCTCTTACTAAATCAACGTTATAAATTTTCATTTATTCATTAAATACAATTATTTTAAATTATTAATTGTCAGGCAGATTAGCTTAAAATTATTAATTATATAAGCAAATAAGTACTTATTAAGTATGCTCATAGAAAAAAAATCACTATTACTATTAAAAATAACTGCCGTGAGGCAAGAAAGGTAATGAAATAAATATTTAAAATAATTAATAAAGTAATGAAGATTAATTTAAATAAAATGTAAAATGTGCTAGTAAATTCGAATGTGCTCATGATAATGCTTGATTAAGTTAAAGACACACGTCAAAAGTCAATTTTGATTTCACTGATAATACTGAAATAACTGTCGTTAAATTAATATTTTAATGTTATTAATAGTATCAAAGAAAGAATAGTTGTTTTAATTTTCAATTTAGGGTTTAAAAGAAATTGAAGTTGACACTAATTTATTATTATCAAGATTTTTTTTAAACAATTATAAACAAACATATCTTTCAAAAATTTTGTTGTGTTTTAAATGATTGCCGGTAAAATAAAAACAAAAAAATGTATGAATAAAATATTTTTAACGATTCTTGTTTTAACAATTATATCCTAATAAAGGGGATAATATATTTTATTTTATTTAGATAATGCGCGACTCGTATAAGTATTATATTAAAGTTTTAAAAAAAAAATTGATAAATAAAAAAAAAAATGCGTACCATGTCATTTTATAGTTTCCCCATTCAGTGAATATCAAATTGATTGCTACTGATTTCTAAGAGATCTAGTCAGCTTTGAGGGAAAAAAAACTGAGTAGCTAGTTAAGTAAAGAATTAGCAGATCGGTGTAAAAAAGAGAAATTAATTTTATAAAATTAATCAGTACACATTATTCTATTATTAGTAAAACACTTTACACCGTCATTATTTTATTTTGTGCAACGTTTCGGCCCTTTTTTAACAACAGTTTCGCCCATTTTCAAATTCTATATTTTGTGTCACCTATGCCAAATTATAAAATACTATGAAACATACTACTGTAAAGCAGTATTTTTTATGAACTTAATTGTTCTGGATTTTCTAATTTTCTTTTATTTGTACATTCAGTTCAGTTCTTTCCTTATTCCTGATGTAGTATTCTAAAAACATAATTTAAACAAATATTTTTCAACGCATTCTTAACAATTTGAATTATTTAAAAACAATAGACTAAATTTAAATGTAATACTTGGGCAAAATTTATTTTATTCATATTGACTAAATTTAGTAAAAATATTTTTATTTTTCTTCGTTCTCCATTTCTTAGTAAATTATTTAAAGTACTCAAAATTACTATAATGAACTATCATAATAATGTTGTTGATCGCAGAAATTAATGTTTTGAAGGATCATTACCGCTTTTTATAGTTTCATTTTTTGTCTCCTTACAAAAAAATATCATATTTTACTTTTGATTATAAGATTTTTTTTTCGTTCGAATTAATTTAATTAATGTATATTACTATGAAAATTTATCATGATCTCCCATTATCCCTATGTTTGTTCTAATATTTACGAATAGAAAAGTTCTACGAATGATTATGGTAAAATCTTATTACAAGTAGATATTATTATAATAGTTGAATATTATTGCGAATACATTACTGCAGTATGAGAGGGAAGGTTGCAGTACTATGTAGAAATATTCTGACCCTGGAATGGAGAGGGCTATGAACCCTAAGCGGGTAACCATGTCATTGGTTGGCGGCCTTCTACCGTCACTATATATGTTTCTATATCCAGTCTTTGTCACAGTTGCACTGTTCCCAACTTCTTTACCCATTTTACGCTTTATCAGATAGCGATAGAAAGTGAAAAAAGATTTGAGGAACCTTCGATTTTGTAAAAGATAATAAAATTATTTTATTAGGCTCCTGTTTTTTTTTTTGTTTTTTTCCTGAACCTTTGTGGAGAAATATCGAATCCCACACCTTTGCGCATTCCGAACGTAAAAATTGATTTTTATATATCATGGCAAATCTGTTGTGTCGGTTAATGCACCTTTTTTTCAGAATCAAAATAAATTAATAATTAAAACATCTAAATTTGTTACTGTTTAGATGTTGGATATGTCCATAGCTGTTCATATATGTACAAGCATGGTTCATATTTATATCCAACAAATTGAAAAGATAAGAAAAAACAACTAAAATTTATTGATTTTATTATTATTTTTGTCATCTTCTATTAAAGTTGAATCGATTCCTACCATTCAAATATTTAAATTTCAAGAATTAGGAATTTTATTATTTTAAGAAATATTTTGTATAATCTCTTTTGGGACACACATAAGCACAAATAAGCACTTATGATATTTTTAAAAATTTATTTATTTGGTTTCGGTTTTAGGTGCGGTGTACAACATAGGTCAGAGGCACATTGTACTTACTTTATGTTAGATGAGCTTATATAAATTATTTTTCTTTATGAACTACAAGAGATTCTTTCAACGACCCATTCCCCCCAAAACTGGTCGTAAATCGAAATGATTAAGTACTACCTGAAAAGATGAATTTTTAGTGTTAGTTAGGTTGTACGGGTTTCTAATTTCCTTCACCTATAAAAATTAATGCGGAATGTTTTTTTTTTTTTTCTAATATCCATCAGTAAATTCATGTTCAATAAATTATTAAACACATTTTTACCCGAAAAAATAAGTGTATGAATTCTTATTTTGACCACTGTAAATGTTTTTCACAAAATTTTTTAGTATTTTTTTTTTTTTTTTTTTTGACAGGAAACAAAATAATAATAATATTTTCAAGGCATACATATTTTATGCATACGCCATCAAAGCATGTATTGTTTAACGAGATCACCATGTTAGAGAATGAGGCAATATGCTCAGGTTTATGTTTATATTTTTCAATATACAACATCTATAGTACCTACTATGATTTGAGATGAGCATTTATATCTAAATGTTCTCCAACACTCACTTGCATCGCTCTAATCCAGTAGTGTAATTATTAATAAATTCAGGAGTTTTTTTTAAAGGTTTTAATATTGTATAATTGTCGTTTAACGTTTTAAAAAAAAAATAATATTGATGATGGATAATTTAAAGGGCAGAATTTCTTGTTTTGATAATTTAATTAAGGGGAAACTAATCTATAACTCTATTTATACATATTTAATGATAAGCTTGATTTTTTTTTCTTTTTAGTTAAGAATAAATTGTACGTTTCTTTATATAGTGAAGTTTATTTTTTTGATATATGATGACAATATATTATACTAATTTTATAAGAGATGTGTTATAAGATGTGTTAAGCTCTTTTAGAAAACATGGCGTATTTAATGATTTACGGGTAATTCTTTCACATCAATAATGGCAGGACTATACTACAGGCAGAGTTTTCGTGGGGCAATAACCGAACCACAATGGAGAACAATGGCGGTGAAAGCCTCCCATATGCTTTTTGCACAGAGCTTTTGGGGCCTGCCAAAAGGGCGGAAAACGGGTGAAACTGGGCAGTTTATCAGCGTTCAGAATAATTGTGAACTAATTGTGAGTGCGAGGAGTTTCACTTTCTCACTTTCTCTTGAGGTTTCTCTGAGAGCAGGGTTAGTGGCCCCAGATAGTAGTGAGAGTTGGAAGGCTTCTCGTTGTCAGAGATCAGTCACTTCGTGCTGTGTATTGTATTTTGTACATGATCATTCATATACGCGCATATAAATTATTTCACATGCATATACATTATAGATTCATCCATACTCCATTATAAACAAATTTTTGATCCCAGTTTGATTCGTGTGATTTATAATTTTTTAGGGGTAAAATTTATCATAGCTAGACTCTAGACGGTTCTACCAGTATAAATCTCATAAAAAGGTCTCCAGTTTATATGCTACAAATATGCCTAAATCTTATCATATAAAGTTCTTCTATAAATTTAACTTGATTATTTTTTCTAGCATAATAAAACTTGAGATAATTATGATCAATTAAAATAAATTAATAGGTAAACACTAAAAACTAAATAAATAATTCGAATCACAAATTTTATGCGATACGCTAATTGTATTTTTTTTTAAATGTTTATATAACTAAACATTTGACATAAAAATAGATAAAATAATTATTCCAAAAATAAACTTTTTATAAATGATATAATGATATAAATTAAAATAGCACCTTTTAAATTAAAATAGTCATAGAAGTGCTACCAATTTGTAGTTTTTTTTTTTCACAAGCTATTGTCATATAATAATAATTTCATCAATAAAAATATTTATATTTAAAATTATATAAAAATTACTATTTAACGGTCGGAGGCTTTTTCTCTTAGCCTAATGTTCACTAGGCTAAAAGAGATGCTGCAGAACTTTATTGATTGCTATACACACTGCATACTATTTTATATATATTAATAGACAATGTTTACAATTTATAATAATAATAATACAGTACAGATACATCTTTTCTTTTTTATCATTTCATTTTTTTTTTTTATAAGGTTTTCATTTAGTTTTAGTTTTTATTAAATGCATTCTCTCTATAGGCCTCTTTAATTACTACATTAAAAAAATCATTTCATAACTAATTAATTATTCAAAATATATATTTTTCTTTTTGTTCATTTGTTAAAGAATTAAATGTGGTTTTTTTTTTGGGAGGGGAGGGATTTTTTAAATCCTATATTTTCTACTTTTCTTGTCTTCATTTTTTTATTTTAAATTTAAGTAGTTGATTATATAAATTCTTTTCTTTTTTATCCGTTCAAGAAATCTATTTTATTTATTTTTTAAAGAGCTTTATTGTTTGTTTCATATACATTTATATTTTAATTATATTTATTTTTATTTGATTCATTTCCAACATTAAAATAGAATATAATAAGATTGTGATCTGTAAGAGCTGTGATTCATATTTGATGTTTTCTTATATTAATCGGTTTGGGCCAAATTTATTTTTTTTTTTATTAATATAATTCCTTAGTTAATTATTCTGGCTAATATTAATGCAGCGATGATGGTAACCAGAAGAAGCCAAGCAGTGGAATCAGTGAAAGGCTCGGTTTCTTCAACCGAGAGTGAAACAGCTGTTTTTCTGCTTTCGGTCGGTGGAGTAGTATTGGAGGGGGGATCCTAGCGTTCGACGCTCCGGCATTTTTCGAAATCTCTTTAATATTTCGATTAAATTTACCAAAATTATTTTTCAATTTGAAAAGAGAAGAGGACAGAGAGAGAGTTAGGTAAGGAGAGGAGCTGATGTAAGAAAGGCAGCTTTCTATCGACTAAGGAGGGCGGGTGAACGGCCTAGCCTCACTGGGTCAGGGATCCGCCGAGGGAGCAACGGCCCCAGCTAGCCTCCATCCCAGGCCCCGGCTCAGCTAGCCTCGCTGTAGGCCCCTCTGACCCCCTTCCCCTCCCCGAGGCTAGCCGATTTAAAGCTCGCCCTAGTTCGCCGGGTCAACGCACCCCAACTGGGCTACCTCAGCCTCCCAGAGCTGTTTCACTTTTCAATTCCTATCATCCCGTCCACTTTCCCATATATTATATCATATCTACGGTTCGTTATATTCATAGTTATACCCATAGATAAATCGTTAAGGTTTATTTCAATTAAATGAATTGATTAATAATGTCATATTCTGGGCATAGTGATAAGATCCTTCTACCCCCCTCTCTTGAACCGTGCGTCACACAACAGAATTACCAATTCATTTTTGCCCTGACCGCTTCGGCTGGACCGAAATACTGCAACCTTCAATCCATTTTGCCATGAAAATACATTTAAGATAATTTGACTTACCTACCTACTTATTGTTAATGAAACTTCCTAGTAAATCAATAATTTTAAAATTGAAAAAAAAAATTTAATCTATTCAATAATAAAAACATTATGTTGCCTAAAATTACGTAAGATAAAACAATTAATTATATATATATATATATATATATATATATATATATATATATATATATATATATATATATATATATCTGTGTGTGTGTGTGTATTTATTTTTTAAATAGAACAACAATATGAAAAAAGAACGTATACATAATTCTCAATGGAAATAAATTTTAAATAACCTTAAAGAAAAAGAAAAATAATTATCCTAGTATTTTTTTTTTTATTGCAAGAAATATTCATAAATTTGTTTGTTTTTTTATTAATAAGCATTATAAGCATATTATTTTTTAATTATGCTTATATATATTAAGGTGACAAAAGTTACTCTTTACTGTTTTTAATATTTTTTAAACAGAGTGACAATGAAAAAAATAGGAGTAAACTGTAATTGAATTTTTAACTGTATTGAAAATAAATAAAATAAACAGGAATTATCCTAGATTTTTTTTATCATTAAAAATTTGATTAAGCGCATATGAAAATTATTTTAAAAAATCTTATTATTTTTTTATTTACGCTTTCTTAGAATGATTGATGAACTAATACTCTTTAATCATTTTTAAATGTTCATTATATTTTTTACTACCTAGAAACAATTTTTTTTTTTATTTAAATGTTTCATTAAAAACAAATTAATTAGGTTTAACAAAAGAAGAATTACTTACATTAAAGTAATATTATTAAAGCGTTTTTATATACATTTTTAAACCTGTTTATTATTTATTATGGGCGATAAACTATGCAACCAGACCATTTTTATTGATTTTGTTTTATTTTAATGAACGGCGGCATCAAAATGTGTGTCTGTATCATTCTCAAAGAAATTGATTTTTAAATTACCTAGAAATAAATATTTAGTTATTACCGTTGTATGTTTTTAACTTAAATATGTTTTGATTAATTATAGAAAAAATATCTATAAAGCTATTTTTTTAAACTTTATTATTATTATTTAGATTTTTGATGTATGTTGTTTATTAAGACTGAGGAACTATGTTCCATCCAACTTCTTTTTTTTTTTTATTGGACCAACTATCATTTATCCCCACTTTTTTTTATTTTTAAATTTTATATTACTATTTTAGATTATGGCGTTTGATATGTTTCAAGTACTAATTCTGGCATATAAATAAATTATACAGAAAGGAAAAAATAGTTTCCTTTGAAAAATTAAAATAGGAATAAACTAGTTTAAAGTATTACAGATTACAATATAATTTTTTGAGCATGTAGATCAAATCCCTCTCTCCCCTCTCTTGGGCTCTGCGTCATACTCCTACACAATCTCTAAGGCTCCTGAATCAGGAATGTTTTTTTTATAGCACAACATATTTCTTTAGATCCGTGCTTTGTTCTCATAATGAATAATATTTAAAAATATAGAAAATTTTAAGAGATAAAAACCAAATAAAAGTTCATCTACCTAAGAATTTTTAATTAGCTGAAACCTATTAGTTTTGATTTATAATTTGTATTCATCCAAAAAAATAATTGATTTTTGCTTTTTTATTTCTGGACATATGGGTGTGTTTCTAAATATTTTTTTTTCTATATAATATTTTATTTCAGTATGATTTTTAAAATATAAATATTAATAATATGTATCTTGATGTGTGCTTTGTGAACTCTGGAAATAACTATTTTGTTCTGATCCATCAAAAACTAATTATTTCATTTTTATACATGATTAAATTTTTGTTTATTTATTTAAAATATATTCGTTTCGCTGAGGTTTTTCGGTATTTTAAATAAATAATTTCATAATTTTATATTTCTTAAACAGTTCAAAAATAGATTCGAAAGACACTCTTGGAGCCTTAGAAGTCAGTAACTCTCCACTGCTGAACAGGATGTGTCGAAAGAGGCTTGCAAAAGCCTCCTCAAAGGAACATTAGCATATTCTGTCCAAGATGGAAATTGTCTTGTGCTGCAACGCTCCACTTGAAATTTCTCGATATAGTTCCGAACCGAATTTCGTAATTATTGAACTCAATTAGTCTGGGAAACGGTGTAGTGATTATATATCAGTCAAAACGAAATCTACATCAAAGTTGGATTTCACTTATAGAGACTAAACTGGTCAGACTAGATAGAATATTGAATAAATATGAAGTTTTGCGATTTTTTTTTCCTCTCTGTATTTATTGCTTTAGTTTATTTTGTTCCTTCATATTTATTTTTTGAACATATAAAAAAAAAGAGAAATCATTATTGCTGCAACGGTTTCGGTAAAATTAAATGCATATTAGATCATGCATTAATAATTAAAATAAATTACATTTATTCAGGTTAATAATTTAAACGAATATCATAAATTTGGCAACGAAATGATGCATTCTATTCAAATTTTAGGTTTATTTTTTTAGATTTTCTGTTGTGGCTGTCCCGTGGATTTTAATCAATTTTTTTTTTGTATTGACAACTTTAGGTTTAAAACATGGCGCTCATATGATATCTTGACCAAATATATTGATGGTTATATCTCAAAAATTAAATGCTTCAAATAATACATTCAATTATTTCGCATTCCTATTTTTTTAAAAATAATTCAATACTTTTTAAAATAAAATATCATCTATTCCTTTTTGAAAATAATTTTATTTTTATTTTATCTGAGGGTATAAATCATTATTTTGGTGGCTCAAATTCTGGACCAATATTCATATACGCCCTTCATATTTTCATGCATAATTTATTCAAATAATTTCACCTAGACGACGTTACGGACTAAACTGTCTATTTTCCATTTCTTCCATTTCTTTATGCGTTGACCAATCTCGTCGACGTGAAATTATTGGAATAAATTATTTATGATAACATGAAGAATGTGTGTACATGTTTATAAATATATATATATATATATATTCATAAACATATATACAAGACCTGACTGAACGGGCTTCCATGATGGAGAAATCACGCTCGGGACGGGAAGGAGAGTAGATCTATTGTTGAGAAGGCCATGTTCTCAGAGGATCGTAGAGGCGAATTATAAATAAATAATCGTCAAGATGATTATTTTTTTATGGTTCAGAGAGGTACCAAAAATATCCATCGTGTGACCGCTGGAGAGTAGTTGTATTTTAAACAAAACTGTCACAAGTCAAACAATTTAGACCTAAAATTATGTTTGGAATAAAAAATACCTTTATCACCAAGCATTTACTTGCAAATGGGTTCAAGAAATCGTTCGATAATCTATTGAAATTCTACAAACGCTTCAAGCGCCCTTTCCTCAAAATAGGGAAAAACTATTCATTTTTTAAAATAAATTTTCAATTGACTTTCTCAACGTGATGATTTTGCTGGTCTTTCAAACTAACAATACATATATATTCATATTGTTTCAAAAATTTAATCACCAAATAATCTATTCCATTTTATTTTTAATGTATATATATTTTTTTGATGTCACCTTCACGTCATAAACTATAGATTTGCTTCCGTGGAAGGCAGTTCTACCAACCGACTAGAAAGAGGATTGTGGCAGGTCGGGGCCTACCTGTTGGCAGCACTGCTGTTGTATTATCTATAGCCGTTCGCTTCCTATTTCGATTAGACCTATTTATATCGATACTTCCTCCGAAGTGGCCTATCGAACCTTAAGGGTGGAAAATTATTTATCCGGCGGCTGATGAAATATTCAGGGGGTTATCAACCCCTCTTGGACGCCGTTTACGTCAAGAAATAAATTCTGAATGAATTCGTAGAATTTTGTTTCCTTAATTTTAGATAATGAATTTTTAAAAAAATGCATATAATTATATTCAAGAAGTTGTACCTAAATTACTTTTAATATTTCAGTTTTGTGAAATAATTAGTCTCGTTTCTTTATAAAATAACATTTTTGTTTTTTGGTTGAAGTGGATAATTTTTAATGTAAAAAATTACTTTGAATGTTTTAATATATTTATATATTCACACTACTGTTTGTAGAAGCGATTTATTTTTTAAAATATTCTTTGAATTTGGATGAAACAAAAAAATTACATAATATTTTTTTTTAAATCCCAAAACAATATCTAATTATTAATTTATTTATTTTTATGAACCAGAGGTTTATGGATAATAATACATTGCTATTGGCTATTTAATAAGTGTAATATAATTTGTTTTTAAAATCAGATTTACTATTTATGATAAAAATGAAATAAATTTTTTTTTTTGGGGGGGGGCAGGAGCTTTATTCTTGTTTAATAAATCTCGCAGTTCATTATTTTTTTATTCCACCCTTTTAAATTCGGGATATATCTTTTCCCGACTTCCATTTCAATGTGAATCCCCCTGACTGTTTTATTGCTCAACCTTTCTATTCAGGGCAATGTTCCTTGTTTTTCAGCTTTTCTCTGTTTTCATTTTTGATTCTTCTTTTTTTTAATAATTTAACTATTGAAAATCTCGATTTAATTTAAAATATTTCGGCTATTCATTAACTTCTTGACCCGTTATGGCAGGTAGAAGAGTTGCAGGCAGTAAGGGTTACGTTACAACTGGCATTTGTAGCCTCTTGGGCTATTCTGCTGAGATTTCATAATTCTTCCCAGAAATTAAGGACAGGCGGTCATAAGAGGCTCACGGACCTAGGAAATGAAGAACGTTATTTAAATTTTTAGAAACAATTTCAAAATGTAGATACCGAAACTGTTCTAATTCCCGAGACATTACGTTTATCGAGGCTTGTTTTAAACATTATAATCTGTTATCACGTGTAGCTGAGATAAGATAAACAGTAAAGAGGAAAATAGAAGATGACTATTTCTGCTTATCGGAGTTTGCCCCCCTTTTCGTTAGAGTGGGAAAGGCAAAGGAAATCTGCATATTCTGGGATAATATAAATATACTATACACATAATGTTACCAATAAAAATTACATTGCAGTTTATAAAATTGATGTAAATATTATTATACATAGTTCAGTGTATTTATAATAAACTAGCTGATCCGGCAATGCTATGCTATTGGTTGATTTGAGTTTTAGTTTAAATGAATACAATTGAAAGTTTGATAAAAAAAAAAAAAAAATACTGCGCGCTGTACCGTTGCTAATAATTGTCCGATTTTAATGACTCTTTTTTTAAGGGAATTTAATAATCTTTAAAATGAGCACTCTTGTTATCAGCGAAAAATGCATGGATACTTTTCGAGCTATGCGCAAATAAAATATTCTTTCCGTTATAACTTTATCCTTCTTCTCATCCTGGATGTTATTTTTGTACGGATAGTTTTAAGGGATTAAGGAGAAGACTTTAGGATAGCTTCATAAAACTCCACGGAGACGTTTAGGCGCTACAATTTAGGGAAGAAGAGGTTTTTCGGCTTTTGCGCTATATCGATATCCGTAGATTTTATTATAGCGAAACCATCTAGAAGCCATGGCGATGATATAGTTAAAATTTGGTAAAGATTGGCTTTGTAGTTTCCGCAGTCAGCACTTAAAAACAAAAATCAAGCTGTTATTTTTAATCATTTTACATAATAATATGATAAAACGTGAGTAAAATTCCACATTGAGAGCAAAATCTGTAATTGTTATGCTATTGTTTAATGATAAGAATTAAAAAAAAAAACTGTAAACATACATACATATATATATATATATATATATATATATATATATATATATATATATATATATATATATATATATAGTTCTTTTTAGTATATTATTTATTCAATCGACCTATGCCTATATTTTTTCTCTTTTTTTTCTTAATTTCCAGCCTCTAATCCCTACTATATTACCTTTTTAGTAACAACAGCTGGGTAATAAATTTTCCTTAAGCGTTTCGCAAAAAGCCACTCGCTTTTCAGGAAGAAAAACGGCCCTCCATCAAGGTAATGAATGTTTTCTCCGGAAGCCGTTACTTCCGGCTCGCTTACCCAGTTTCCAGTTCACGGTTCAGGTTTGCGCGGCGATGGTAGGTCGGGGGGTTATGGCCTGGCATGGGATTCTACAGGTTACTGGAGAGGCGACTGATCCAAGAGTGGGGCTGGAACCGGAACACTCTCGCTTGGTGGAAGTGGGTCTTGGAGAGAGTTATACTCTCCCTCTTATTTTCTTCCTGGAAGGTTAATGTATTTCTCGTCATGGGATGATTGGCTTACAGAAAAGAACAATACAATGCTTTACGGTTTTGTTTTCTTACAAAGCATATGGAAATTAAAGAGAATTATAAGTTACTCTATCAATGAATTCAAATTTTATAAAAAACCTAATATATTTAAAACCTATTTTTTTAAAAGCAAAACATAACTTATGTATCTCAAACACAAGTAAATAACCAACGTTTCACTAATTCTGTTTACATCGGGACAGATAAGATCAAATAAATACCGAACAAAGACATCATGGTTGAGTGACTCCAAGACATCTCTAACTACCTATATACTCATAGTATGTGTTGACATGCCTTGGAGTGATGTGATGTCTCTTGTTGATGGTTCTTTTCTGGACTATTGATGTGAGATGTGCTATTGCTGTCTTTGTTTTGCATTTATGTGATATATTATTTCTTTGTCTTGAAATAACGAATGAACCTGGAAAACCTTGACTTGTTACAATAGTTAGCAACTTATATTTAAGAGATATAAGGCTTGGTTTTTTTTTTTTTTAGAGAACCGAGATAATTAAGATACTAAAGCCATGAACTATTGATTACAGTTATGTCGTTTTATTTAATTTTAATTAATAGTTATAAATTACTCTAATACTGTTTATTTTTGTAATTATAATAGGAGCATTAGAAAGATTTGAATGATATCGGAATAGATGTGACGCAAAGGGTAGCTGAGGGCTCCGACCTATCCCGGGGTCAGTGAACCCGCCCCCCTGGGCAGCCCTGCGACCCCAATAATCCGGTCTTTATTTGGACCTTTGGAAGTCTTGGATATATACCGGAATGACGGAATAGAATCTACCAATGGCCGAGTTTCATATCATTTCCGTTGTTCCAGTTTAAAATATTTCAATAATCATTAATTTTGGGCCGAATTTGAAAGTCAGTGTGCAGTGTGTCGACAGGACAGAATCTGAGAAAATGAAAGCTGAAATTTTAATTTTTTAAATACACCATTGTATTTTTTTAATGTTTAATTGTATTTTTAATTTTACTAGAACTTTTTTTTCTAGTTTTTATTCAAATTGATTCTTTAATTGTACATTTTTATTTATAAATTCTTTTAATTTATAAAAGTTTTGATTTTTATTGTCCACCGATATTCATTTCAATTAAATATTTCTCCTAATTCAAAACAAATCTCTTTTTTGCCGCCAATATTGAAAACGAAATAATTAAATTAAAAATTAACATGCAATATTTCAAAATTGCGGAAGCCAGAATTTTAATAAATCGCCCTACATTTTATGCTATACCTGATACCAGAAAAGCATTCTTAGCAGATTTCAATACCTTCATCGGTTTTTAAAAGCTCTGCATAGTCATTAATAATTTTTACGAAACATAGTTATGGTATAATACCAATCGAAAAAAAAATTACATACATACTTTTATATACATATAATTTAAAAACTTAAATTTATAATTTTTATTTTTTTTATTTACAGGTGAGTTATCTGCTGAAAAGTTATCTTCAACTGTATGTAAAGGTTATAATTTAAAATATTATATTTATATAATAATTTGTATTTTTTTTTTTATATCATGTTTTGTTTTACTTAAATTCCTTTGTCACTTTAGTTATGCTTCTTATAATGCTCATTTTTTTCCCTTCTGATGTAACAGTTTTTATTTTATGTATTTCGTATGTATTTAAAACTATGATTGTTGAATGAATAAGTGGGATGAAAATATCATGTTCCAGTACACCAGGGTATTTTTTTTACTGTATTTTTTTTTAATGGATATATGTTTGTTTGATTACAATTTAGATACAAATAATTTTCATTAAATTTTTTCCCAAGTATTTGACTGGCTGAAAATCGCGAGGCATTTGGACCAATGACAGGTTGATGTAAATAGTGCTCTCCAGTGGAATAGGGGTTAAGGGTCGGTGACCTGGGGGTAGCGCATGCTCAGCTCTTGGGGGTTGTTCAACCCTCAGTGTCATGGCACCTGTGCGGCATGACCCATCTCATTGGTAAATCTTTACAAATTATTTCTTAATTATTATTTTTATATACATATACAAAAAAATATATTTATTGTCGGATTTTTCTCCAGTTGCAAGATAGCTTTTTCTTAAGAACTTTTCAAGTTCAAGAAGTCGTTGAACGCTTGGAGGGCTCCTAAACCGCGAAAGCCATTTGATAATTTTCTGTCAATGCCTTTTCAACATTACGGTTAATTATATAAGCAAAGGTTAATTAATAGTTACAAAAACATTTTTCCCTGGAATGTTGTTTGTTGCTTAATAAATAACGCCCATGCGGTTTGTTTTGACAGGCCAATTATAATGTGGGTTGTATTTAATAATTTGGGCATTTAATGTATTACACTGATTCTGACTTAATCCATAAGTATTTTAATTTTAGTCTGTTTGGATTTTTTTTTTTCCACATTTCCCGGGAAATTTTCAGAATATACTGATTTTATGCTTACGAAATGATAATTCTTGTATTTTTATGCTTATATTTATATAAAATTATTATAGTATTTTTTTTTTATTAAAAAGAAAATAATAATAAGATTATTTCTGAAGTAGCTTGCTATTCTATATTACTAAATTATTTGTTTTAAATATCGATAGTTTATTTCTGGCTGAAAATATCAAGAAATCCTAAACATATTTAATATTATTTATAAATGTTAAAGCTAAATAGTTTTAAAAAACATACTACTAGTCATATATGTTTCAAATTATACAAATGAATATCCTTGGCATTGTGAATGATTGTTTTTATGTCTAAGTTGAATGGATTGTATTGTAATTTAAAAAAGCCCGCCAGGCTGGGCTGTTGTCAAGTTCAGCCACACGTGGGGCATTGAACTTTGTTCTGGAACATTCAGTGGGCCTCATGCTTAACCTTATTCCATACAAGTTTAGGAATGATTTTTATTTATTTTTAAAAACTTCTGTTGATGTTATAAAAAATTGTAATTTATATCTATATTTTTTCTTAATAAGTTGAACAAAACATGATAAATTATGTTACGCAGGATTCACTTCAAGAAATTATTTCATATAAAAAATTAACTTTATTTTTTTTAAGTACGCGATACTTTATTTATTTAGTAATTTAAAAAAAATTAATTTAATAAAAATTAATTTTATTTATAGGTTTAATAGGTTATAGCGATTTCGTATTTTATTTTTAACGCCAATATTAACATCATGAAATTTAATTATTTATCGCCTCCAGTATTAATTTCCTTAAAAGCCATCGTGACATTTCTTAATAAGGTAAGAAGGATGAAGGCTATGAATTTTTTCAATTTTATTTTATTTATTTTACTACTTAAAAACAGCAATATTAATTTATTCAAAACAAAAAGCGCTCATAAGGTTGAATATATACATAGTACAATCTGTAAAAATATACATTCAGTTCATTATAACCTGTAAGATTTTTTTTTTTTTTTATTCTGAAGCTATTGATATCATTTCACTTTTAAAAGTTAATATTGTTAGAGGTTATTATTTAATAATAAAGCAACAGAATTTATTACTACATATACCATTTCGTTGATATTAGATGTCGCCCGGTTAAAAAAAATTATTCAACATGGTTAAAATTAAAAGTATGGCGCATAAATGAGAGAAAATAATATAATTGAAAATAATCTTGTAATTGAACAAAAAAAAAAAAAAATTAACAATGCGTTTTTTAAACAATATTGATTGGTTATGAGCATTCATAAATCACCAATATACCTTATTTATTTGTATTCTTTAAATTATATTGTTTCTTTATCATATTGCCTCATTTTATTCTAAATACAATTGTATTTCATGAAATTTACAAACATACTTGTTCATGGAAAAAATATGTTTGAATCGTCCTATTTTAATTTTGGAGATGCCCCAGAATTATCTTATATTGAAGTGCGTGCTATCAAGGGATAGTTTCTTCACAAGTTACTGTCCTATCAAATTATTTAGATTACTATATTTATTTTAGAAACAGTTGTAAATCTCTATAATTAAATTAAATGCAAATTATTTTGTTTAAAAACAATATATATGGAAGGATATGTAAAAAAAACAGCATTATTTAAAGACTTCTTGGTAGGTGAATTCGTTGTTTTGTATTGTACATCTAAACATAAGTATCTAAAAAATTAGTTTGTTTACAAAACTGCAGCCTGATTCTTGATTCTTTCGGCATTGCGAATCCTGCAGGGAACAAAGCGACCAAAGGCAGACATAACGTGGTTACATGAACCTCTCCAAGTTCCTCCACCGCGGTCGGGGTAGGGGACGACCCCATCTTTGGAAGGGAAAGTCCTGACCCGGAAGAGAGGAGTTTCACTCTCGATGGCTCCAAGAACGTCGGCTGTCGGTCCTCGTGGAAGTTTACCCCCACCGCGAGTGGAGTCGATCCTGACACAATCTCTATGGCACATATACCGGCTTACCCAACGGCTGGAGATTGAAATCCTTTAGTGACCTTTCGTCCTTTGTAGAAGAGAGAAACTCGTTGGCTAATGAATTATTTTATAATGATAAATATTTTCTACTAAAAGAAGATAGCATAATAAACTATAATAAAGCTAAGATAGATTTAGGAATCGTTATTCTTAATTCAGTTGGATCTACTCATTTAATCTTTCCCAAATGAGATTTTTTTATTGCAATTAGTACTATTTGGAAGTAACATCCAAATTTTAATATCATGGAGGCTAATGTTACAGAATTATGATCTGATTTGAGAATCATTAATACCTTTTTATCAACACTTAATGGTTATCTGTGGTCCATTTTTATACACTTTCGATTGCCTTCTATCTATAAAAATTCTGACCCTCCGTATATTACCTATTATTAATGAAGGGTTTTATTAATATTGCCATAAACCGTAGACTGCTGAGTGGTGCTAACCCAGATACTGGATGAACAAATCTAGAAGAGTCCTCAGTGATATAACTACACCAATAATCCTCGATCGGACATCGCCCCCTGTCCCATATTCCCCCACCACGTCTCCATCTCAAGGTGATACAGCTCACTGTGCCTTTGCAACCGCTCTTAGAGCCAATTTTCTTTATAAATACACAAATGTATCCTGTATTATATATCACTGTGTTGTTCTCAGCTATATTTATTTATTGAAAAAAATAATATAGTATATTTCCTTTCCTACTATATTAATATATTATAACTTATTTATTCTTGAATATAGTTAAAATTACTCATGAACAGGCTAAAATGCATATTTTTTAATTATGAGAAATAATACTACCACAAATATACATTTAATTAATAAAAAATCGAAATTCACCAATGCCATTTTTTTTATGAACTATCCATTATTAGTAAAATCATTAATTTTTTTATCATATTCTGATCATGTAGTTTTTCCTGAATTTTGTTTCATATTATTTAACTACTCTTACTTAAATGTTATATATTTTCTATAAATGATCTTTTAAATTTGTATAGAGCATATTTACATGGATGATTGTAAACATATACCTAAATTTAAAAAAAAAGAAAGAAAAAAAGACTGAATTAATCTTTATAAATGTGCAGTAAACTGTTGATTCTGATTTATAAATTAGAGTTTTAACTTGATGATGATTTTATGTTTTAACGCCATGAAAAAAAAAATGAGAATTGGAAGAATAAAGCCGTTTTTTTTTAACTTAAATTGTTTTAATTTTATTTCTATTCTTAGTTTGAAGGATAATAAATAGGATAATTTCTTTATATGCATGTATACGATGTTCGTTGCGTTAAAGAAGGTTTAAAATGTATTCATCCCAGAGCATTACGATTCTAGCGAAAAATAAACATATTTATACAAAAAATATATATATATTTTTTGTTTATGTCCATTATTTGTTCATAGTCTCGGTTTATTTTAATTGATTGTGTTTACTCCGAATTACATAATTTATATGAAAAATAAAAAATCGGTTTTTCGTACTCTTGCATTACACATGTCTTATGTAAATGGATAAGGATTCCAAAACCGTGACACACTATATGATATCAGATATGCCTTTAGTCAAAATGGATAATTATGTATATAGATGAAAATGAGTGATAATTTTCAATAATTGTTATTGAAACGGAATTTTAAATTAGTGATATGAAATAATTGAATTTATTTGTATTTTTTTTTCCTTTTTATTATGGAATTATCTCTCTCATTATCTCACTCCCTCCCTCTCTCTTTTTTTTAAGAGTTCCAACTGTATTATGGTATGCTCCTGGGCTACATTTTGCGCCTTGTGCACCGCGCGTGCAGATATATGCGCGCACACACGGGCCTGAAGAGATCTAGAAAGGCGGGTAGTGCCCTTGGGAAGGCGGGTGACGCAAGCCCAGTGAGAGCTGAGGTCTGTGAACCCTAACTAGCACACCTCAGGGACCAATAGCCTCCAGGTCCTTTTGGGTACCTCCTGCATCTGGTTCTGGCTAATTCTCTCCATTCACACCTGGTTCCAAAAAGAGATTTTTCGGGAGTGGTTGGGAACCTATAGTGACGGGACTTGGAATCCTGAACTTAACCCATATTACCAGTAATATATTCGCAACTAATTGCTGCCTTTGTTTATTCAAGATACGTAAATGAGATAGTGTGGTTTGCTAGTCAAACTGTCTTGCTCCTGTATATATTACCTAAAAATATATGATGATCCATTCTATAGAATATCTTCCAATTTATTCCAAATTGAGGAATATTCTTATTTTCCATAGCTTGCTAGTAGTTCTCCTATGTATTAATGCATAAAACATATACCTTTTAGAAAATAAAATAATATCACATTAAGAAAAAAAAACTGAAATACTTAACTAAATAATAAATTCAGGAAAATCCTTTCTTTACTTTGCTTCTTTATTAAATTACATTTTAATAAATACACAAGGTTTATTAAATATTTACACTTTATTAAATACACAAGGTTTCGGGCCCATTGTCAAGCCTATCATCTTGGATAGTATTTAATCATATTCAGTCAATTAAAAGCGATTTTTCTCTAAACTGTTTAATTTTCACATAAGAAGTTCTTAATAGTCATTCGATTTAGTTTATCATAATCACGATTCATCTAAAAATACACTATGCTCCTTTGTAATTACAATTTTTGAAATAGTTTTTTAATTAACTGACAGTGTGGAATATGATTAAATACCACCAAATGAAGAGAATGGGTTTGAAAATGGGCAAAATGGACCCGAAACGTAGCCTAACGTAATTTAAAAAAGAAAGAAAGTTTAAAATGGTTTATTTTCCTGAAAATATAATACTATAAAAAAATAAATAAAATATTCCTGCAACATTTAAAATATTTTAAAACTAATTTATATTTACCTGTTCTACATTGATAGCTGTGTTTGAATTTTGAGATAATCTATCCTGCAAACAAAAATATTTTATAACTATATTACAAAAATATTACAAAATTTTTTATCTTTATATAAAAAATATTTAAAAGGCCTTAATATTCAAATAATTGACTATTATTACTAAATTAAATTATAGCAAATTATATAACTAAGATCATATCATGTCTGTATATTTATTAGTGATTTTTTGTTGCTTAAAGATTAATTTAAAATAATTATTGGCCCCATATCCTGGTTCAAATATGTTTTAAAAAGTATTTACTTCACGTCAATCGGAGCTCTTAGATTATTTTTAATTAATTAAGTTTTTTTTTCGCGTTTATTAATTTGTAAATTAAATCTTCACACATCCTTGTTTGTTGTATAGCCCTGGTTCGCATAATGAAAAAATAAACAATAAAACTGAAGATAAGAATAAAAAAAAATTATCAGACAGCTTGAATTATAGATAAGATAGTCTGAGATTTATAATCATCTTTAAATTTGAAACAACTGAGAAATTTAATTTGTCATTGAGTTAATTTAATTATTTTTAAATTTTAATATGCATACTAGAAATGACATAGACAACTATTTATATTTGTTTACAATATATTCATATGTAGAATTTATAATTAAATTAAGTTATTCCATTTTTTAAAACTATTGTATTTATAAATTGTTTTATATATATATATATATATATATATATATATATATATATATATATATATATATATATATATATATATATAATTTTCACATAATAATGCAGACGGCTAGATTTGTTGAATAATATATGAATAATTTTATATATGTAACATAACAACATGTATAACTTCTTGTAACGAATTAGAAACTCTCACTGGATGCCGTCAGAAGTGCAACGTTCCAATGGAGTGTGTTCTATCAATACTCTCTACTCTTCCTATTTTCACTTTCTGATAGTGTCTGATCTTCTAACATCATATGTCGTAACAAAGAGGTATTTTTATGGCAAGGGTAGAAATTCCGATGTAAGTAAATGATGAGTATACTAACCGTATATTTCCACTAATTATACATATAATCATAAATTCAGCTGTTGGACAACACGGAATAAATAGATTTGTTTTTTTAAGTGTCACCACATTCTTGACTGGTTAATCATTTTATTTCATCAAGAATGGATTTTATAATCAATTATTTTAATACGTATAATAAAAAATGAATTGAAAAATATAACGCTGACAAGTGTTGATATTTGCAATTCATACAGGAAAATTTATTCATATTTTAATTTTGTTATATTTGATCAAACACGATTAAAATAATAAGAAAAATAACACACAAAAAAGATAACCAGCTAATTAAAATAAGTAGATATACCATTTCATCGTGATAATATTTTAATCGATTGTAAATAATTACCCCAATATTTCGCCTATTGTACAAAAATAGGCCATATTGTTATATTACAAATATAATTGTACAGTGCAAAAAATATAAAATATTTTATATATATATATATGTGTGGTGTGTGTTTGTGTGTGTCTGAATATATGTATATGTACATATCCGCACTTTGATAATTAACCGAGTTTCTGTTAATATCAAATTAATTATTGTGCACCCCTATAATTTTTTGAATTATCTAAAACAAATTTTGGTCTGAAACTAATTTTCCGTCTGGGCATTGAACGATAAACTCAGGGTCCCATCCTTCACCGAAGGCAATCGTTGCTGCAAAATTCAGGGGCCTTCAGATATACATTAACCTCATGATCTTTCGCTTTTCAGTGTTCTCCTGCAGAAATTCATTTTCTCTCTGCCTTTTGATATGATTGTTGTAATTTCAAATGATATCGTTGAGGTCATTATGCTGACGCTGAGTCAGTACAGAAGTGATCAAAATAGCTTGAAAAATAGTGGTAGATTGTATATTTTGTTTCGCTGAAAATTGAAAATGTAAGCATTAAAATATAAAAATAATCGTGATATGTGTTCATTGGACAAATACTTCAATCAATCATAAAAATAATTATTTATCAGTACAATTTTCAATGGATAATTGTTAAACTATTTACAAGTGATCTAATTATATTTGGTTAGTTTGTATTCGGCTGTTGATGTGTGATGTACCATGTCTAGTCTGTATAAATATGATTTTGCAGTTTTCAGTCCTGATTCCTTGATTGGCGAAACGTTTTTAACTGCTATTTTAGAGTCTTAAGGCAAAGAATCATCCAATAATACCAATATTATGATTGTTTTACTCTCATTAAAAAAAATTAAAAAATCCCCTCAATGTTAATGTTCCATATTTAATTTTGTCGATAGTATGTACCATTTTAACATAGTCCTGTTTTTTTTATTTTCTAAACACAATAGTAATTTCAAAATGATTATTCTACTAGTTAACCTTGGTTCTGCTATTCGAAATCTACACTATGGACGGATATATAATCCAAAACCGCTATAATTTGATCTGTGAAGTGAGTAGTGCAACATTGGAGGGGAGAGGGATCACCTTGAGCGGTTGGGAAAATCGGCCCAGTGCTGCTATCTGGGTCAGGGGGCGACGACCGTTGCCCAAGGAGAAGTGTTAGTCCTTAAGGATACTCCAGGGAGGGGTCCTTCCAGAATCTTTTGCTGGAAATTTCGAACGTTCAAGATATTGTTTATCGCATAATAACATAGAGCGCCTTTGATCCATTGTGATAAGTGAAACCTTTAAAAAGATACAAAAAAATTAAGGAAAACATTGAAATGATTATCTTCCTTGTAGTACACCGACAATGGCAGTATACGCTAATCGCTTTCAGACTTTTTTATGAGCTATATTGTAAATTATTTCAAGATTGTTTAATTATATTCATTTATGCATACCGTGAATCATTAATTTATTGTTTTGCATAATATTTCTGCATTAGAAAAATGAATCTAGATAAACCGCTCTTTAACTTCACATTCATTAAATGAATATCAGTATTAATGTAGTCATCTAACTTGTATTTATAATATTAATATATCGAATTCGATCACTAGAATAATAAACAATTTTCATTTTTAATTATAATATTCAAATAATGTTCCTTGGCTGAAAAGCAATCGGTTGAAAGATTTCCTTCTCTAATAGTCCTGTAAATCATGCAAATTTAAAGAAAAATAAATATTATTTTAATTTTTGTTTGGTTATTATTTCTCAATTTTTAGATTTATAAGAAAATTCCCTCGCAATTTTTGATTTTATTTTGAAAAATACAAAATTAATTTATTTATCCTTGTACTCAATTTACTTGATTGAGTAAATAAAATGTTAATTGATTAAATAAAATAAACTACATTTCTACAATATTTTTTTTAAGTAATAAAAAGAATTAATTGAGATATAAAACATGTATACCACAGATTTGGTTTATTTCATGCGAAGTTATCAATATATCAGTTTATCAATATATTTTATTATATAACTATATTTTATTATATTTTACTATATTTTATTATAACTATATTTATCAATATAGTTAGTATTTCTTTTTTATCCTTTTTTTTTTTATCGCTTACTTACTCTATGTATCTTAACAGCTCAAAAATTAGAAAATGCCTCATGATGATTGTTTTATTTTAATAATGATTTTCTCTTCAAGTATAAATGGAAGTAGTAGAAATACTAGAACCTGACTTTAGGGCAAGAAGAAAGTGATATCATAATATTATGGTCATCTTATCCAGGTGGAACAGGGTTCGGTGAAAGTGGGTAATTTCAGTTTCGAGAGTGAATTGGACTTTCAGTTTCTGGAGAAAGCCGACTCCTGCCTCCAGCTCTCTCCAAGCCTGGAGTCAGTAAGGCAGTGTTTCACTTTCATTTTGTTATGTGGTCACATCCCGTTGGGGTAATTGGAATCGGGGTGCCTTTATAAGGGTATCGCGGTTTGGAATCTCTGTTTGACACTTTCAATATGGAAATTGTCGTAGTTGACTTTCTGAAAGCCTTTAGTCTAGAAAATAATTGAATTCTCCATTTGGAAATCTGGCTGCATTGACCTTTTTGGCTTGTAAAATTCCATGAAGTTTTATTTATAATTATTAAAAATCTGACCCTTAAAAAACAAAACAATAAATTATGAAAAATGTTCCTTATTCCTATTATTCCACTCATTAGACTTGTTTAATTATGAAAATTCCTAAAAATAGTATATCTATTATATATAATATTCCTATCTAATAATTATTTATACACATAATTTATAAAGTTATAAATAATACCATTACACCATATTGACATAATATTATATTTTTCCTCATCTGAAAATTTAAGCTTCGGATTTCTAATTCTAAAGCCTCTTTTAGGGCCATTTGTTCAAGCCCGACTCACGAAGCTGTTGTATTAAGACCTCGGCATTTTTTTTGTGTGAAGATCTTTCGCAAATTATCATGTATACATATAATTATTCTCCTGTCTTTGAGATTTTCTTTTTTGATGTATGAAGATATCATTTTGTTTCCTAATGTTTATAAAAAAAAATTATACTCTCCCCTCTAAATATTTCTTAAGGTTTTAATAGCAATATTCTTGTATTTCTACTTCCTTATTCATAACAAATTTTATAATTTGCTAATATATTGTATATTTAAGATACCATTATTTCTGAATATTAGGTATTAAATATATATTCGAGTTGTTCTACGGTTAACTTAGTAATTTTTGCAGGAAAAAATTTAATTAATATTTTTTATAAACCTAAATTTATCTTCTATTTTTTTTTTCAAGCCTCCTTAAAAAATAACCCGGTCCCATAAAAAACATATTATTTCGAAAACACAAAGATAAAATAGCCTATAATTTTGTGAAACTAAAAATACTGCTAATATTATTCCCCATATCTCCTTATTAAATCTTTGGTTTTAGTCGTTGTTGTTTTGTCGTTTATTTTTTGTGTAGTTACTACACATTATCAAGTGAATGCAATAAATACAGGGTTTAATATTTTATTTACCCTGGAAGTATGGATATAAAAAAAAATAATGGCTCTTTTTTAATTCTAATTAATCATTAAAATATTGTGTATTAATTTCTGCCAATTTTGAGATTTGATGTTTATTATTATTATTTTTTTTTTCTGTTCCTCGTTACATCTGTATTATTGCTTTTTTTAATAAAAGATTTAGGAACATTATTTAAATTATATCTACTTACAAAATAATTTAGGTATTTTAAAGTAGAAATCTTAAATTAGTATTTCAAGAAAGTATATCCAAATTAAAAATTCGTCCTACATTTCAATTTGATTCTAATTTATTAATTTCTTTTATTTTCAATATTTTTAAATGTAATGTAAAAGTGTTGAAATGCCATATGATGATATTAATTGCAATTTTTTTACAGGGGTTTAGTAACAGTAATTTTTTTTGTAATTTGATCACCAAAAATTTAAAAAAAAAATCAGTAATATTCTTTAATTAGAAGTCTAATTCATTGCAAAAACTAATTTTATACTTACTAAGGTATAATTCCATGAAAGTATAACCTTTTCCTATTATTTTAATTTAATTATAGAAGCTGATAGCTGAAATTTCATTGGTGTAACTCGTAAAATTTCATCGAATTTCTTATTAAATGATACATACATATGACATACTATATACATACATACACTACATAAGAACATATAGTTCTTGACAGAACCAGATACAGAAGGCAGCTGGGAGAAGAGAACGTACCAAGGTTGTAGCGTCCCAGTTCCTTGTCAGGTCGTCAACCCCAGGCGACCAAGGTTTTCACTTTCATGGGAGTGGGGCGATGGCAATATGGCGGCGTATCTGACGTCACCGGAGGTCTCCAAGCATTCCTCTAGCCTAGATATTTTGGGGGCAGGTAGCCCTATTTACGGTTCCAGATGCGGGGGATAAATTTAACTTCTTATATATTATATGTTGTGTGTATATAAATACACATATTAACTTATACACCTGCAAATCTTTTTTTGTTTTATCATGTGACAAAAATGTCCGACGCCATTGCCATGTTACAGAATGTGTAAATATAAAAGATATTTTGATATAATAATATTTTTAAATTTATTTCTGATCTATAAAAATAAAATAAATAATTTTTTTACTTATCGTTGCGGAGATCGTTATATACATATTTTCCTTCGAAATAAAAAAAAAAAAGTATTTATTTTCCGTTTGAACTACCGATAAAAATAAAATATAAAGGATTATTTTTTTGTCTACTATCAAAAACAAATTTATAATATATTTTTTTCATATTTCCTGGCATATCGTTAATTAAATATATATATTTTTTTTCAAGGTACATGAAAATAAAAAAAAATTTTGATTTCTCTTCACATTCCAAATCTAATTTAATTTGAGTATATTAATACACAAAATCTACTGATGTATCAATAATAAACCACTATGGAAAAAAATAATGCAATGAATAATGGAAATTCTCTAATAACTTACAATTATTTAATATTATTCTTTACACTGAATGTAAATAACAGATTTAACATTTTAAAGTAAAAATTGAATTTAACATTTTTTCCCCTTTAAAAAAATTAGAATTAAAAATTATAATTATATCAGAAGCGAAAATGAAAGCAGATATACTGGAGTAATGTAAAATAAGAAATAACCATCATATATGAATTGCACTGTTTTTTTTTAAATGTTATTGGCAAATATATATTTTTTTAATGTAGCAAATTTTAATTAAAATTTAAGGTAATCAATAATCTTCTGTTTATTTTTCCAAAACTTTAATTTAGAATTTTTTTTTGTTATAATAATTAAACTGGTTAGAATTGTATTTAATATAAATATTTTGTATTTTGATATAATACTTTTGTGAATAAATATATATTTATATATATCTGTTACTTTATTAGGCCGTTGTATAACTTTTTATAATATTTGAGCCTCTATTTTGTTTTGTAATCAAAGTTATAACAATTATAAACAATAAAGTTGTTATGTAAAGACAAGGCAAATGGCTGGGAAGGATTCGTACGCGCCACGTAACGTGGTGGTGCACCAGGTGTAGGAGCGCGTGACGTGGTATAAAAATAGCCAGGGGGTGAGTCAATTTTCCTTCTGTCACATGGCACTGAGGGGGGTTTATGAACCCCCAAGCAATAGTATTTTTTCTCCCATTCATTACTTATTAACACAATTTCGAAATACTAAAATTTAAAACTTCGCCAAATATTTTAACAAATTTATACTCATACATTAAGGCATTAGAATGCAAATTGTCAATTAAAAATTTATCTTTTACAACTAATATAAACAATCCTCATTGTAGTCGTATAAACTGAGACATTTCATGAAATTTTCTTGTTAGTATAATTTATTTAATTTTACATAAAATAAAGTTTTTATAATAAAATAAATAAATTAAAGATGAAACATATGATTTTTTTTTTCATGACGAAATTAAAGATATATTTAAATATAATTCTTATAAATGTGCATTGGCATTTATTGAATCAGTGTTTTTTTTAAAAATAATATTACAATTGTAATCCATAAAAAGTTTTCATTATTTACCACTTAAAAGTATTATGGGGGGTATTTCCAATTTAAGTAAATGCAATTATTCAATGTTTGTCTAATTTTTAATACGTATATATATATATATATATATATATATATATATATATATATTAATTTTTAATACGTGTATTTATTAAATATTACATACCTGTGGTAAATATTTAGCATAATAATATTTTGTATTATTTAATTGCAATTGGTAAACAAGGCGTCTCTCCTTAATACTACTTCAGTTGTTAGTTTTTTTACCTTATCACAGAAGTATTATTATTTTAAATAATAGCACAGAAGTGTTGTTTTACACTTTCTATTTTTAATTGATTTTTTCACATTGTTAACATATCATGACTATTTTCTCTTATTTAATTATTTTTTCATCTCTTCTCTTCCTTCCTTTTCTTGTTCATCTTTTATATTATATAATATGTTTCAACTATATCTTACAGATTTTAAACCTGGTCTGATTTATTTTCTTAAATAAATAAAGTTATTTTGTCTGTCACACTAAAAGTTATACGAATATGAAAATTTTCCAGAGTAAAATATGGTTTTAAACTGCAACAAATAAATCAATGCCTAATTCTCTCAGAGGTTTTGCATGTATTAAGTAATCTCTCTCATGCCATTTTTATTTTTTATTTTATTCACTCCTTGAACGCTCATTCGCTGTTATCCACCATTTATTAGACAGGCGTTAATAAATTGGTACTAGAGAAATAAGATAGTACTTTTCGTCGTTACTGCCACCTAACAGCGATTACATAAAATAGATAAACACATAAACAAATGTGAATACATAAATAGATAACGAAGCCCTTTTTATTGAGTTTAAAATAATAATATATTAACCTAAATAAATGCATTAGTAACCGGGTAACACACACAGTTCAGAGAAAACGTGTAAGAAGCACGGGGCGGAGAGCTACAGTACCCGCACGACCGGCAGACATTGCATGTGACGGGTCTGCGTGACCCGGCGCACGTGGGGTCCGCCAGTCCCCGGGCTCCCAACTACCGATATAATCCATCTCGGCCCTTCCTCGAGCTTCATTTCGAAAGCCGCCTTCTCAGTCATAGGTTCGCCATTTAGTCCGTGCGTTTTTTTAGTGTTTGTAATGATAGGCAACAAGGCCATGTATTGGTGGATATACAACTGGAGACGTAAGTGTTAATTTTAATTAGAAGTATTATTTTTTTTTTATTTTGCTTTGTATGTTATATTATAATGTGTGCAATTTGCCGATGTTAAGGCGTTTGATCGAATTGAGTACTTTTAATGTGTTAACTAAAACAGCGATGATAAATTTATAAATAAGTCTAGGAGTGAAAACTGTATTTCTTAACTAAAAAAAAAAAAAAAAAGAAGTTATTTTGTTAAAAACATTTCTCTCTACAAATTAAAATTGATTTTAACTTATAGAGAGAAATTAACTTGTACCATTTATTTAAAAATGTCTCTATTCAAGAATACTTTAATTTAAAAAATCAAACCAGTGTGCTATAATTTTTCATGTTAAACTAGCCTTGATCGCATAACCTTGCAATTCGCTACCCGTCATTTTTTTTATATTATTTTTTATGACAAATATTAATCTTTAAAAAATTATTTGTTTGCTAAGCAATTTAAAAAAAAACAACTAACAAACTGATTTTTTTATAATGTTGATAAATTTCGATGATTCATATATTTTCTTCTTATTTCTAACCTTATATTTTAAACATGAAAATAATACATATCTTTCCTTTCCTGAATTTCAAAATTCTGAATGGACTGTTAACTTGCTTTTAAATTTAATAACTATTAGACCGTTCAAAATGTTCGTAAGTATTCATAAGTTGATTAATTAAACAATTAATAATCAATAGAAAAATCTAAGTTAAAATTTCAAAGTGCATGTAATATTGTTAAAAATATGTCTTTTAAAATCAATAATATTATGAAAATGCAAGCATTTTTTTTAAAGTGTAGAGTAAAAGGATATCAATAAATATGAAATTATTAAATACTATGTTTTTCTTAATATTCGAATAAATATGTTTGGATTGTAATATGGCAAATTGTTATATTTATTTGATTATTCGACTATAATAATTATTTATTTCTAAAAAATAATATATTAGGGATATTTTTTGGAAATTTAATAGTGGTAAACAAAACGCTAATGCTCCAGTAGCGCTAGCTAGCGGCCCGAAACAGAACTATCCCAAGTAGCATTCACCGCCACCAGATGGCGCCTCATCCCCACCAACTATCTTTCCTAGGGTTACAACGGTAGTTACATACGCACACAAACAAAAAATTAAATACAGCATATTAATACTATAAATTCACATATAAATTTATATATTTCTATATAAAGGTTTATATAAAATCTTATGTGTGAGGTGAGCATTGCCCTCGTGGCCTTGGAAGAGCGTTGACTCTCCCGCCATGGCGCTGTTTTTTTTGCACCGTCTCTCATTATTCCGATTACTGGGCCAGTCACCTCGTCCACTATCTACGTTTTGGGCCGGTTCTAGTGTATGCAATGTTCAAGTGGATGTGTGTGTACACATATATATATATATATATATATATATATATATATATATATATATATATATATATTTACATATAAAACAAAATTTAAAACATTGTTTGCAGTTCTGATAATAATTCCGTTTTAGTTTTGAGTTGTTGATTTTTTTAGGATTAACATCGAATAATATTTATTTTAAGAGGATATACTGCATTACTTCCTAAAAAAAAATTTAAAAATGTGATGTTCATTTTATCATAACACATTTTTAGAAGACACAGAAATGTTCAAAATAAAAATTATTAATTTCTACTAGATTATTTATACCTGACAAAATATTCAAAACAGGTATAATTTAATATTTAATGCTGCTGTGGGTCAAATGCTATATTCAAATAATTGTTATTAAGTTTTATATCTTTTAATTTTACTTTATTTGATTTATAATATATATATATATATATATATTAAAAAGTGAATGCAATTCGTCTTTTATTTTGTAGAAATACAATTTTTTTAATTAAACATTTTTTTTTATATTTCATTGATTATACAGTGAAATTAGCAAGAACAAAATCACTGGCCTTCAAACGGCTTTACGCGTCAGCGCCATTGTAATTGACTGTAACGCTTAGTCAAATATGTTTTTTTAAATAATTAATAATTGTTAATTAACAACCAACTAAGAGATTACGGAGAAGATTATTCGTTAATAGTTCACCATAACTATAAGTCACTTTTTTTCCTATTATATATATCTTGTTTAATTTAATTGGATGTAAACAAGTATGTTAATTATATTTAATCACTGCTGACTTACTCATCCCTGTTATTACTCCATAAAATAGTTCATGTTTGTTTCTTACTTTTGCCCATTTCTGAGCCTCTAATTCGATGCTACTGCTTGATTAATTTGATTAGTATTATTAATTAATTATTAAATATTAATTAATTATTAATATTTATTATTATTTATTATAATTTTTTTTGTTGCTAAGTATGTTCAGGCAATAAAAGGAGAAAAGCACATGCTTCATATACACTCAAGTATTTAAAATTTCTCTATTGTTTTAAGTACTTATGATATAGTATACATAAGACGTGTATTCGATAAGAGAATGCTAAAATAAGATATTCCCCAACCATTTTCGTTTATGGGAAACGCAATCTTACCCTCCTTTAATAGATAAGATTGGCATCCTGTACCATTTCGAATCCTTTCTTCGACTCTTTGTGATATAACGTCCCCTCTCCGCGTTGGCAATATCACGGCTGTACTAACACACAAAGCCCAGATAGACTAGGAAGAGGAAGAGGCTAGGCCCGCATGCAGATGTTGGAGCGGTAAACTAGGTTCATTGAACCCGCTCGGGCTTAGGCGCCACTCGGGGCTTCGTGTCCGAACCAATAAGTAATATAGGACTTAATCAGGGACTTTGAAAATAAATTTACTGGATAATTAAATATTATTTTGCAGGTTACCAAAAAATAACAAAAAAAAAAATAATAATAACCAATCATAGTGCTGACGTTCTAATAGTAACCAATCAGCAATAATTTTGTTTTAAATGTATGAATATGAATTACAATATGTAGGTAAATACAAAAATGAAAATGAAAATACAAAAATAAAAAAATAATAGTAACATATTTATATCCCGTATTTTTTTTTTAATATTTATTTCTTCTTAATTTTGCAAAAAAAAAAACTGTATACCTTTGAAAAATTCAAAAATGTTTCATTTTTTTATTGTTAGCAAAGTTTTGTGCTAATTTCCTCGCCATCAGGTTCCCATTTTACAAACATGAAATCCATATTTTATATTTATATCTTGATCTATGCTAAAACATTAATATATTATGATTTTACATTTGCATAAATTATTTTTCATTTTATAACTAGGAAAACATTATATACATGATATATATAATTAAAATTCGAACAGCACTTGGTTTCACCCCCCTATGAATTCTGACTTATATTCTTGAAAGTTACTTCAACCTTGAAGATTATTACTAATATTTTACTATAATTCACTTCTTATTTTTTAGTAAGATTGTAATAGTTTACCATTAATCAAATCTAAACTAATAATAAATTTAGATAAACAAAAACAATTATTCAAAAAAGTTTTTTCAGGAAGTAGGTAAATATTTTATTTATCCACTTAATCATATAAAATGGGAGTAAATCACAAATAGTAACAAAAATTATAGTAATTATGCTATTAAGAAAAATCATTGTAAGTTTTTGACACTTTTTTAATTATCGTCTTAATTTTGAATTATTTAATGTCCTTGTTCAACAGTATACATGTTTTTTTTTTATAAACTTGAGTGGCTTTTCATTTTTTTCCAATATTCAAAAAAAAAAATTATTTTTACACTAACAAAAAAAAAAACGAAAATTATGATGAGGTCAGTCAGTATTTCACTAATGCAGACGTAACCAGGACTGAAAACAAAAAAATCACATTAATGAGAGATAGCGCATCCCACTTTAACAGCATTTGCAATCTAACCAAATAAATAGTACACCACTTGTTAAGATTTCTTTCGTAGGTACTTCATTTTAGATATATATTACTTTATCTAACCATTCCTATTCAAGATTTAGTAATTATAAATTTTTCTACCTTAAAATAATAAAGTGATTTTTGCATTTCTTTCAAAATACTATTTATCGTAAAATATTTTCTAACAAATGAAATGAAAAATTATTCATGCATTAGTATTGGAAATTTAGGTTGTTATTGTCTAATGTTCTTCGACATTCCTTTGCTATTATTGACCGATGTAATTCATAATTTCTATTTAATATGATTGGGTTGATGTTTCAAAATATCTAAAAAAAAAAACTAAATTGGCTCTGTGGAGACCTAACTGTTCGGAGCTCGGAGAGAACTCGACGGGCTAAGGTAGTGAGCCAGGTCAGTGACTCGTAGGCAGTTCCCCGAACTCGACATCTGGGAACAGTTTCGATCCTTCGCTAATGTTCCTTCCATTCCATCCAAGTCTCATTTATGGGAGAGGGGGGAAGAAGGAGGTTTTATATTCCGTTATTTAGCTGTAATGTATTTGTTCGATATCTTAAAAAATATCTCTTAATATTACAACGGGCAAAACTTAGACTAATTCATGATTTTCTCGTTCATGAAAGTAACCTGTTATATTAATTATGGGATTGTGAAATAATTCTTAGTTGAGAAATTTCAACATCAGTTACTTTTAATATATGTAATCAATATCTTGCGTTACGGTACTCATACTATTTTCGCCCAAGCTTGGATTTTTACGTTTTCAATAGGTACTCTAAAACGTTATTCAAGTTTAAATTTTCACTTTTTAACTTGGTAACTATTTCATTACGATAGCTCCTTACTTCATTTCCACATGAAAAAAATGCAATAAACATAAATGAGGTTAACGACATCCAGAAATTTTTTCCAACTAAAGAACTTTAAAACGGGTAAATGTATTGTGAAAAAAATCCCTAAATGGAACAAGTTATCATCATAACACGTTATTTTTTCATTTTTTTTTTTTTTTATGTTTCCGTTAAACTTAATATTTTATAATTTTCTGTAATCATAAAAAAAATAAAACAACAGTTACAACTTAAAAAGAAAAAAACTCAGAAAACCAAAGAATAATTAATATATCAATAAATATATAACAAGATTAATTGAAAATGACTCAAAATTTCATTGTCGTATTACAATAAATATTTGAAAAATATCATTGCCTTTAAACAATTGTTAGTTATTAACGAATAGTGCCAATAATCTATTGTAGTTTTGGTACGCAGTTTCAAACAATGAAATAAATAATTTAAAATATAAAATAAATTGTATAAGTTTCCCACTTACCAAATATTTGATTTTATGTCGAATATAACAAACACTAATGATTATTAATTTTTTTAGTAGGAATAATTTAATTAGATAATGTTCGTCAAAAATTTTCTTGTTATTATCGTGTAAAAAAAATAATATAAATGCTCTTGAATTAAAAAGGAAACTAAGAATAGGTAAAGTAATAATAACCAAAAAATGAAAAATCAATGTAGATTTATTCGTATTATATGCAAAACTAATTATATATATATATATATATATATATATATATATATATATATATATATATATATATATATAATGAAGTATTTATTTTACGAAGACAACTGTATATTGATTATTCTTATTTATGTTTTTTTTTTTTTTTAAATGAGTTGAAATTTATCAAAATTAACAAAGCATTTGTAATTTTTCATTTGTTTTCGGTGTGAAATATGCGGTTCTTTAAAATCAAATATATTTGTTTTATAGGAATTTTATTTTTATAATTGATGAATTATCTAAAGTGAAGGATAATTTAAATTTAGAAAAATCTTTATAAATTTATTTATTTATTTCTTCTTAATAAATTTAACATTGGGCATACTTCCTATACATTAAGTAGAGATGGAATAAAGTCATTTATGTATGTTATTTACCCCCATTTTAATTTTAAAAATATATAGGACTCATAATCTGGATCATAACTTGCATAAGATGACGTTGAATAATTTAAAACATCCAAACAAAGCACGAAAATGTTCCGTTATAACTCCAACATTCCCTGTCCATTACTACCGTCGGTTTACGGACTGATCTATGTAATTTTTATCAAGTTATTCACCTCTAAACTGATAACTAGGCTGATTCCTACAACCAATGCGAACCTAAGGTCGGCATCTTTCTTTAATTGAGACGCCTGATCGAAGAAAAACAGACGTCAACTAGTCGAGGTTATTCCTCCGGTATGGGGTCGATTCACTTTGAGGGTTGATCCAGCGAAAAAGAACAACAGACCTAATCGTCTGGTAGTTTTCTACGACTAATCACAATTTATCAGGTCAATTTTATTTGTAGACAGGCTTATATAACAAAAAAAAATCAATAGGAAAAACAGTTTGCTATTTTTTTTTTTTTTTAATTAAAACCATATAAATTACATTTAAATATATTAAACGATTATTTACTTATTTATTTCATTTGGCTTCTGCATAATTGTTGATATATGCATTTAATCGCCTTTAACCAGATCTGCCTGCTAAAGTTAAAAAATGAATATAAAAAATAGAATATTAAAAATTTGAATAGGATACGCAAATAATCTTTCATAAAAACAATATAAAGATACTCTGGGTTTATGAAAATTTGGCACTTTCAAGAAAAAATCTAGGTTTTTCTATATTATGAATCTGATCTGTTTTCGATAGTATAGTGCATAGATGTGCTAAGCAGTATTGCCAGTGTTTACCCAGTTCTTCTCTCTAAAAGCAATTAAAATTTTCTCTAAAATTTAATCACTTAATTTAAATAGTCTATAACTTTTTGCAAGTATAAAAATATCAAATATCAGTCGTTTTTTTAATATAATTTCCTCTTAGAAGAGTATGTATGGGTAAAATAAAATACAAAGAGTATAAAATAAACAATATTGTATTTATAAATAATGAAATGAAAAACGATAATACTACAAGTACAATAGTAATAGAACACTCACAATAAACAATTTTGTTTTTGTTTTTTTAACTATCAATAATAACTATTTATCAGGATAATCGTCTAACTTCCACGAGGACACAACTAGCCAATATTTGTGTTCCGTGTTTTCGAAACGCGTAAAGGTTACATAATTATATACAGTTAACTGCTACATTTAAAAAAATGTAATTGTTCTGTGCTGATTTAAAAAATAAAATAAAAAATCCAGTTAGTTTGAGACCTCCTTCCACTCCCTCCCTCTAAACAAAAAACCTAAACATTTCTTCACCCTAAAAAAACCCTAAATTTGGGGAGGAAACTTCCAGCCTGGCAGCACTGGTAGTAAGTGCAATTTTTGTAAAATATAGTAGATGCATATACCCAACTAATCTAGAATAAAGAATGTTGAACACAGATGTGGTAAATGGTATCTGAATTCTTGTCTTTGAAACAGTCTGTTCAAATATACAACAGTATAGTTCAAATTGTAAAAGAGCACAGAGCACATTTTGGCAAATTTTCACTAAGCGCATTTCTGTAAAACACCATCGTTTTAGTAATCAAATCTGCCTTTTAAAAATAACACGCTTCTAGTATGCCCTCCATATTCAAACTGGGGAAAGTGTAGCATTCCAAAAAAGTACCACTCCGAAATGTTAATGGGGCGACCGGTTTCGGTGATCCAGAGAACGGAAATAGCAGACTGGCCGCTTCTCTTTTGCCAAATGTGATCTAACATATAATTGCCATTTTACTATTAAAATCGATTTGTCATATTTTCGATACATAATTTAACTCTTGCATATTTTATTGTTGTTAATAACATGGATATTTTATTTCTGTTTATGCCAATCGCATTGTTGTATCCAACATTAAAAAATTGGGTAAGGTTTTGTATAACTTACTCTCTTCATATTTTTGTTAATATTGCATCAAACCATAAAAAAGCTTAACATATTAAAAAAAATCTATATATGTTAGTTGTTATTTTAATGATTTGACAATTGAAATGTTTAAACCAAACTTCATTTGGAAGATTCCGAACATTCAATACACCGCATAAATGTTTTCACTGACTTTACCAATCCGGAAAATATCATTATATATACAGTTGTCTATCTATGATATTTATTTTGACTAATAAGAATCTAGTTGCTGGAATAATTTAAACGATTATAAATTGATTTATATTTTATTTTTGCTGAGGACGTATCTAATGCTGCTTATCATTAAGTGTACCTTATCATTTTTCCTTTTTGATATGAATAAGATTATTTTTGGAAATAAGAAACACCTGATCGGAAAGGTAATACGATATTCTGTATTAACTTCCTTTCCTTTTAATATGGCTGGTGGGGTGGAGTTAGATTATTTTAATAGAAATTTATTTATCCTTAAAATGTGTTAATGAAAAGAATTTTAAATACTGAATAATGCATAAACAATATCAGTTTATTTTTCAATACGTTGCTTTCGTTCAGTCTATTTTATAATATTATATCAAGGAATTATTCAAGAAAATATAGTACATGTATAGACCAAATGTATAAAAAATTTATATTTTAAATTTATATTTTGGTTTATTATTTTCAATAATGAACCTTTATAGAAGAAAAAATATTAATCTTCCCTCAAAATTCGAGGTTTTACGTTTTAATATACGTATAATCCAAAAATCGAATAAAAAAATCCGTCCGTATGGCGTCCGCGGCTTTTCTCCATGGCTGCTGCACACATTTTTTTTGACCCAAAATGATCCCCGAAACTTACACGAATATATATACATCTATAAGTGCACTTGGAAATAATATATCCTAATGTAATAATTTGCAGTGTATTATTTTAATTATTTTTTTACTAGCATTTTGTCAAACTAATTTGTGATATGCAAAATAATGTTTTTATTTTTTTTTCTCCAAACATCAGATCTCGGAATCTTTCCCACCCCCAAACATAAATTCTCTACTTATCTTCAATACGGGATCGACCGCCAATATATAAACACCATATATACAAGCAAAGGTATTTTTCTATATATGTATATACACATACATAGACATTGACTAGGTGTGAAATAGATCCTTCCTCCCAAAGACGACCGGCGTGAGGTGAACGGCCAAGTCCCGTTAGGAGTGCACTGACCCCGGGGCTACTGTCGCACCCACCACCGACCCTCTCGCGCTCCGCGAAATGAAAAACATACCATCATTTATTTCTCTCGATAAAAATTATGATACATTAATATATCTGTGATGAATTAATAAAATACAAGCCAATATTTCGGTGGAAAAATATTTTTCAATGCAGCTTGGGGGTTGTATGTATGATGCCATGGATTAAAGAGAAACGCAGTATAAATTAAATATCTTGTGAAACTTCATTGTTTAAAATGAACACCTGTTTTACTTGATTTAAGGATATGAAAAGTACATAATTTAAAGGTATATAATAATATGAAATAAAATTAAATTAAAAAATTAATAACTGCAAAAGGTTTTATTTTGAAAATTATCCTGTACAAAACGTAGACTACAGACTTATATTAATTATACGTCAAGTTTTTTTAAATATTAAAATAAATAATATTATTTTAAATACTGCAAATCTTCAAAAGTCAATTGAGAGTACTTAATAAATTATCAAGGATTTTTATATATACTAACTTTTAATGAGAAATGAAAAACGAACTAAGAAACAAAATTGCCTTTGCTAATTAAATTGTTTTTCTTCTACAAAACGGCTTAGCGTATCAAATCCAGAATTGACTTTGCTCATATCGTATATATATATATATATATATATATATATATATATATATATATATTTATATATTTATAAAAGTGTTTATATTGTTTGTGTTCTTCTTCTAATAGAAAGTGCCCGAATTATTTAGCAAGAGAATCAGAGCAGCACAATTCCGCTGTTACTGAAGCTGTCGTGCGGGATGGCCTAGCCTTCTGATCAAAACAAAAACGTTTCAAAATAGATCAAACGCTATATTATTATACTTTATTATTATTATTTCAACGGAATCGCATTATTGAAGATAATACATCATTAATTAAGGATAATTAATCATTACATTTCTAACATATTCTTACAAGTTTTATCATTATATTTTTTTTTATTTATTTGTGATTGCTACAGATTTGTTGGACATACTTTTCATATTTTAACCTAATTTAATAGACACTAGCTACTAGCTATTAACTACTAACTGTAAGTAAACTAAAATAATAATAACAATGGTGGGATACATAAAATCATAATATAATTTAATTTATTTTAAAAGAAATTTATTTATTTTAAAAATTAATAATTATTCTTTGGAACTATTGGCTATTTTAAAAATAAAGAGAAAAGTAGGACAAAAAAATCATTCTTTTATAGTATAAAAACTTAATTTAAACAACATATATAAATTATTCAAATGGTACTTACAACAAATTTACAAAATACAATACAAATACATACAATTTAAAAAATGGCGATTGAAAAACAAGTAATAAAAAAAAAAATGTATAAATATATATATATATATATATATATATATATATATATATATATATATTTATTACTTGTTTTTCAATCGCCATTTTTTAAATTGTATGTATTTGTATTGTATTTTGTAAATTTGTTGTAAGTACTATTTTATATATATATATATATATATATATATATATATATATATAAATAATTGTAATTGTATGAAGTTTATAGGTTTTTAAATATATTTTTTCTTAAAAATGAATAATAACTTGTTTTGTTTTTTTAAATTAATTAAAAAAAAAAAAAAAAAAGTTCAGAACAGACAGTCAAAAGAAAAATAAGTACAGAATTTACAATTTTTCAAATGGGTTTAACAGAGGATATTATTTGGTAAACATTATTCATTGGGTTGGAATCTTAACTGTTAATATTTATCCTTAAATTTACCATCAACAATACCTGAGAGGAAACCATAAAGATCCTAAATAGGTCTGAGATACCTGATTTTAAAGTCGGAAGATTTACCACCGCCCTCTGGGGGCACAAGACCGTTGACCTAAAATTCGAGGTTTTACCGTGACACGGCTAAGTCCCATTCTCTTTTATTTATATATTTGTTTTATACATATTTAGACATATCACGCATTCAAACAAGTTATCCATTTGATAATGTTATTTTCACTGTTAATTAAGAAGTTTGTTTAGACTATCATAAAATATTTCCTGTGTTGATTAAATGCCATTTTCTTTTATTGTAATACTGCTAAACTTACTCAAACCTATTTAAATATAAATATAATAAACATTTTTTAATCAACACTGTTACAATTATTACAGCATTGTGTCTATAACTACATTCATTGTTGGTTTAAGTCCTAATAAAGCGGCTTCATTAATTAGATATTTGAAATACATGATAATTATTACATAGGGCAAATGGCCCAAAAGTTGACACGTCAGATTTAAATTTGAAAAACAACTAGATTGAAGATAATTAATCAAATTTGCCGCTAACATTATTCTTTCAACTACCGTTGAATTTAATGAATACTACAAATTTAATGAATTCTCTTCAATCTAATCGTTGTTTTTCAAATTCAAATCTGAAGTGTCAACTTAAAGAGTCGTGGCAACTTTGGGGTCATTTACCGCATTCTTTAGAATATTTATTTCAGTAATTCATTTCATGAAGATTTTTTTACTCGAGTATCGTTTTGTGACATTTTTCCGTTTGGCCTTTTCCTTTTTAAAAAGTTTTATTTTAAATATTTATTTATAAACTTAATTTTTAGTATTTTTAGTCAGCATTAGTCCCACTGAAAATAGAATCATCAAAAGCCGGATAGCATGAATGTTTCTATTTTATTTGTTTCACAAACAATAATTTTAAAATTCAGGACAAAAAAAATTCTATGATTTTTCATTTTATTTTAAAATACTCGGTAATGAAGAAATCTTTGCCTACTAATGTTTCTGATATCTTTTTTTATTAGGGGTACGTTGACCTGTCAAACATCATAACCATTTTAAAAAAAACAATTCTTATGTTTGCCGTAAATCAAACGCGGTTTTTATAATGTTTTTCGGTTTATTTTAAACTCGTTTATGTAAGCAGAATTTTTTATTCCATAATTGATAAACCCGCTATCACCTGACTGAGGCAAACCGCTCTTATCATGCCAGGAGCATAATACGGATCGTATCACTGTTTACACATTTCCCCTTTGTATATATTCCAGGACCCCTCCTCCGAGTGTAATTAGGGTAGAGGTCTTGGTAGCCTGAGGGCAACGACCCCCTGGATGGTACGATTGTTCTTGTCTTGCATTTCCTGGTCAGTGTTGTAGGCTGGTCCGTCGTCCAGATATACCTAAGATATCTCGCCTCGGTCCTCCCGAAGAGAATGCGAGATAAGATACCGGAAATCTTGGAGACGTGATCCTCCAGGGTTTGGTGTAACGCTTGGCTGACTAATTGTAGGCAAGAGGCGCGATTAAATCGTGTCTTTCCTTTACATTGCGATACACAAAAGAACCAAACCGAGTCTTCGTTGAAGATAGCTCGACGTCCTGTAATATTTTTCTAGAACGAATGTCAATGAACTCTGTTGATGTTAAATGGCGGAATATTTTAAAGTAAATTCTTAAAGATATTCAAAGTTGTTTTTTTCTCTTCCCTATCCTCATAATACTTTTTTTTCAACTGTTATTTTATCTCGACACCATTTTCCTCGATCTGTGATTATAAGCAGAGGAGATGTTAGGTAATATAATTTGAATTCAGGCACGAGGAAGGTTAGCACTCATCAATACACAGTGTAGATTTGGTTTATTTCATACTCCTTGCGATAGAACCACGTTACATTTTAAGGTAGGGTAATAGCAATGCAATTATTTATATTTAAATAATTAAAATTGTTCCCAAGATTATAACTTATAAGTTCCATTCAACATTTTAGGCACATTCATATATCTAAATTACTTTCCGCATAAAATTTAAAAATAAAGGACTAGAAATAAAACTAATAAAGATGTATACCTGTGTTTCACCTATACCTGAAGTAAAAAATAGTTTGCTTATTATTTTAATTTTTATTACTTGATATTAATTCAGAAATTAATATCTACTTCACAGAACAAAATCTCACTAGCAGTGGATTGGAAACAGTTACTAAATTCGGTTTTATAAATCGTAAACAAAATGCGTGAGAAAATAAAATTTGCAGATTCAGTTGTGTCGAGAGTTCCTTGACACCTCCTTCTTTCCGCTGATCTATTTAAGATAGTAATGTCTTATCAGGGTTGAATAATGTCCCGTCAGACAGCAAAGAATAATTAGTAATATAATATATTTAGAGGTACAATAGCTTTATATATATATATATATATATATATATATATATATATATATATATATATATATATGTATACATTTCTGTGAACATAACATTTTTTGTATTACACAACAAAAAGGAAATACGCTAATTAGAAATCGTAAAATTAGTTGGATAGTACCTAACTAAATAGTTACTAGGTAATTATTAAGTTAGGTACTATATAAATGTTTTTGTATTTACTTATTTTTAATACTGTCATATCTTAATACTGCTCTGCCAATTATAGGGCATTTTTCTAATAATCAAATAGTTCCGATGTTGGCTCGTAAGTTTGGACCGAAACGTCAGCTTTGACGATTAAAAAAAACTCATGTTGACTGCATCTTGACTATTTCATTACAGTCAACCAACGTCAATAAAACATAAGATTAAGATTAAGATTAAGATGTGTTTTTTTTTGTGTGTTTTTTTATGATTACCAGAATTGGATTTATGGAAGGATCTGTTGTATTCATCTATTATCTAATGTATTTAGCTTCAGGACGAGCATGGAAGTTCTTGAAGTTGAGTAGCTACTTTAAATTAAAAAGTAGCACAACAATCGAAATATAGTGCGGCAAGTGATGCCGACCTTCATGATTAGGATACAATCTTCTTCAACCTAATTTACGATGGAATTCTCTCTTGATTGTTTCCTTCCTCTAACTAAAGGCTATATAAGAGTGTGCCGGCTTTCCCGACTATTGATGGAAAACCACCTCATCCCTTCCTTTCTTTTCTTCCTAGTGAGTTTTGTTCCAGAGCTCCGGTCTAGCGATCAGTTGCCCAATGAGGTGAATTATGAGGGGTAGCGATCAGCAGTGGCAACATCTGATGCTTTGAGCCGGATCGATTCCACGACAGACGATTAAACACTTTCTGTTTCACGCCCTGGCCGGTTCGTTGCTTTCAGCCGACTTCCAGGTCTGCGAGGAGGAATGCTGTTGGTTCAGCTTTTGCTTTATAGTGGAACCTAGTTCCTAGGATTGTTATCGTCGTTTCTTTTGTTCGTTACAATCTTTGGAAAAAAATGTTAAACAAAATAAAAGCTATTAGGTATACATAATTTAAATACTTATCGAATAAAATAATGCCGCAACATAAAAACTGAATAAGCGTCAATCGAACACATTTGCAACTCGAAAACTCTTAAACATGCTCTCCCGTTCTTGTAAGAATTGTTTCTGGAAAATATATTTTTTTAATTATTTAGATGTAATTCACGAAAATATCCGAGTTCTTTAGCAGAGTTTAAAAAATCCACGAACTGCCAATGCCAATGAGGGATAGAGGCAAACATAATAATGAATAGTTATAGATGTTAAAAGGTTTTACAGTTATTTCAATTCCATATGATTATAATTATTACTATCTTCAATAATAAATATACATAACGATTTTGTTTGTTTATTTTGTTTACATACCAAATTTGAACTAAAAATACAGATTTATGTTGAGAACAGGGATCGAAAGTTTTTGTCATTGGCTATGTATAAACCCAGCCTGTAAGTATGTATGAAATAAGCTTCATAAATAAATAAATTATGTAGCAGTTCTTTTAAGTTTACTACTATTTTAAAATATACTGTAATCTCTTAAGTTTATTGCTCTTCACCTTAATTAGAAATTTACTGATGTAAAATCATAAAATTGATTGCGTTAAGTATTTTCATTGTTAATGAATTTTTTATCATATTTGTGATGTGATTGCTATTATTTTTGTTTATATATCTATCTATCTATCTATCTATATATATATATATATATATATATATATATATATATATATATATATATATATATATATATATATATATATATCTACTTGAATGGAATTGCTTGTTCATTATAGTTTCATGCTAGTTTTCGTCCATTCTTTATGATTTTTTTTTTACTAATAAGTGTTCTGAAATTATAAAACTAGTTTTTCTTAATATTCTGGTATTTTAAAATTATTTCTATGTTTATTGGTTAATTAAAACCAAAGTATTTGTTTTCTCTCTTAAAAATCAATAATGCTACATGTCCTGTATCCTCTGAAATTTAAAAACTATATCCAGAAGTGAAATGTAAAAATATGCCTAAACTTAAAATTTTCGGTTAAACATTTCGATACTTTTATAAAATAAAAAAGTAATAACATTTTTTTATAATAAAATTAGAGACATTTTAATTATTTTTTATATTATCTGTTCCTTTAGTGCATTTATATATATATATATATATATATATATATATATATATATATATTCTCTCAACTTTATGAATGTGTGTGTATGGTTAAAAAGTTCGGCTGTCAATTTTTAGCTTTGGAACAACCTCCATTATTTTTAAATTACCAGGGCATCACAAATTTCCAGGTAGGGCTAGAAAATATTTTTTTTGGCAAATTACTTCCAAGCAGTAACTTAGAACATGGGAACCCACATTACTACAGAATGGGTTTCTCCAAATTCTCCGAACCGCGTCACACACTCCAGTCACTGGGGCAGCCGTTCCCGGTGAGTCACACAAAAGGCCAGTGAACCCGGGCTGTGTATATCGACCGCCCGCTCTTGCACATATATACGGATTGCGTATATATATTATATAGGCATTTATCTGTATCCAAACTTGGAGAGAAGGGAGCCGATTGCAGGGCGGGCAACAATGCAGCGATGATGGTTTCAATCTAGGGCGGGCCGTTAACTGCAGACAATGCAGGAGCTCATCTCCCCTCGGTTATATCATAGCAGGGAATATATTATGTCCATCTATAACGCTACTTTGGCCCATATTTGGCTATTTATCTATGTCGCGTAGCCTATTTTGTCGAGCCATGCAACATAATTCATGTATACGATCAGAGCTTTAAATAATCCATGTTCGAAAATTGGTTTATCTTAGAAATGGTATAATTTAATAGCATAAGTCATAAACATACATCATATAGATGTTGATATAATTTGTAAATCTGACTTCTGATGTTTAGAATTATAATAAAAAAAAACTCAGTTATCAGTTTTATCTTAATTACTAGACATAATTTAAGAGAGCCAATCGTACCTAAGAGCCCTATCAGTCGAAGATGCGTTAAATTTAATAAAATGAAATTTAAAAAAATGCTATGCCTACCTATTCCTACTATGATACTAGTTGGATTATAGAAAAAATTAGTATTTCCAATGAATCTTTAGGGGCATGAAACTATTGGTTTAAGAGTTTTAAAGAACGCAGTTTAAAAAAAAAAAAAGTGTAGGAACGGATATATCGTCGGTGTCGCTAAGTCCAAAATTGTACAAAAAATTACATTTCACATTCACTATTCATTTCTTCACTTAGCAAACCATATATTTTCACCTGGTAATCATCACTAAGTCATTAAATGTCTTATTAGGCTGTAATTTGATGGATAGATTCATTTAGTGTGTGTTGGTTATTTTTTTTTTTTCACCAGATCAGTGAATTATTGTCATACAAAATTTACTAACTGGACTTGGTGACTTTTGCTTGAACGCCGACGATATGTGTCATCTTTGTGTTCAACATTTAGGAAATCGAAACTTACTGTAAACGTTTCTTAAATTTTTATTCGTATCGGTTTGTAATAAACACTATATTAAATACTTCTTCTTAATTTGTACAATTTTCAAAGTTTTTAGATATGTATTTTTGTATTTTTTATAACTCAATAATTGGTTTAAAATTGATTTGGGATTTACCCATGTACAATACAATTTTAGCAAGGCTATTTACACACAAAAATGTAGTAAAAATATATTAGTAAAAAATAAACCAAAAGCGGAGAGGAGGGACGAAACAGCTGTATTTATAAAGAAAATATACTTTCGTTGAAAGTTATATGAAAATCTTTAAAGTATGGTAAAATATGTTTTGTTCTGTTGTAGCTAGTGTCTACGAGTAGTCGTTTTTGAGAAATTTCGCTACTTCAGTTAGTATAGGATTTAATATTTGTTATTTTAGAGTATATAAAAATGCAGTGTAATATTATATTAATATTAATGAATATTAATGTAGGGCAAAATGCAGAGAAAGTACTTTACTATGTCAAGCGATGGAGTAAATCAAAAACAAAGCAGGCATATGAAACTTTAAAAATTAAAGTTTCATCTTCCCATGACATTATAATTTGTTAATAATTTGCAGTGTATTCTAGTTGGGGATATAAAAAGAAGTTCATTTTTGGAAGGGAAGAGAAAGGAGTGAGATATGTAAAAAAAAATTTCTCAACTTATAGCTTCAATGTTGAATGTTTTTCGACATTAAATATGTTACCATTCTTTTATATTTCGTTCGTATTTTAAAGAAGACGGAAAACTTTTTTTCTCTTCATGTTTGTAGCTTTGTGTCATAGCTTGTAAACTTATTTTTTAAGCCCTTCTTGTCCTATAATAAAACTAATTGGATTATCCGGTCCAGAAGAGGAGGAAGTAAATAAATAAAAAGTAAAAGGGGAAATGTGAGTGGGTAAGATGAGAAGGGGGTGAGAGAAATCTAGCGGTACCGAAAGGAAAACGGCCGCAGAAGACATGCTAGCGTATCCGATCCGATGTGGCCATCCGGGAAAATGGCTACGAAAGGTCTCAATCCGTAGTTTAGTCCTCCAGACGAGTTGTTTTGTCTGCGAACTTTAGGCTGACTTGGTCTCGGTCTTAGAGGACTTAACTATTAGTTTAACTATTTATACCGTCTATCAAAGATTTCATTTAAATTGCACTTTAGATCTACAACAAAATAGCTTAAGAAAGTAGTTAAAATCTGTATATAACCTGCAATCTGATTTTAAGTATCAAATCTGTAATATAATAACAGAAGGTCGAAAATAAATTTTGTTATCCCATCTATTATATAAAATTGTAATTTATCCAAAAGATGTTGGACATAGGCAGCAGAGATAAAAATCCAAACCAACGCATTATAAAAAAAAAATGTTGGAAGCTTCATTTACAAAAATTTGAATTTATAAAAACCAATCAACGTTTCTCAAACTTAAACCATTTTCTGGACTAAAATTTACTGTCATACCCTTACTTTTATACCATAAAATCTTTGATAAATTAATTTGTTGTTTGTGATCCATGTAATTGTTTATAATTCACTTCCACACAACATACATTAAATACTAATCATTTATAACTTAAACTAAGTATCAAAATTAATAAGCACAAATCAGTAAAATATTTGACTCGCCAAATGTCAACTAAAAGCTTAGTGTTCGAGTTAAAAGAAAACGTAGGAGTATCAATTTCGATTTATAGAATGTAAAAACTCATCAATCCATTTTAATAGTCGTTTTCGCAAACACAAAGACATGACTCCAAATAAAAAAATTAGGATATTTGTTTAAATTTTTAATATCCTCGCCTTACTATTTAAACTTTGTAGGTCTCCATGTTTAATTATTTTCTTTGATAAAGTTTATTTATTTATCATTATTGTTTCTGAAAGTGTTTTTCTTTCAACCAAAATCTGTGTGTGAACCAGTAGGTACTAATGCTAATTTTAAAGCCTGCAATGTTTTATATTGTTATCTAGAAACTAAGCAAAAACCTATAAGTCTCATAATGCGAGGACTAAAATCCCCCACTAATGTAACCTAAAATATTCGACTCGAAGAAAGCCAGTATTACACCGAAATCTGTTTACAATTAGCAATGTATTGACTAATTTTTATTTGTCTTTTACTTAACCAAGGCTTTCATATGCATGTATATATTTATATATATGTTGTATGCTGTAATATCTTATTTCCTTCACCATGCACCGTATGCCTCTATCCATAATAAAATATAGTATCACAACTTGCCCTCTTGGTAGATGTTGACTGAAGACGTAGTAGAGTACCGAAGAAGCCGTGGATTAACAGTTACGCGTAGATTAACTAATTAGCAAGGGACCAATGAGAAACGAGATAGCACATAGGACTAAGGATACAAGAAGGATGGGACGAAGAGTGAGGTACAATGCAGTTCCTAGAACTGGCGTACCTCTAATTACAGATGGTTACAATAGGCCTTCTCAGTAGACCAGGGGTCAGCGACCTCTCTCTTGTAGTTGGCGGATCGTATATCTGCCTGATGGATAAGGTACCAACTCTCCTCGGATTGTTCTTTAATAGGATAGCGATTTGTATCAATTGCGCCGCGATATTTTGTTCTGTTATACAAAGTATTATAATCATTAAATATATATAGAATATTTGTAAGCCTTTATGGCCTTTAGCAGGATTTGTAAGGTCTGGAACGGTATCTTATTCGTCGAAGGGCAAAGAAACATTTGCCGGATCGCGTAAATTGAAATTAAAGTTGTGTAGAATTGCTTCTCTTCAACAATCCACAAACTATGCTTCGCTAGAGACCGTCTCTTTAATACGAACTACAGAACAAAAAATAAAGGAAATGATCAACTTAAGTCACGCAAGGTTTCTGGCCAGTTTGGGGTAATCGGGAAACGATATCTTAAATAAAATTGCATTGAGTTCGGTCCCGCAGCTGTGGTAAATGGATGTAAGCACGATAAAGTAGTCTTAATTTATTTAATATTATTTGGTGAGTTTAGCTATATAATAAAAAGCTTAACATGGTTAATGGAAAAGAAGAAAAATAAGCGTTATAAAAACACAACACAAGAAGAGATACAAGAGAGAAAAAAAATAGATCACTTAATCTGAATGATATTAGGATTTCTAACAAGTGTGATCTCTTAGAATGCTAAATAGTAACATTTAGATTTTTTTTTTTTACTAAAATAAACGATTGCCCTTTTAATATTCATGTCCCATAGAAATGAAACCAAACAAAAAAAAAAAAAAATACTCCTAAATTAGTCCATTCTTATTGAACATGGAAAAAAAAACCTTTTTCAAAATGGTCAATTTCTCAAAGACAGACTTCTAAGTTTAAGATAGCCAAAGAGACATTCTCAAACTCGGTCAGTGATGAGGTTGGGAGCCTAATGTCCCAGGAGAGACCCAGAACCGACCGCACTGTCAGAAACGTCATTAGGAATACGTTGAAGTAAATATGGTAGTGGAAGAACCCGGAAGACCCTAAACCTGTTGAGTGTGGTCTCCCTGACCCACATCTAGAGCTACTGGGAAATGTAAAACCACCCGAAAACTTAAGGGACCGTTAGGGTTTGTTATCGGGGTCAAAGGGTTCTTCAGGAGGTCAAGGAACTGCAGAATAACGGATCCAATGCAGATTGCAGGAGTGAACTTTTGGGTCCAAACCGTTGCTTTGGTGCCAAGCTTTGTTTCAAACCTTTTCAAATATTTTGGGGTATGGATGCCTATTTATAACTACTGTTTCCGTATTATGTTAGTGCTTTATTAGCGTACGTATGCACTTAACCTATTCGTGTTGCAACCACAAATAATCGATATAATGTATTAGTTTCTATGAACAGAAAGAATTATTTATTTGATTAATTTTTTCTCGAATCCGCATTATAGTCCTTAATTGATATACTGACAACTCATAGTTAAGGTTTTGTCTAGGGAGTACGATTTTTGACACATTCCACCCCCCTAATGTTGCAGATTTAAGCTTATATGTCTAATGATTATTTAAAAAAAAACATATATATTTTGAGTTGTGCCTCTTTCATTCTGAAAGTTGAAATTTAATTGAGGATTCTTATCTCAATAAATACAGCTCAAAAACAATGCGTTCTTTCTTTTATTAATGGAAGAAAAAAACTTTAAAATTAACTTGTAAGATAGTGCCGAAAGGACTTACAGAGACAGTAGTATTATTTAATTGTATCCCTAAGATAGTTCTTTTGATGTTCACTGACATGCTAAGGAATTTTGTTCACTTTTAACAAAAAGATGAATATTTTCATGAAGATTACCTATTAATCAATAATAAGGACTGTGTATAGCTCTTAACATTAAGAATTCTTGAATGAATTTTTGGCATATCCCAAATGATGACTTGAATGTTTCTTGTTGTAATATGTTAGCTGATCTTTTTCTTTTTATCTATATACGATGCTATCATCAGCAATTATTTCAGATCATCTCCCGACAACGTAGATGGAATTCTTGTAAAGCTCTCTGTTAAGAATTTCTCCGTACTTCCCCTCATCGAGAAATGACTCACTTGCTAACATACATAGCGAAGGAGCCTGAGTCAGTGGGGTAACGGTTAGAGATGTTCCGATCTATTCCAGGAGTTATCTCCTCTCTTCCAGCCAGTTGGGTACCGAAACCTTCGCCGAATGTGACTCACTCAGGAGTACGCTGGCCGCGAGGTGACCGGGACAGGGGCGAACGAACTGGCTTGACCTCGGTACTCCTCACCTAGGCCCTACAGTCTAGTAGAATTCACTAGCTCCTGAACCACTTTCTGCTCCCTCTCCTAGATGCTAAGGAAAACTGGATTTCTATTTAACAACTTACAACACACTTACAATGTTTTAAATATTTTACTCATGTAAATTGGCAACGTAGCAAAAAATCACTAAGTTATACCCTACATGCTTTGCATTCCTAAAAGATACAAACACTATTTCTCACCAAGTTATCCTTAAAAAAAGCAAATAAAAAATAAATAAATATAATCTAGTGAAAAATAAATTAACAATTAATTATAAAACGGAACATATAAGACGGTATAGCTTGGAAATGTTGATAATTTTGATCTTATGTGCAAAAACACTTTATACCTGTTCATGGAACCTTCCATAGCATTGGTTGGACTAATCTATTTATAGTATCATACAAAATAATGACAAAGCAACGATTTAATAAAATACTAGTGAACTAAAAAGAATCTGTACGAGATTTTTCTCTAAGTATACCAATTAATTTTCTTTTTAACGACGAATTTACAAATTGTCGAATTGATTTTTGTCAGGTTTCAATCCGTGTTTTAAATACCATCAGTATTTCATCGAATACAACTTCCGTGCTTGTGGCCAAGACTTGTTAGAAGTATTATAATTTGTGTAATCCTTATTGAAGCCCGATAAATATAAGTTTGTATATCAGTATGTTAGCAAATTTCCAGTCTTAAGTATTTATTTGTTAGAAATTTTTTAGGAACATAGGAGCTTTCTTTAGTTTTTTTTTTTTAACTTCTGACAGAATTCTTAAAGATTTTTTTTTCTAAGGACTCCATATAAAAATAAATAAAAAATAATAACCAGTGAATAGCTGAGACTTTTCCTCTTAAAACTGAGACCAGGTACCAAATATTTTCTGAAGGGTTGCTGGCCGTTGTTACTAGGCGTTGTTAATGGCCATTGGTTTATTTCCAATAATTCTCAACTCTTTGTTGAAAAAATAGTTTATGGTAGCATCACAGTTCTTTTAAATTTTTTAATCTGTTGCTTTCGTTATTCTGTCTGGTAAAATTTCTATGTATTTTTATGTATATATGTAAATTTAATTAAGAATATTTTTTGAAACATTTTTTTTTTTTTAACGCGTTTTATAATTTTAAATATAGGAAACACATTTTGGAACAGTGTTAATATATGACGCTTGATCTTTGGAGTTGCTTAAACCTTTAAAACGTATCCCGATCGTTTACACCAGTAATCTTTCAAGTGTTTGTTAAAAATTTAATTGACTTTATCAGTTCCCAATCATTTTTATATATTTACCTTAAATTAATGTTTAAATTGAATCTGAAACATATTTGAAAGTTTATGTCGAATCAAGTTATTTTATTCAAATATGCCTGATATTTGACTATTATAGAATTGATGCTAATTACAATTAATTATGAATGTAGTTAATTATGGGTTAATAGATTTATTTAAATTAGCTACTGTATCCAGGTAATTGGAAATACAGGTCGGTGACCAGGAATATTTCGAGTACTACTGACGTCAGTTGAGCATCACTGGCTGCACGGCCATATTTTTAGGCATCTCTTTATAGATTGTTTATAAACCCCATTGGGTTGGAGCAGGTATATTGGGACAGTCCTATTCTCATATACCCCTCATGCCCGTGGGTTAGGTAACACACATATTTAGGGCCTATTCTTTTATTAATCACATCTTATGTAAGCTAGAGGCTGGGTTATTTTCGTTACTATGTTTTACAATCTTACGTCACTGTTTGTTTAAAGTTGATAAAATGATCCTTTGAATAGACTTTTACGATAGTTATCATTTACTTCTTTAGAATTTATTATTTAAGTCAACCTACGATTTAAAAAAAAATATTTTTTTTGCTCTACTACTGTGTAATTATTAATGATTTTTGTAATTTTGTGTTATGAATCGGTTGAGCCATTACAAAACGAAATATTTCACTGATCCCTTTTTCGTTTAATAATTAATACTTTAATAATTATTCTTATTTATTATAACAAAAAATGACTAATTAAAATACATCTTCATATTCATTTTTTATATTCTAACAACGTTTCTTTGTTGTTGTTTTTTTTTATTGGCTAAATTATAAACTATTGAAATAGCCCTTAAAATGCAGAATAACCTTTAAAATAATAACCTATAACATGTTGCTCAGTCTTGTTTGTTTCAGACGTTTTCAAGGAACAGGGTCAAAATGACAATAAATGTTTATAAACTACAGTAATGTTTCATTTCACCAGTTTTCACGCGTTGCTTTCCTCTTACTCTCTCATTTTATTTACAAAATAACGTTTTCTAACAATAACTGTGCTCTGTAAAATTTTGAGTAGTCGACTTCCTTCCACCGGTATGAAGTTATGACAACGACACGTACGCAAGTTGTAGACTTTTTCTCATAGAAATTTATTTATGGTTACTGCTCCGTTTCGATGGTCCTAGCGTGTTAAAAAGCCTTACTAAATTAACGGTCTATCTAAGACAAAAAGAATTTTTCAAATCTGAGAGGTAGTTCCTGTAATTTGCGCGTTCAAACACACTAACTCTTCAGCTTTTTATAATAAGCTTATTTATTTTTATAATAAAATTATTTTTTGATATGATTAATAAAATCATATATCATCATAACATTAACAGTATATAACTTGGAAGAACTGACTTTTCCCTCGTTTTCTTTTCTTTTTTTTTTTGAAATAGTTATGTATTTAATTCTGTTGATGTTTGGTAAAATGAGAAAAAGAAGCAATGATGAATGAAGTGTCGTAGGTGTTGAGCTTAAATGAACTATACTGAATTTTCTGTTTTTTAATCGTTTTCGGTTTTAAGAGAAAAAAAATACACCCTACTGTAATATGGTTTGAAATATTTTTTAATTTTATTAATTACAAATATTTTTAAATTCAGGTTCTTATTAATTGTGCAGGGAAAGCATATAGAATATATTTTAATAATTACACTATGATATTTACATGTCATTTTCAGCCCCACCACGGTATACCTAAAATAATAAATAAATAAAACATAATATTCCGAAAAATTTAAATATAAAAAAAGAAATAAAATTAATTCTAAAACTATTATGTTTATTATTTCCCAATTTTTTTCATGATAATACATAGCAAAAAATATCGTTAAATTAATATCTGTTAAAAATTTTTTTTTTTGTTATTTTTTAACACATATATTATATTTATTAGTAGACGTAATAATTATCCCGAGGAAACTTGAAACTGTTTACATGATATTGTGAGACTGTTTTTGTACAGCAAAGCCCTATAGAGAAGAAGCAAGGACGCTTGGCCAAGGACTTATACTTGTTTATTTTCTGGGAGTGGGCATGCCAGAGGCCTACAAGTGTACTGCTTGTAGCTAATCTAAAGGCAGGTTCGAAAATGTTACTGGATTTATATTTATTTTTTTTTTGTTATACTTCAAAATATGAAAAAATATATTCCTAGTAATTGTAGAGTCATTTTTAATTTATATACATTTCATTTTTTTTTAAAATAAATTAATCGTAAATGAAATTTATAATTATTGTAATTGAAATGTAGTTATATTTATGCTAGAGCCAAGTGTAGAAAACCGATATCAAAGGTGTACGGAATTACGGATGGCTGGCCACCTTGATACAACGTCCACATGGTGTTAACCGATTTTACTGGCTATGAACGAAACCATAGGAATCATGAATGATGGATACATATGTTATAGGAAATGATTTTAATTGATTTGGAGACATTATTTATTGAATTCTTTCAATACATTTTCTAAAATAGTGCAAATTTGTCGAGAGAGTATAAACAACTATATAATAGAACTATGTTTACGATTCGAACTTAATTGAAAAAATATATCATATAATATGAAAAAATAAAAGATAAATAAAACCAAATATATTTATAGAACTACGATATGAAATTTCCTTAATTAAAAATGCCCATCCATTTTTTACTTTTTAGTCCTTTATAATAAAAAACCTATTTGTATTTGATAAACGTTAACGTATATTGTATTTGTATACTTTTAAAATATTGTATTTGTACAAAATTGGTACAAGCTACTACTTTTTAGGACGGTAAATCTGAGAAAAAATAATATTATTAAATATATGACTCATTGAAAAGATAGGTAATGTAAAAAATTTAATCAGTTTTAGATAACGACCGAGATATGGGTTGAAACATCAAATGAATTATGATGTATAAATTCTACAGATTTATATCTAAAAATCTTTAGACCTTCTGGAAATTACTGGGTTTTTTTTTCTTTATCCATTTCCATTCCAAGAGATTTAAAATATTTATAATATACGCAATTTTGAAAGAATTTAAATAAATGATAATAAGAGAAAAATAAAATTAGCAAATACGTTACGAGATAACATTAAAATTATTAGTCTTCATTGCGTATTTATGTTATCAACAAATTGCGATACAACAATTGACAAATTACTTGGCAAGGCTTGAATTCCGCAGTGTTTTTAGTCCTGGTACCTGGAATTTTGGAAACCGGTTAGTGCCTTTGACTTGATTGGGTCTTTTATTTCCATATCTTTCTAAGAAATATCTTATTTTATGTTAACAAATCTGTAGCATATACTTAGACTTATTTATAAAAAAAAAAAGAAATTTTGCCATAAACTTAATTTAACGCAAAAATAATGTTAATAAAATCGTTAGTTACTATCTTAACACCAGAATACTGTTGGAATGGGCTGTTTTGATTATATTTACAGTTCAATATTACAATCTTACACTATTTAATTTTTTTTTATATTTATTGTATTCCTAATATCCTTAGTATTTATATACTTATTGTATGCATAATATAACTCATCAATGGATGGGTTTGCTTAGATATAATAACAAGAATGTTGTATGTTCAACTGAATCAATTCAGTATAATTGTGTAATGAATGAACTATGAACCATTAATTTTATAACTGTATGTATAATTTGGTAATTACCATTTATTTCTGTTTTTACATAATTTCAGTCTGTAACATATATATATATACATACATATATATAAATACTGTTATATTCTTTGGATTTTTATAGCAGAAACTTGCCCAACTTTCACCTAAGTTGGTACCAGAGCCTTCGGACTAGTGCCTGCCATCACATTGTGCTGCAATTTTGCCACTCTACCGTCATAAATACTGTTTGGCACCGTTACGTCAATACTGTACAACCGTTTATTGCACAGTTCGAAGTACTGTCGTAAAACGTACCGCAATTCTGCAAGGTCCCTCCCTTAGGTGGGCGACTCGAGCAATAAGATTGTAAATAATGCTTTCTATTTAGGTGTTGTAAACGTCTCTATTTACAACGGACTTAATTCATCGGAAACACATAATTTTTCTGTAATTCCAAATAAGCTAAAATTTTCGAGCACATGCCTGCCTAACCAAAGATAAACTCAGTTATTCGAGTAATTTTGTGTTTTTGCTTAGTTTCATACTTAGGTTAATACGATTAAAATGTTTGTCTTTCTTTCTTTTTTTTTTTTGTTTTGTACTGGCGTTTTTTTTTTTTAATCGTTTATCTATTCCTAAATAACTATTGTATAAATATTACAAGCAAAGCTTTAAGTCTCTTAATAGCAGTAAATAACAAACAAGGTGAAACGTTGACCAATTCAGGCATTTTTGAACTGAAAAAGATGAAAAAGAACCGTAATATCTTAATAATAATATCTTTCAGAAAATATATTAACAGTAATTTTTGTCCTGATTAATACCTAAATAACTAAATTTAACATAAAACTTGTTTAAAACATTTCAATGAGCATTAAATTAATTATTGCACGAGTGAACAAAAAAAATGCCCGATTCTCGTATACGAACAACAGTTTGAAGAAAGGACAAATATTAATTTAGTATGAATTTTCAAAATTAGAAATTTTTTACTTCCAGCTTATAATAAATTTAATTTAATTGGTACCTCAAACTATTCAACTTGATGGGAAAATTGAAATGAGGAAATGAGAAGCCAAGCGATACAAGTAGGTTACTTTTTCAAAGATAGAATTAAGTGCGGTTATGGTTAGTGGATTAATGGAATAGATTTATGTATATAAAATGTGTTTCAAAATCAATATTGCTCAGTATTCAAGGGATATACAATAGAGCCATAATATTTTTTTTAACTTTAAAATGTCTTTTCAAAAAATTATTAAATTTTCAGTTGTACCACTGGGCTTCTCACCCCCTCAAATATCAATTTATTTTTTTTTTTTAATAAAAGCTGCCATTTTTGCATGTGACATATTAGCATTTTATTATAATACGGAGGGTTGGCATTGCTATAATATATTTAATTTAAAGTTAGTTAAAACTATATTATTATTTTAAGTTATTCTTTCAATGACAGTTGAAAAATATATTATTAAATATCTGGCGGCCATATCTAGAATTGCTGAGCTAGCAACGTGTCGGAGAGTTCGGAATCGACAATCATTTTCATTTCTTCTCAAACTCATATGAGATTTGTTTTAAAATTTAAATTAATATATTATTATAAAATGTACTGTTGTATCACAAATAGTTGCTGTTATACTATATGTTGAACTGTCTTGAAGTGATTTAATATTTCTGTTTGGTTTGTGTTGATTAGACAGTCTCTGGTTTGAATTTTTATCTTTTATTATTATTATTATTATTATTATTATTATTATTATTATTATTATTATTATTACTGATACTTGAATTGGCGAAACGTTTACTGTTTATGTATTTACTGATGTTTGGGAGGGCTAATAATTTGTTTCCTTTTATTCATTTCGTATATGATATATTCCTTTTTTTTTTTTTTTTTTTTCAGAACCTACTTCTTTTAGTTATACGTTTTCGCTTTTAGAATAGATCTACCTTTTTACCCATAAAAAAATGACAAACGGAAGGGTGCATGACGGGCCCGAGTAAGTGAAGCCATGGAAGATCAAAAGCCTCATCGTCGTCCAACTGTGATTTGTCACAGAGACGGTAGCTTCCAGTGAAAGTGACAGTAAAAAAAAAAACGAAGCGGTGACAGTAATTTACAATCACCGCTCCCTGGACCCCCAATATTGCTACCCTTCGAACGGCTCCTGTATTCTACATCGAGAAAAATGAGTTTTTTCAAGACTAAAATATTTCTGAAAGGGACAGTTTTATGGAAGGCCCACTTGCATAACGGCCTCGAAAGTGAAACCTTGGTTTACAAGGGATACGTGCGAGTACCAACAAAAAGCTTGGTACCAACGACCTCGTAATAGCCTAATGGTACAGAGGTACGACCCGAGTCTTTTCATGGCTTCCAGGACGGGCTGTTTTAATGGGTTTGTTCCCGGCGGTAGCTGCGTTTCTCGGTATGCTCGGGTTCTGACAAGGGTCTTGTTGGAATATATGGCAATATATTCAGCCTTTGAATAAGTGTTGCTTTAACTATATAACCTTTGAATTTGTTTCCAGTTGAAAAAAAAAAAATTAAAATGAGTATGGTAACAAATTAGGGATGTTAGGAAAACTATATGTGTATAGTCAGTCATGATGAGCGGTACATGTATGACATGTCTCTTCAACTTGTTCTATGCAACTTTAACTTCTTCACTATTTGGCAATAGAACACGTGGTCATCAATACATTGGTTTAAAAAAAAACCAACAAAGGCATTAAATCGTCCAATTTAGACAGCGACCGAGCAGGCAGTTTGCGATGCCCAAAAATAAAAATATACAAAATGGAAAGATAAATACTACAAAATAATCGATGGAAAATTTGCTTGTTAAATTACACATGTTTATGTCTGGTGAAGGGTGAAAACGTAGAACATCCTATGCTGTTGTGAGGGATTCCCGTGTTGGTGCTATAGCTTTAGGCTGTTCCCTGATATCATCAAAACTGTTATATAACTTTTGACTTAGTTGCATATGTTACTAGTTAAGTCCCCGTAATGGTAACAATACAATTTGAAATATTTTATTTTACAAATTAATATTTGCCTCACTCTTCGCCATTTAGATATACAAACCTCAATTTTCCATAGGAATTTGACAAATCGCCGCTTAAACTATGATATATATTAAAAACAAAAAAAAAAGCAAAATATCATTCTACAGACATCTCGTAAGTAAGAAAAAAATTATACATCCTACAAAGCGAGGTTGAAACGAGAAAATAAATAAATAACAATATAGAAAATACATTTTTAAAACGTGCATTTTTTTCCTCTTTTATTATTGACTTTTTGGAGTCAAGAATTTTCACACACATTTGTATATACTAACAGTTAAAAAAAATCACTTAGTTTCTCAGTTTAAATTTAAAAAGTCATATTTTGTTGATTTGCGATACATCTATGTTTTTTATATATTTTTTTAAACAGTAACCGGGTGTAGTAGGGGAAATGCATCATCTAAAATGCCAATTCATCAAAAATACTGACTTTGGTGTGACGTTAACATTATCTGTTGCTTTAATGAGTTCTCATATTCTCTCGATGGCCCGTTTCCGATGAATACATCGAGAACTGACCTGTGCCAACTAAAACTTTGAGAACGATTTTGAAATCGTCATATTTTCTCACCCTCATTGTACGACAATAATAATTATAATTTATAATTTCCTGTTTTCTTCCTCTTCTTATAGAATAAAAAATGGACATGTTTAAAATGTTTATATTCTTAAATTAAATAATTAAAATATAATCTTTATTTTTATAATCGTCAGATTTTAGCTTAGACTCGGGAAATTTTATAAAGAACTTTTGTTATTCTATTAAAACATATTGATCGAAAAAAGAATAGTAGTACTTTTTTTCGAGTAATTTACTCATATTTCATTTTTCATGGATTGCTATTTGGTATTAGGATAGTTTCTTACTTCTTATTTTTTTTCTGAAAACTCTTAATTAATTTAAATTTTAAGTAATTTCTATTAATGTTGAACTCATTATGTCTTTTTTAGACGGATCTAGGCCATATTTTTTTTCCGACGGCTCTTAAAATTAACAGGAATCGATTAGATAGTGTAAAGTGGTGGACTTGTGTGGTAATAGATTTTACAATGGAAGGTTATGGATCTATTGCATTTGGACCAAATCTGCAACATGTAGGCTTGTTTCTCAACTAAACCTATCACGAACATTTTTTAAAATTTAAAAATACGGTTCTAAATATACTATCTAAGGAAAGAGGACCAAATATCGCCCTCCTAAACCAAATTCGAAATTTCAAATGTTAAACTATAGTTTATAATTATCCCAAAATAATACAAATAGCTCTGATCTATTATAAAAACAGATGCTGGTATCGTTATTGGACAGAACTAAATAATCTTTCCTCTCAATAAGCAAAAACAGTACTTACCTAAATACCAGCTCTAATTTCGTCCTCCTATTAAATTAACTATTAACTATATATTTGAAGTCATGGGCATTTAAATAAAGGCAAATAACCCCCCAAAACGAAACTTATTTACTTTAAAAATTTAGTTATTGATTACCTTATTACAAAAATGTGACAATTCATTGTATAATTGATTTGAATTAATTTTTTTAATTAAAAATATATAAAATATGGAAATATGGAGGACGAATTTCAGAAATCTTACAATCACCTAAATTCGTGATCAAAAACTAATTTTGAACAAAAACTATAGCCAGCTTCTCCTTCGTCTACAGATGTAAAATACTGAGGCAAAACAAAATTCTCTAAGCTTTAGAGAGCTCTTAAATTCACGCAATGTCTCTTTTATCACATGAAATAAATGAAAACGAGATGGAATCGCCGAAGACTACCCATTGTCGCACCCATGCTGAAAGTTCTCTGCAATTCTCAACCTCCCCTTTGATAAAGAACTCCTTCAAAAGAAGAAGAAAGAAGAAAAGGACCAACCGAAGGACACGGGTGGATAAAAAAGGCTGGAGGAGGCTAGTGGGTTAGCCATCTTGGACAAGATTTCCTTGACGTCTTATAAAAAGTGAGAAGTGTTTGATAGGTCATCGGCCCCGCTCGGCTGTACTCGGCAGTCTTCGGCCATAGGGCCCATCAAGGTCAGCTTTGTCTTAGCAAAATGTTTTAACTAGATTTGATTTCTTCAAGCTCCCTCTTCACATTTTTCATCGCAAAAAATAAATAAATGTAAAAAAAAAAAATTATATTTAGTTACATAAGTTTTTTGGAACGAATCTTAAATAATTTGTGGGTGTTGAATTCATATATGTAATTCATTTACCTCATTATTTCTTTTTTAAAGAATAGCTGTTTAAAAAAAATGGAACTCCTTTATAAATAAACAATATGTACCCACTGTTTATTTAATTTTTTACTCTATGATGATTTTTTTTTTTTTTTTTTACCGACAAACCTATTTAGCCTATGATTTGAAAATTTACGATTTAATTATATGAATAGTATTAAACTTTTTTCAAAGTATTTATAGGTAGCCTATGTGAAAAAATACATCTTAATTTTCCGAGTACTTAACACTTATTATATAAATGATCTAAGCTTCCAATTTATTGCAAAAAGCTCATTCACATGATCAAAATATATTTGGACTTAAGGCGTTGAGCTTTTGGGTTTGAATCCCTCACCCTCTATCCAATTCAATCTAAAGCCTCTCATAAAATCTTCAATGATCCTTAAAATAAAATTATACATAATGGCCTAAATGTCCTTTTATGTTACAGTGTAAGCGCAAAATATTGCATATTCTTTCAATATAAACTCCGTTCCTATTGGAATCCACCACTTTCTAATCTCACTTAAAATCGATTCCTTATAACCCTTCGAAGTTTCTAAAAAGAAGATGGTATCCCTGACCTTCTATCATAGAAATGTCATTGGAGTGCTACCAAGCAGTTCGTTTACAATGAATCGTCATGCCATTATAATCGCGCACATTTACTTATATTTTTACTATCGTTGTAAATATCAATAAATATATATTTTTTTAAAATAAACGAATCGAATATGTATTCCATTTGTTATTTATAATATTAAGTATTAAATCCTAATTCTTAAAAATAAAATTTTGTTTTGATTCACTAATCGAAGCTTAAAATATTTATATTGATCAGCAGTGTTGACTTAAAAACTGCAACTGTAATTTTCCATTGGTAATCATACGAATACCCTCAAATCTTATCTGCGGAACATTTAACTCTCGAAAATATCTAAATTGATTTTTTTTTAACAAATAAAATCATGATTTTTTTTCTTCGGGTTACGATAATATCCCTACAGATTTAGATAATTCAGGTTGAATTGCAATTTTTTGCAATTGTAATAGAAATATGGCGAATTATAATTTTTTAGTTTTTACAAATAAACATATTCTACTTAATCAAAACCAAAAGCGTTTCATTAGTATACTGTGGCATTGTATCTCGCCGTTAATAATTTTTGAAGTAAAAATAATTAATATATTAAAAAAAAATTATGAAATGTTTGTGTACTGTTGAAAATAATTGTGATTTGTGTGTGTTCATATGTTTTTGAATTTTTTAAAAAAATTAAAATTGGGAAATTTTATTTTTTTTAAGTCTCTTATTTAAGATCCATTTTCAAGACTTTACTTTTGATTTTAAAATACATTGAAAATTAGCGTCATTCATATCAAAACCTTAATATACTTTTTAACATCAATGATTGTATTGTATATTTATCAATGCCTATCATTTTAATAATTTATTTTTATTGGTCATCCATAGTCATCCATGAAAAGACCTAAAAAAACATATTTTCCTATTTTTATTTTTGTTTTAAATTAATAACAATTTACATATTACAAACAGGCCTTTAATAGCACACAAATGTGCCATATTATTTTTTTTGTAATTTATATTACTGATTTTTGCTTACAAAATTCATAAATTATTAACGATGAGATGCTATGCCATAGCATAGTTGTAAAACGCTTTTGATTTCTCGATGTTTTTTGATTAAGCACAATTTGTTTATTGCCAAAACAAAAAATAATAATTCACCACATTCCTGTTAGAAAAGCAAAAGATTAATTATTAATAAATTATTCTTAGAAATATATAATTACTGTGAAACTCTTTTTGCCCCTGGAAAATGGATGGTGACTTGTTAAATTATTTTTTATTGTACTTAATGAATATTACTGTTAATATTGTTAATAAGGTATTCTATTATTATGATTCCTTGCTATTCGATCTGTTTTCGGAAGGACAGAGCATTATCGGAGCAGATCTAAAGGAGAGAAGAAGGAAAGATGCCGGTGGGACGGCGGCCCCATTGCAGAAGAGGTTACGGGGCGATGGCCTCAAAGTCCTTGGCCTGCCTCAGGTCGCTTACCTCCATTCTTTTGCTTCTTTTTCCTCTCCTCTCTCTCTCCCTCTCTCTCTCTTTTTCTCTCTCTCTCTCTGTTTATTTTTTTCTTCTCTTTTACGCCCCCATATTTGGTCGATTTTTGTCCCCCTCCCACCCTCTTCACCTCCCGCGTTCTAATTTATTTCGTAGAGGACTCTGGTTTTATTTTAAAACACAAAGTCGCAGAACATATTTGTTGTCCGCTGTTATGCGGTTGGAAGGGCGACCTTAGTTTTATTTTTGTTGATTATTTAAACCGAACTCTGTTGGATACATCAGTATACATTTATAAATACATATATATATTGATGATCAGAAAAATTATAAATTTAAATCAGATCAAAAATCCTGTAACATTGAAATATTGTATTTATCTAGATGTACTTTTACCTTTTGCGACTCACAAAATATTAGTATATATATGTATATATATCTGTGTGTGTGTGTGTGTGTATTGTTAATTTTTATTTAAGGTCCTCTCAATTTCCATAAGTTATCTTAAATGGGTTTTTATAAGTTTATGAAACATTGTTAGAGCTTAATATAAATGATTTCTTTTTGTTACAGTTGCAAATTTGTGAAAACTTTTATATTTATATAAAATAATTAATCTAGAATAGTCCCTGTTAGATTGGCTCCTATTTTTTTTCTTTCCAATTTTTTTCTAATCTTTTATAATATATTTTTGTAAGCCTAGCTGTGAGACATCCCTTTTTTTCATTCTTCGAATGTCTATTTTGTGGAAAAACGATACTTGGGTTAGCAGTCGTCCATCCCGTTCCCTAAGTTAACTTGCTGTTCGATTAATCAATTGATATTTATTTTGTACAGATATACTGTAATACAAACATAATTCAATGTTAATTGCTATTATAATAATCGATTTTTGTTTTCACTGGTCGGTACTCTTTATCTAGATTATTACTCCATAAAATTCTTTGTTTAAATATGTACGAATTATCTAGATTGAAATAAACTTAAAAAATGCACATCTTCCATGATTTTTAATTTTCCTTCGCTATAGAAATCCCTCAATACATTTCACATAGTATTATTAGAAAAGTTTAAGGATTTTGGATGGTAAAATTTTTATCTATCTAAGTTGATATCATGAGAATTCTGGCATTAGAAAAAAAAATATTAGATACAAATTTTTATTACAATTATGAGTTATCAAAATATTGCTTATCAACGGCACCTCATTCCATCGAAAGCTTACTAAACATTAAAATTTACTGTTGTCGCGTCTTGGGTTCTGTAATTATCAGGTTGGAATCCTTGATTACGGAATTATAATTTTTTTTTTGGAGAGGGGGGGAGAGTTGTTGTGACCAATTCTATTCTTTTAAAATCAAAATCCACTTTGGTTTCTGTAATCAACATTTTTCAAAGCCATTACATATTCCGCCATATTGTCCCTGAGATCATTTTTACAGCACCAGTTACATAAATATAAATAATTATAAAATATAATTATTTTTATGAGAAAATTGCACTTAAAAATAATAATAATATAAAGAGAGTAAAAATGGTTAAAGGGGTATAACTAAGTGGAACAGTATATTATAAAATTTTAAATATTAAAAAAAAATAATAGATCCGACTTCTTTTTTCTTTAGTCTTATATTGGATAACCTAAAATAAGATTGCTTTTATAATGTATTCATTTTTTTTTTTGCAGTAATTAATTATCATATTTGAGGCTTGGAAATGCAAAAGGGTCTAAGTGCATTAAGCAAAATTTGTCAGAATCCAAGTTTCAACTTAAATAATATTAAAGAAATATGTCTTAATTAAAAATAATTTTTTTTCCTGATTACCTATGGTTGTGTAAGTAATATAATTATATTTAAAATATTATTAATTCGGCTTATAAACCTGTAATCTGCAACAAAAAGTTGTACCTGATCATCTATATTCTTTATACTGTCAATATTGCATTTTAAATATTTTATCACTACGTACAAATATACTTTCCAAAATATTCAAAAGAGAATGAGACAGTTTGGATACATCCCAAATAAAAGAGAAACCGGGCACATGTTCACATTGAATTTTATATTTCAGATGAAAGCTCGGAGAACAAACGAATTCTTATGATAATTCGTTAGTCGATTCAGGCCGAAACCACTGGACTATATGTGGATTATCGTTCAACGCGTGCATATCTTTCTTAAGAATAAATAATTAATGCTTAAGAAGAGATCAAAACAAGGATCTCTCCTGGCAGAGGGATTACCATGGTCTAATGATTATTATAAAGAGGAAACATTTGTGATAACCGACCTCCTTATTAGAAAGTAAGAGTGAGTGTGAGAAATCTCTCCAGCGGGGGAGTCTGCTCTCAGCTTTCTAACGACAACAACTTTCACCCACTTTCGTTTTCTTTAATATTACTTTCATTTTTATATCTCCCCCAAAAGCCATGGAAATGTTTGTGCGTTCGCTCGAGCCCAAGACCGTTCCTGGAACATATAAATCAGCCTGTGCAATTCCCGGTCAAAAATTGCCAACCCTTCTTGCCCGTGCAAATGCTCAAACTTTCTCAAACGGTCACAATAAATCTTTGTTGGGTGTCCGTTGCAGAATAGTGCTTAACTGTTGCGAAGTCTTGCAGGTCAGAGGGGCCCGGTCGTAAACGGTCTGTATGGCCCTTGGTGTAAATTGCACGGGTACTCTAGGGCAAAAGTGGACTTGAGGGCCGAAATGGTTTGCACGTTGCCAATTTTTGGATATCTAATAGTTTGGAACAACGGCAGCAGATATACGAATTCGTAGATGGAAGAATGTAAGGGGGTCTCAAATGTTATCTTCGATAGCCTTGTGTTTCCAATTACATGGCTCTATTAAAATGGTTGACTAAAATTAGTTTATCAGTTATCGATATTCAGACATTGGGTGGATTGTTTCATAAAATGATTTGTTTTTATATCCCATTTTGTTTTAAAATATTGAACTATAAAAGTATCTTAGGAATACTTTTATTGAGACCATTATTTACACATTTTTTACGTAAGTCTTCTATTAGGACCCTCTACAATGTCAATTCGATCGAAAATAAAAGTTATGTGCAATGAAATATTTAAAATACATAATAACCAATAGATAATTGTAACTTATTCGAAAATGATACACCTAACCTACAGTAGTTGTACATGGCACTAAAAAAACAAAAAAATGAATGAATTAAATAAAACATGATTCGGGAAAAATTTAAACAAATCGGATCGTATATAAAATAAAATTTGATAAGTAAAGAGAATAATTAGTTATTGAATAAATAAATTATTTTGAAAATCAATAGTTTTCGGAATAGATACAAGAATGTGTCATTAGCATCATTCATTCCATGCAGGTATTGCTAATAGATATTTTATATATATCTTCAACAATCATATTCAAAGTCTGGTCTGTTGGAGTCCGCTGAACCCTGCCCCAGAAATTATCGATCCCAACCTGCAAACCTCATCTTCCGGGGAAACCAGCTTCCGTTTGGACTCTTATCTCTGATGGCAAACAAATATTTGCTCACAATTTTAAATCAAAGCTTTCCTTCGGGTATTTTTTTTTTTAAATCAATTTTCTCTTACAAGAAAAAAAAATGTCTATGTGAACTTAATTGGATGGACTTTAAGGATTTGAATTCTGCAGTTAAATTTTTATATTTATTTTGCTTTATTAACGTTATTATTATCTTTTTTTCTATGAATGCTTATTTATTTGGTATTCTCAGGTACTGGATTCTATAAGATACTGCAGTATATTGATTTTTTTTTTAAATGTATATATATGTACTAGAAATACACATTTATCAATCCATAATGTCGATAAAAATAGAATTAAGCGAAAGATGATAGAATTTATTTATTTTTGTTTATGTTATTCAAACATGTAAACTATTTTTGCCTTTCCCCTAGGAAGAAATGCTGCGTTAATACCCTCCGAACCGATTTACTCCACTTTATTATAAAAAAAAAAGTCCACACTTTTAAAGTGCCCTGACTATTGTGCCAATACATTATGTAATTTATTGTATCCCGGGTGATGATATGCTTCGTTTACAGTTCACTTTCCTTTTCTCTAAGTTTTTTCCCGCCCTCTTCTCTTCGCGCCACTCTCTCTTCCCGCTTCAGCTTTCTAGCGCCAAGGTCGTCGCACCCTCTACCAGCTGTAACTACTCACAGAACAACAAAAATATTGTCTTTCTTAAAAGTATTTCTAATGATTTCTAATAATTGATTACTAGGGAATACCTTATTTTTCTTTTGGTATCCATAAGCAATTAATTATTATTATTCTCAAATGTTGCTGTCTGCCTAAATTTGTTTAATCAACCAGAAAATTTCTTATGAAATTAAATTTTACTCATGTCATTTAAGAAATCCAAGTTAAGGAGTTTGTGGGGAGTGAGACCTTTTGAAGGTCTTGTTAGGCAACGCCTCTCAGGATATTGACCGAGAGATCTCCTTCCATATTTGTTATAAACTGTATCAACTGACAAAAATAAACAAATATCCTTATTACAAAATATTTGTATAATAAAAATAAAAACATTTTATTAAAAAAAAAGAAAGAGATTATTCATTAATAAATTGTTTTACTTTAAATTGTTGGTGTTTATAGCACAATGTGCGGTCGTGACAATCTCGACGAGAGTCTACTTCCACTTGATGGCTTCTTTCCTTGTCTTATCTTATTTTTAATTTTATTTGCTGATGTATTATTTTGGCATTGTTGGCTGTTACGTTGTAACATGACATTTCATTGAATAGTTTTTTCAATGAAATATGAATACTGTAATGTGTATTATTAATTAAATTCTTACTACATCTTAGTTATTTGGAGTTTTTGTTTGAATTAATTGTTGGTAAATATTGTGTTTAGTACGAAAGGTTTTTTTTTTTATTCAAGTTTAAGTCTACTAGCTATTGATTTATCAGAATTTTCCCATTGAGACAGTAGACGGTCTGGACTTGGAATAAAGTACTATGTATATCAATAGAAAAAAAAGAGACCTTTTTGAAAGGAGTATAATAATTGTGCTACAATTCAAAACGGTATTGACAAATAGGATTGGAACTAAATAATGATGAGAGGTAAACAGTTTTAGCCCGAGCGAGTTGGTTATTGTGTTGTTGTCAGGAGTGATATTTGCAGGAGGTGGGGGCGCGTGGCCTTGGCCACTGCTCTGGGTAATTCTGTCAAGGTCACTGACCTCGGTGGTGGGGGTAGCCAGCAGGCCAATAGGAAGAGGCTCCGCCCCACCTCGGAGGGGAGGGAGGGCAACGACCCTCCCCCACCCCGCTCCCTCTGAGCATTGAACTTGCTGTTCGTCCTTTCACTCTCTCGCCGTGACTCGACCTGTGAAGATCTGCTGAGCAGTGCGCAGTTCTATCTCATTGACAGTAGAGTGCCGAAGTTTTAGTGTGTTAGTTGTGAATGTGTTGACAACAATGCTCTACGACAACAGGGTGCCTCAGCACCACTACCAGCCCGCCACCCTTCCGCCTAGGGTACCGGAGCAGTTCGTCCAGAGTGCCGACGCCCAGTTGAATATAGGTCTGCACATCCATCCCTTATGTCCAATATCAACCATGTCCCAATATCCTCACGCATCCTCTAACGAATTCTCCATTTCTGTTGCAGAATTCGACGGAACCACAGTTCTGTGCCGCGTTTGCGGTGACAAAGCGTCCGGATTCCACTATGGGGTACACTCCTGCGAAGGATGCAAGGTAAGCCAATATTAATATCACATGTTATACTATCATAGCTAAGGAGGAATCAGTGACAGACAAAGGAAATGCTCGCAAGAGCGTTGACACCGCCTTCAAGGCCAAGCGGTCTTGAGGCCACTGCGCTATTATTAGCTGGATCTGTCACTTCTTTTGTCTCAGATATATATCTACATATATCTTTTAAAAGTTAGATTCGATACCACTTTGCTTTTAATCAGATTGCTCTCACTACCTTTATAGTCTCAATTTTTTAAAAATTATTATGTAAACTTTAATACCTTAGCTTCTACAAATATTTTGTTTACAATTAGAATAATATTTCAAAAGTTTCTTTCGAAATTTTTAAGTGTCATGGTTTTTTATGTAAAAAACATTCATGGCACTAGTTTCCAGCTTCGCGGGACTAAATATATATATTTTTTTTGTTAAATTTATAAATTGGCATCTATTCAATATTTCAAACTAGTCATTTTTTTTTTTTTTAGAATAAAAAAATCTTTTTTGGTAGAAAAAATTAAAATATAAAGTGGATAACACCACCTTATTATTATAATCCTAGAAATGGGTGAGACAGAAGTTAGACCAGAGGGGAGATGAAGGAGTTAGATAAGAGAGGCGTTACGTCACTACTTTCACACCAGAAAGAAAGTCCACCCCTTTCTCCAGACTTTCGCTTTCTATGGACGGGGGAGGTACTTTCTCCCTAGTTCCACCGATCTCCGCTAGGCCGCGCCTCTGTTTTGTTTCCTGTATAAAGGCTGTTTTGAATTTTTTTTCTCTTTTTTTATTTTTTTTTCATAGCTAATTTTTTAATAAAATTTTGTGTACTAATTTTATAATTCATGACAGTTTTATCATTATTATTAACATATTTATATTTATTTTATATTCTATTCTATTACATATTCTATTTCATTTGATCGTTTCTGAAGATATTTAAAGTTTATGAAATTTTGTTAGCCAAAATTGAGTGGAGTTTTCTGATTGCCTATTTTCTGAGTAGGGCATTAGAAAAAGTTGTGCGGGTCTGATATATACTAGCGCCGCGCTCTATCTTTTAGACAAAGTTTGAAGCATTATATATATATATATATATATATATATATATATATATATATATATATATATATATATATATATATATATATCTTTTGATTTAATAGAAAAATTTGTTTAAACTCATTTTTTTTTAAGTATTTTTTATTTTAATATTTTTGTACTGAAATTATGTCCGAAAGTTGTTGTTTGTCCTTCCAGATATAACAAAAAGTCTAGAACCAAATACCCTAACGCCAACGAACTCTAGAGTACCCTTTTTTTTATTTCATTTTTGGTATAATTACCCTTAGCCTTAAAAAAAAAAGGGAAAAAGAGACCCTGACATTTAAGAGGTAGACAGCCTGAGGTTAGTGCCCTATCTATGGTCCCTTACCCAGAACTACCTTCGGTTCAAAGACCCCAACGCCCACCTTCACGGTGTATATCTGTCATCCGTCAATCTTCTCAGAATGCTGTTTACCAACTGGGAGTTATTGACCTTTTATTCAGGAATGAAGTATTCCTGTGATAACGTCTTCGTATAAACAAGATTTTTCACTATTTTCTTGAAAATCTATTCAATGCTAAAGGAATAAAAAAAAAGAAGAGGATTAGCCTATCTGTATGCCTATTAGCGTTACGAAAGCACAACGAACTCGAAAGATAGATACCAACTAGAATTGCAATGGTAGACAGGCAGAATGCACTCTCCAGGGTCCCGAGATAACGGTGCAGTGGGGTCGGAGACCTGTTGGGTCCTTGCACCGGTGACGTCAAAGTCCCGTTAGCCTTTGGGGAGAGGGGGTACTTTGTATCTATGTGTGTGTATGCGTCATGATATGAGCCTAATTATGTAACATATTTGGAAATTGATCTGATATGTATGTTACATTACTTGCAATACATCCAAGCTTTAGACTTAACCATGTCTTGAATGCGTTACATTATGAAAGCAATAAAATTGAAACAAATTAAAACAATAATAATAATTTGGTTAAATAATATTAATACAATAAAACAGCTCTGATTATTTCATAATAATAAAAACAATTAATGTTATCTATTAGTTTAAATTATCTATTCTTACTCATTTATGCTGATAAATATATAATAAAGAAAAGAGCGTTATTGATTTCATCTGAACAATTTTAGTCGGAGCAGACTAGACGGGTATAGTCGTTGCAAAGAATGGCTGTAGGAAGTGCAGTTATGCAGTGCATTGACCGCGAATGCCCCGCACACCATGATACAGCTAAGCTGAGATCTTGTTGATTTTGTTTTACAATATTTCGTTATTCTTTTGTGTTATGGGACTCGCTTATTTAGTTAATAACATATCCATATTAATATATAACTCGTATTAATTATTTTATTTGCTTATTTTGAATAATGATTTTTTTTTAAATTATACCTATTTAAAAAATAACACAAATACTTAATTTTTTTTTTAAATATTCAGCAAAGTTTACTTTTTTTTTTAAATTTCCATATCTAGTAAAAATTGCCAGTCTACAAGTTACAATGAAATAGAAAAAAATATTACAATTAGGGTTTGTGAAAAGGAGATGGTTATATAAGATAGAGCGAGGAAATGACGAAGAGCAAGGAAGGAGCTTATTGAGAGAAGGATCTAGACCGAAGGGAGGCGTTGAACCCGCCGCCAGATCTGGGGCGCATGGCCCCTTTATTCTTTCTTTTCCTTTTATTTTTTATTCCCTTACTCCTCGGCCTCTGTTTACACCCGAAATTTCTGCTTCTCCCAAGTCGATGCCTAGGAGCGCGGCACAACTATCATACAGTCTTATGTTCTTCATGATTTTTACTAACATTCCTTCATTTTGTTTATGGAGAAGAGGCGTTGATAGAATTCTATTTATTTCTGCTGGTGTTGCTACGGGTTCACCGACCTCACTGGACTAATTTGGCTCCTTTTTTTAGAACTGGGTTGGGACGAATATGGGCCAAATAGTCTACTCTATAAAGAAAATAATACCGGGGGGTCAACGCACCCGCTGACCCTATAACTTTTTTTAAATAGTTTTCGCTGAGCAGAGTTATTAGGAATGTTTAGTTATTTTCTGCTTCGAAGCCTACTCCGGATTTACTGGCAACTGTCGTTTTTATTTAACAGTTATTATTTTAGTATACTCATTTATTTATTACAATTTATTTTGTTTTTAATCAGTCATTAGAAGAGAATAAACGCTGTGCGGGAGAAAGTTGTTATGGATGATAGATTTTATTTCAGTTTCATTGTTGATGCGTTGCAAAATGTTATTTGTTCCCTTGTGTGTGTTAAAGCCAAATGTCGCACCTATCCACCAATTATATTGGTTTTTCGGGGCTATTCAACCCCACCAGTTGATCCACCACTTGGAGGTGTCGAAAGGGGAGAGCGACGCTGGGACGTTTCGGCGGTGGTAACTTACGCAACACGTACTTTCACCCCCTCCAAAGACGGGCAACGACCCCGGTGTTGGCCAACAAGCGACCCACTATCGTTGCCAAAGCCGACCTACAGGCCATTGTCTGCCTATGGAGTCGGAGGATCAGCTCTCTGTCTGTCTTAGCATGTCAAATATCTGTAATTTTCGGGAGTCTGCATTGGTTTCATTGTGGTCAGAGGAAAGAGTTCTTTTATTTCTCTTTTGAACCATAAATATATCACTTCTAACATATCTTTTATACTCAAGACATCAGTAATAGTTTATAGTTTCACAATGATCATTATGTAAAAGTAAGGCTCCTTTCATATATATATCATAGATGACTTGTGGTGAACACTTCTCTTTTACAACTCATTTTAATAGTCAGATTTCGTCTGAATTGTTTACCAGGTGTAGATTTCGGAGGTCCAGACCCACTATTGAAAAAGGGGGCCCTGACGCCTGCCGTCCTTGCCTCAGGTGAAAGGGGTTGTCCAGGGGGATTTGCACAATCGAAACTCGACATCGTCCTACAGCGCTGTGGCACAGTTTCACAACTCAGCCTACTTACCTCTCGCGGGCGTTGAACCCACCAAAAAGGGCCATTCCTCTCTTGTATGCGTAATCGCTCTTAATCTGATGCGTGAATTCCAGGAGCGATATACTCAGTGTTTCCAGGAATGGAGCTGGGTTTATAATACTGGGAAGTTTCTATCACCTTATCAAACTTCCCGAATTTCGCAATGAGAGGATTTGTTATTGTTCACTGTTGGACTTGTCTTCTTCTATTTTTATCTAATTATTTCCCTTCGTCTGCCGAAGAGAAAGGCCTAGAGGGCGAACCGATGCTAGAAAGGAGACTAGCGGGTGAAGAAAGAGTGTCGACAGACTTACGCCAATAGCGGAGAGGTGGTAGGGTCAGCCGAAATGTCAAGTTTCACCTAGAGCTCGTTGGCGTTCTGTTTTCCTAGAAGTGGGGTCGTTGAACGGTCGTCGAACCCGCCCCTCGCGAAAGTCCTTACACAACGATGCCTCCTGGATCAATCTCTTCTCACTAATTAGTGATGCCTAGTGTTAAGTTGATGTGGTTATTACCTTTCTTCGACTTGCCTTTCCTTTTCTTTCAGCCTGTCACTTGGTTTCATCGATTACATCTTTTTTCTAATTCTTAATATTATTGGCACCTGACTCAACCATCCAACAAAACAGTTTCATGTTAACTCTCACGGTTTTTCTTTAATATATTTTTTTTCCCGCCAAACTTTTACCTTTTCTAAATTACAGTTAGAATATTTTGCATATTGCACTTTACAAATGAACAATTACGTGAGCATCTTATGTGGATTAGGCATCTTAAGATGCGGCGTCGGAGTGTAGAGGCCGAAAGTCTGGTGACCCATTTTTCGAAATGGGAGCACGGGGTGAACAACACCAGTCCACGCTGGCCATTTACCAGGTCCCATTGCAATTTTCTCATCACAGGCACCTCTTGTAATCTTCCCATATGGGAATGTAAACTTTAATTTGAGGCTAATCAGCTTTTATTTAATTATCCTTCGATAGTGTAGAAGTTATTTTTATTAATAATCTATTTATATTACAAAGCGTTATTTAAAAAAAAAAAAATAGTATGGTGAGGGAAATTCGAATCTTAAGTCTAAATAAAGATCTGATCCTACGTAAGCGACCTATCCCAACGTCTCCATTCTTGAGCTATTTCTTTCCCCGCTCGGACATAACGGTGTCTAGGAATGTTTTAATGGAGGAATTGTTTTCTGTTTGAGTCCCTCTTTATAAAAAAAAATATCAATAAATACTACTACTTATGTTTACAAAAATAAATTATTATTCTATAATAAATATTGATTAAATAAAATGCAGGCACTTTATTATCAAAAATTATACCCACCTACTCTGTTCAGAAATAAAAAATGTTATCATGATAATTTAATTATGATAATTTTCATTAATGATAAAATATTTTATTTTATTGATTAAATTCTTTAAATAATATAAGGCAATTTTAAAATCTTTTTAACTATTTTAATAAGCTTAAAAAAGTATATTTAAAATAAAGTCAGATTAAGATTTACTTATGAAATAAATATATAAATAATAATAAATATTTAAATTATTTATTTTGTAGTCCTTCTCTAATAAACTATTTTAACTTATGATCTGCATAATTTTAAAGTTGTTAATTCTAATAAGCAATAAAATGTTTTATAAAATTAATCAGAATATATATATATATATATATATATATATATATATATATATATATATATATATACATATTTATCAGTAATAAAAAGTAATAATATATAATTATTACCGGTTATTTTATAACAAAAATAAATTTATTTCTACTTTCGACTTTTAATTTATTTTTCTCTAGAATGAGAGGAAGTTTTTTATTTTCCGTTTCTTTTTATTTATATTTAACCAAGTTATATAGGTTAGGAGAGGGAGATAAAGAAACACAGAGGGAGTGGGAGAGTTCTTACGCAAGCGCGATCTGGGCCATGCCGGGGTCATCGCCCGCTTATCACTGTTTACCGCCTTATCAGTCAGGTGTATTGGCCTTCTTATCTATGTCGAGTGTCCCGAAGACTGGAGTGGGGGAAACGAATCAGACCTAATTTTGAGTGTTTTTTTTTCTCACATTTTGTTTATCATAATTTTCGCTACTATATTTTTCCTGCTCGTGTCAAAAATTTTGACACCTTTCCGAGGAAGTAACAAAAAAAAAAATCGATGAGTATCCTTATCTCGGATTTTGTAGGATTAAAATGACATGTGTTGATAAAGGGCAGTTTCTTTCTCAGTCATTTCTAATTGGCTGAACTCGACGCTACTGCAGTCATGGTTTATATTCAGGTATATATATGTATATATATATATATATATATATATATATATATATATATATATATATATATATATATATATATATATATATATATATTTTATCTATTACATCTTGTTCGTTAAACGCAAAGTATTAGTACAAATATAGTTTGTTCATATTTTTTTTTACTAAAGAAAGAGTATTACAAAATCTTAATATGTATTTTGCATCATATTCTCTCTTCAGTCATTTTTGTATCAATACTCTACCAAAACCTTTTAATAATAATTATTTGGTTTTTGCTGAATGTGTAAAAAATGATATGAAACAATAGCGCACAGGTTCTTATATACTTTGCTTAGATCCTGTTTGCATATATAGTTTAAAACAACTGATTCCTCCTTTTAATTTTTATGTTTAATATTTATTTTGTACATAATAACTATAATAAAAATACAGGTATACACACACACACTTATATATATATGTGTGTGTGTGTGTGTGTGTATGTATGTATTTCTGTATCACTCACTACTCTATAAGTTATTATACAATATATAAATTCATAAGAGAGCATTATGAATGTTAGTGGTGGCCATATAGGAAAATTGAAAGTTCAAATATCTTGGATACAACTTTTGTTTCTGGCTTAGCCATTTAAGGGTTATATAGAAGTCATTACAGGTAGTGGATGTACTTCATTTTTATCATAAATTTGCTAAACGAGGGGTTAATTTAGTTAGGCGATTCAAACTTTTAATTCAAATCTATTACTTAGTTGTTTTATTTTTTCAATTATCTTTTCATTTATCATTTTCAATCTACTTTTGGTATTATTCTTACTTAATTTTATTTGTGAAGAAATAATTTCCTTTATGTCTGTTTCTTTAAATAGATGGGTTAATCGGTTCAGCAGTTGGTATACTTTTATCAAATCAATGGGTTCCAGGACCCAAAATAACGATATTAATAGACCTACAATAGTAGCCGAGACGGGCCTGAGGAGGTGGGGGCCGGGATGTGTAATGGTTACCTCAGCCTCACTTTCCCCGGGGCGACGCCCCCTAACTGGGCCACGGGGCTCAGCTCAGTCGGCCCCCAGCTCTCGCCCACTCCGCATCGACATGGGCTGCTTGTGTGACGATAATGTTCCGTTTCAGGGTTTCTTCAGGAGATCCATCCAGCAGAAGATACAGTACAGACCCTGCACAAAGAACCAGCAGTGTTCCATCTTGAGGATAAACAGGAATCGCTGCCAGTATTGCAGGCTCAAGAAGTGTATAGCTGTTGGAATGTCCAGGGACGGTGAGTGATCAAATTTTATTTTTTGTTTTGGCATATCCCCTATTATCTTATAAAAATGCTTAATTTCATATCAACCCCCCTCACTCCAAATCCATTCAGAAAAAGAATTTATATAAAAATAAAAACAGCTTCTAATGTAATGCTTGATAAGAACGGTTAGGAGCACCTAAATTATCATTGCATATAAAAAACTTACATAAATATTAAACATATTTTTTATAATTCTTTTTTTTAAAGTTTCTATAATAGACACATTTTTTTTTTGCCATAGTTATTTATATTCCTTTTGATTCTTTTTTGGTCTAAATAATATTAATTTAAACTATTTAAATGACTATCAAAACAAAAATGTAGTGACTTAAAAAAGTAAAATAACCTCCCTCCCTCTTCGCGCTCAATCAGAATGGGCTAATCGATTGTATATTTAGAGGCAGTATCGATATTGAACGGTGAGATAGTCCCTGAGCTAGATATGTGCCCCAGTGTTGCCAGTTGAAGGAGGGTTATTGGCTTACATAAACAGAACTGTGTCGTGAGGTCGTTGCCCTGCCCCCCCTACTTTGTCGATTGGAACCAAGAGGGGGGCGCATTCCAGCCTCTCGAGGGTTCAGTGAGCTGTCTTGTCGGGAAGAAGGTGGTTTATATATGTGGGATAACATCATTGAATATTTTATCGCACGTCTACCATAGAAAATAATTTATTATCAACTATAATAAAAAAAGATTAAAATATTTAAAACTTTATACATGTCTGTTTTTCCATTCTTCTGTCAATTTTTTAACTGCATAGCAAATCCATTCAATAAATTAAAATAGTTTTAAAAATCCTTCATTCTTAATTTTATTACTGATAATAAGTATTTCACATCTAAAATAATTCCATTCAAATTCACAAATTTAGCCATATAAGATTCAATTACGATATGTTTTAAATAAAAATATAAAAATAATAATTCTATAAACACATTAAGCATACATAAATTAAGAAAATTTCAAATGTTTGTTTTTTATTTCATAATTCTTAAATAATATATTATGTTTTCTTTCTTTATACGGTAACGTTAACACTGAAAATAGTTCATTTTACTAGCAAATTTAATCCATGGATATAAATTTTATATATTTTTGAATTAAAGTTATCTTTAAAACGCGCCAAAATGTTTATCATTACATTTCAAGAATATGATCAGAAAATTTTTATAATGAAAACAAATTTAAATGTCTTTCCTTCAGTATATAAATAATGTTTACAACTTTCACTGGTTTCCATATCAGTTGAACCCTGATAAAATATTAAATACATGACCATAATACTGCATTTTTAATTTTTTTTTTTTTTTAGTTACCAAAAATAAAACTTTTAAGTATGTGATACTATTGACCTGTATTAAAAATAAACAGCCTACTGCTCATTACTAAAATACATTTTATTTTGTCTGTGTTTATTGAAATAATTCCCTAGATAAATAATATTTCGTCAGTATAAAAAATAATTAAACCCATACTAGAAATATTTTTGATCCCATTCTAATCTGGGGCTTAAATGTTGCCAAAGAGATACAGATACAAAGAGGTTGGCAATCGGGGTCAGTGACTGTATGCTGCCCCGTTCGCTAGCGCCCCTGGTGAGCGTAGCACAAACTACGTGATACAGGCAGCGCTCCAAGCAGCGGGTGGTCGAACCTCCTCCTCCATTCATTGATCTCCCGCCCCCTCCATTTCGGCGAATAGTATCGTCAATGTTTGTTTCCGCCCTTTGTTGTCGCTCAACTGTTGCTTTTCTATTTATCTATTTGATATATTACTTGTATAAGTCAGTAAATAGAGTAATAATTGCAGTATTAAATAAATATTTATCAGTAACAAGGTCACGGTTTTTAACAGTTTTATAAATATATAAATAAAATATTTATATAAATAAATATAATTATTTTTTTTTTTTTATTTTTTTTTTTTAAGACGTATGATTATCGCCCTGTATTAAAAACAATAAATACGTTCTTTCGTATTTTTAATAATTAAATAATAAACATCATTTAATTTATTAATTTTCATAAATAAGTCAAACTTGTGTAACTTGACAATCATGTGTAATATCAAAAATATTTTCATTTTTCACTATGCCGGAAGTATTTCTGCAACTTCTAATTTAAAGTTCTCGCCATCTTGATAATGAGCATTTTTAATACTGGATCAGTGCTGTTATATTATCCAAGTTTTGCAATGGTTGTGTTAGATAACATCCAATAATAACACGCGCAAATGACGAATGGCATTGAATGAATCTCCACTAGCCGGTTGGAATAAACAGCAATAGTTGAGTTGAGAATTTAAATTGTTTCCCGAGACTTAAGGCCAAGGACGTTATGCAAAACCCGTGTCCTCTGGCTGACACGTAAACGATTCTCATTAAATTTATTTAAAACAAGGACATCCTTTTTCATTTTTTTTTTCTCTCCCCTCCTCTATAAGCTTTCCTTGAACGTTTCCTGTTTTGTACGGAAGAAAAAAAAAATCTTGGGAATGTCGATTCGTGATGTATGAAATGTTAATTTCATCATAAATTCGTAATATATTACAGCTAATACGTATAGCCAAAATTTATCAAATGTGGAAACCTTGAATGTATTGTCGGTATTGCGCAACTAGACTCACCTCACTGCGACGCTGATATTTTTAACTGGTTTTGACCTTTGTTTCTGCTTGACCTTCTTCCACAGTTTTAGACGCCTTTATATTTGGCTCTCTACCAACCGGATCAATTCCTTCTGCCCTCTTGGAGAATTTCAGTAAAATCCCTAAAAAGTTCAAACCGAGAATAAAATTATTATTATGATTAAATGTTTGCATCCCCACGCTATCCGAATATTTTGTGAATCATTGCATATTAGTGTGTAATTGCTACTATTTTAATTGATTTTTTTTTTTTTTTGAGAATATGTCTTATTGCTTTAAATTACCTTTCTTGCCTGTTTCATTCAGATTTCATTATCAATGAAAGCAACTAGTATGAAGGGATATTTTCGTCCTTGCTTGAATATTTTCTTAAGATCGAATTTAGATCATGGACGGAAATGTTTTTTTGATGAAATTATGATGCCAGTTTGATAAGACAATTCGCGAAATCGTTACCCAATGTGACGCCATAAATTGCGCCGCTTCCTCAAATAAGCCTATTGAAGAGAATTCGTACTTGGCAGTCGTAGATACGTTAATTTGAGAACAAATAGACACAGTTAAAGGCGCATATAAGAGAAGAATGGATGAATTGGTGTAAAACACAGCGTGTAATAAGAGAGGCGTCCTTGGCTGTGGAACCAGTGGGGGAAGATGTAGGTCGATAGCGACTATCAAGTTCAGGGTCACTAGCGTGCCGTAGTGAGGTGGTGGGGGAAGAGGTTAGGGGAGGGGGGCGGCGTGGGGCCCAGTCAGTTGCTGTCCGACTGCCGTCATGGGAGTATCGTTCTTCACTATCATCAGGAGTCCGAGTCGAACGCGGACGGTATAACCAGTGTCCTGTGACTTCGTGTGCCAAATAGTGTCTGCAGTTACCTCCGCACTCAGTTACTAGATCTTAGTGTATATACGTTACCTCAAGTGTCTTGTGTATAGTCATGATCACTCAAGACCTTCCCATACTCAAGGGCATTCTCAACGGCGAAGTCAAGTACCATAATGCACGTACGTTTCATTCCATGATTTTATTAATATTTTTCTTTTTTTCTTTGCCTTGCCTCATGGTGCTATGTTGCGATGAGGAGGCCATACCGTTTAGGAAGCGACCTTCCCCTGACCTTAGCACTTGGCGGAACTGCCAGGGAGGACACGTCCTCTCTCAGTTCACATCTTTCAATTACACACCCTTCTTCCTCGTTTCCAGTCCTTGATTAATAAAATTCATTTTCAAATTCCAGTTCAAAACATAATTTGTAAATCTGTCAAAAAAAGCATCCTACCCACGTGACAATTCTGCCAAAAGAACTTATCACCCCATTATCAGCAAAAACTAATTCCAATTCGCAACTATCTACATTTCGGAGTCAGTTACGCATTGTTTCCTCAGAGATTTGTAAAACAAACTTGAACAATCCCTTCAACACGCTTTTCCGTGTTTGAGAGGCAAACAAACCGAGTCGTAACCACCGTCAATCGTGATGGTTGAGCAAATATTATTCCGAAATACAATGAGCAGCCTTCCTCTCCTCACGTTCGTTTGTTGTTATTTTGTTGGCATTTCTAATTATAATTATAAAAATTTAACGTAATCCTGACCTTGTTCGTTGACGCCAGTGACTATCAATTTCGTAAATATGTTTTTCGCCCTTGTTATTGTATTTTATACATTTATTGTTGATTTGTTAACGCATTATATTTTATTTATCTTTTCATCTATCCATTTAAATAGTGCCATTGTAGCAATGGCCCGATGCGAAGGCGCTCCAGGAGTAGCTAGCTCCACTTTCTCCACTTTCGTTGGTGAAAGTGAAAGAGCCCCCGACCCATAAAGGCATCCCACCGACGGGGATCGACTTTCGACTGGGCCGGCAGAAAGTGGGTCGCGGACCCTTTAACGGCCGGCAGCTGCCCACATCACCTGCCCTTCCTAACGACCATTCGATGCCCTAACTGGCATTATGCCTGCTTCCTTGTACTTTTTACTCCATTGAAATCGGCATCTGGCGGTTATTGGAAAATAATTATAATCATTTTAAATTTTTTTAAATATGTATAAATGTCATAAATATATATAATTTTTAATATTTTTATTGTTTTATTTTTGTAATAATAATCTCCTTAATAAAAAAATAATCTCCTTAATGTAACTTCCAACAACATTTGCATATCGAGACTATTTTACTTCCACATTCTGAGGTTTTAAAAATACTTAAATTGTTATTTTACTATTCTCAAAGCACTTATAAGAATATTTTTAATATTTATGGTCTTCCTTTTTCTTTTTACAGCGGTGCGATTCGGCCGCGTGCCTAAGAGGGAGAAAGCCCGAATCCTGGCGGCTATGCAGCAGAGTACCAACTCCAAGTGCCAGGAAAAAGCCCTCGCCGCAGAACTGGAAGACGACTCCAGGCTCCTGAGGACGGTCGTCAAAGCCCACCTGGAAACTTGTGACTTCACGCGGGACAAGGTGGCGCCCATGATCCTCAGGGCAAGAGAACAACCCTCCTTCACCGCATCCCCGCCAACCCTGGTGAGTTATTTTATTATATGACATAATATTCGTGTCTTAAGCTTTACATCATGCCAGTAAAGAATTAAGTTCTTTTCATTATTTTATCTTGTTGAATATCTCCTTTATGACCGATTGGTTTAACTTTCAATTTCGGGAAGTTTACTGGAAAAAATATGGTTTCTGCAATAATAATTCATTTTAAAACTGTATATATGCGATAAATGGGTAATTCTTCGTGTTTCTTTTTTTTGTCGATGTTTTTTGTTTCATTTTAATTATTCTTATTTATTAAACTGCATAATGTGATCCTTCATGATATATAAAACTTTGAAATTTTCCGTATTGGGCCATACTACTTAATCATCTATTTTTAATTTTTTCGCTATTTCTGTAATGTTTACTGAATCATGTTTACACCGCAGAGCAATATACTATAAATAAAGCCCGCCTAGAAGTTTCGTATAGTTACACTGCAATGGCGCCCGATGGTGTCACTTTCAAATATGACCTCCAAGAACCGGGCGATTCGGAACCCGCCAGGATCGTCAATTTTACAGCGGCGATTTACCTCCGCTCAAGGATACGCTTCGATCTGCGCAGTTTTCCACTTCGTCAGAACCTCCCTCTACCAGTTATATAAATCCGCAGTGACCTTGTTTGTATGGCGGAAGGTCACAAATATTGTTGATCGGTGGCCTTGGGATTTGGGCGGGGCATCGCCCTTTAAGCCAAGTCATCGACCACCTAGGCCTCTCATCACTTAGTCATGTTATTTAGAAGCATCGTCCTCTGGGGGGAAGAGGGGCACGACCGAGTGCCCGAGGAAAATACCATATCTGTCATTAACTTTGAAAGAGACAAACATCGGAAACCCACACTAGATAAGGGCGGCGATATCTCGACTCGAAAATAGAACCGACCGCGATAGCGATATGCGACTCTGGAAAGTTCAACCGCTCTCAATGTTTTTTTTATCTCAATGTTACCCGTAGTTGTTTCATGAGAACATATTTCATTTTTTATAATATTGTTTTTAATTTGACTAAAGTTCTTTTTTTTCTCTTTGCAGGCATGCCCTCTCAACCCTAACCCTCAACCTTTGACTGGCCAACAAGAACTCCTCCAAGACTTCTCCAAGAGGTTTTCCCCAGCCATTCGTGGAGTTGTCGAGTTCGCTAAGAGGATCCCAGGATTCTCGTTACTTTCCCAAGAAGATCAGGTCACTCTCCTAAAGGCCGGCGTCTTTGAAGTGTTACTCGTCCGGCTCGCCTGCATGTTTGATACCCAAAACAACTCCATGATTTGCCTCAACGGACAAGTTCTGAAGAAGGACTCCATTCACAGTGGCTCCAACGCCAGGTTCCTGATGGATTCCATGTTCGACTTCGCAGAGAGGTTGAATTCGCTCAAACTGACAGATCCAGAGATTGGCCTCTTCAGCTCCATTGTCGTTATTGCACCTGGTGAGTTGAAGTTTTTATTTAATAATTTTTTGTTCTAGTCAACAAGCAATCTTTATTTTTTGTTTAGCCAGATTTAATTCTATGGCTTTGACTAACTTTTTCTTTGTTTTCATTTGTTTAGATCGTCCAGGATTAAGGAATACAGAGCTTATCGAGAAGATGCAGAATAAGCTGAAATCTGGTCTTCACATGATGATGGCTCAAAACCATCCTTCTCAGCCTGGTCTCGCCCAGGAACTGATGAGGAAGATCCCAGACCTCAGGACACTCAACACACTACACAGTGAGAAACTTCTCGCTTTCAAGATGACAGAACAACAACACCTTGCTGAACAACAGCATGAGATGTGGGGTTCTATGGTAGGAGAAGAAGAGAGCAAAAGTCCTGGAACCTGGAGCTCAGGGAGTGAACTTGGAATGGAAGAAGTGAAGAGCCCGCTTGGTTCAGTCTCTAGCACTGAGAGCATGTGCTCAGGTGAAGTTGCAAGCCTCAATGAATACCACAGCCATGCTGCGTCAGCACCTCTCCTTGCAGCAACACTTGCTGGCTGTCCAATGCGACACAGGGATCAGGACATGAAGATACCACACAGGTTCAGGAAACTGGACTCTCCCAGCGACTCGGGGATCGAATCGGGCACAGAGAAAGTGGACAAGATGACTAGCAGTGCACCAACTTCAGTCTGTTCATCACCTAGATCATCTGTAGAAGACAAGGAAGACCACCATATCGAAGATATGCCTGTCTTGAAGAGGGTGCTCCAAGCTCCACCTTTGTATGATACTAACTCACTCATGGATGAAGCTTACAAACCGCACAAAAAGTTTAGGGCATTGAGAAAGGAGGAGTCTGATGCTGACCAGAATTCAACGAGTTCGTTGTCAATGACCCATTCCACCCTCGCGAGGTCTCTGATGGAAGGACCGAGGATGACTCCGGAGCAGATGAAGAGGACGGACATCATCCACAGCTACATCATGCGGGGCGAGCAGTGCTGGGGTCAGCAGAGTGTCATCACGACGACGGCAAGCCGCGGCTCCTACGTCATCGTCAACGCCCCTACCCCACCTCTCTACATCCCTTCGGTGTCTCCGTCATCGACGTCCAGCCTCGTGGAGCTCCAGGTTGGGACCCAACCCCTCAACCTCTCCAAGAAGACGCCCCCTCCCTCACCCCGGCCCAAGGCATTATCCTTAGAAGCCTAGGCTGCTGTATAGTACAAAGATAACGTGGTACAAATCAAACCCTTATGTGATCTCCCCCTGTACATACTTTTCTTTGGGGACTTTTGTATATCGTTTTGAACGAACTCATTCTTATGGTGCCACCTTTATGTTTAGTTTTTTTTTTTTTTTCTTGTGAACATTGTATTATCAACAAACCAAATAATTTATTGGAAGAAATCTTTTTTAGCTATTTTAATATATAAATATATATATATGTATAAACATATACATAATCGTGTGAGAATTATTTTATTTTTCTGTTGACTTTTAATTGTAAATCTTTTTAAATAAGTGTTTTAAACATGTTGTGTAGTTAGTTGTTGTGGTGTACTCAATTTTATCCTCAAAGGCAGATTGTTTTGGGAGTGACTATTAATACTATCTTAAGGGCTTTGCTAGCCTACAGTCATAAAATGTTTTTGCAATTTGGCTGAAGTCGAAAACACTCCAAAGCTCAAAGGACACTCCTTTAGAAGGCTCTAAGCACCAATCCTTTATGTTCTTTTATAATTATGATATACTAAGTATACATTATAAATATATATAAATGTGATATATTTCCGTATATAGTGGGGCTTGCATTTTATTTGTGTGTGTATGTTTAGTCTCATCATATATGTCTCTCAGAATAATTCATTTTTAAAAATTAAAAAAAAAAAAAAAAAAATGTAATTTTAATACAAAACTTTTATTTAACATACTGTTCAATCCCTCATTTGTAAATATAAATGTTGAGGTATTTGAGACTGAAAGGGAAGGCACGCCTTTGGTTTGGAGCCCCAAGTGAGTTCCTAACTCATGAGGTTCTCTGCGATTAATTCGTGGCCAGTAACAAATCAAGTTGAACCCACCATTTCTCATGATAATCATTGTATAAAGTCTTTGTAAAGAAAAAATTTCTAGTTATAATATATATTATATAAAAAAAACTTAGGACTCCAAAGTTTATATTATTTTTGTGTTAAATATTGTAAATAATGAACATAATAATATATTAATATAAATATATCCTTTGCTGTTTATTGCAGGCGTGGCTTCCTATGCATCTTTATTGTCTAATTGTCTCCTATGATTTAGATTTTTTTTTCTGGGTCTCGAAAAAGGCTGAGAAAAGAGTATTTTGCGGGAAGTGCCCCCCGATTTCCTATGGAATTAAAGGGGCCAATGTCGAAGAGGGTCTTTTTTTATAATATAACCAGCATTAAAAAAAAAAAAAAATGTAAAGCAAGACAAATCATGTCCAATTGTCGGACAGGTCACAATTTCCAATGTATGTGTATAAGCTGGATCGTTAGAATTTATTTTATTATTAACTACTTTAGGAATATTTTTTATTTTCTGGTTATATGTAATTGTATAATTATTCTCATATGAATAAGCCCAGTGATAAGTTTTTGAATGTTTGATATTGTTGTGTATTGTTATTGAGAAAATCACAGAGTAAGGTGTGTGCGTGCTTGTGAGTTTCATTTTGTAAAAGCTTGAAAGTTTTTTTCCGGGACATTCAGATTAAAATGTCTGGTAAAATTAAATCAGTGTTTTTTTATTGAAGCATATCCTTATACCTATCCTTCCTCAATACTCAATCAGTAAAAATAAATAAAAAAGAAGTATTAACTCAAATTATGTCAAATTTGTAAGTATTACACTCTGTCACTTGAGGGCAATAAATATTAACGATGCCTGCACATCCACATCACATCCATTCAATATATCCAAGATGAAAAAAAAAAAACTTAAAACTATATGTACTTATTACGTACACAAAAAGAAAATTTAAATGGTATCTATTCAAAAAGAATATATATATTTTTTGTAATTTAAACTTGGCGTCTAAAAGAAAATTTTTTTAAACAGAAAGTAAAAAAAAAAAATCTTATTACTAAAGCTGATTTAATAAATGAGGTATTTTTAACTTCATGTTTCATGGTAGTCTTGAATCTGACTAAGGATATCTGAAAACTGTGGAATATTCATACATTTTGAAAAAAAAAATGATGATGGATTTAACCGTTTTTCATATATAATAAATTATACTTCCGGCTGACAAGTCAGTTACTATATACTCTCATTTTTATTTATTTTTTATTGTGAAAAAAAAAAAAAAAACAGTTTCACTAAAAACTAAAATAAAAATGAGAGTGATCATAACAACATTCCATTAGTTACATAAAATGGAGCATTGCATTCATTCGATTAGCAAGGACACGTCGTTCATAAAATTAGTGCAAACAAACAATTCTTCTAGTAATGGTGATCTATAATTGCCATCAAATTTAATTATAAGCTCTTTATGATTTAGAAAATTAAAATCTGAACTGATAATGACTCAACGACAGTAAACTTCTAATAGTAAAATTAAACTAATCAAACGTTATATTAAATACAAAAAAAAACTGTAATTAATTGACCTGTCATTACGCCTTTCTATGTAACGTTTTGAAAAAAAAAATGAAAATCAGTATAATTTTTATTATTATCACTAAAGACAGAGTTACAAACAAGAATGTGTATTTTTTAATCATCATTGCATTCTTACAATTCTTAAGATTCCAAAAAGTTGAAATTCTTTGAGCATTCTCGTATCGGAAATATACACAAAGTAGGACAATTATCGAATATCTTGGACTAGGAATTTAGAAATATGTCGATTCATACCACCTTAAATCCGTTTAACAAAGTTTTTATATATTTTCGTCTATAAAACATTTGAACACATTTCGAAAATGCATTCAGCCACATAAGCAAATTGAGTTACTTTCGTATGATCCCGTCGGCCAGCTGTGGGTTTTAACTTCCACTAAAAGTTTTTATGAGTTGAGTAAGTTGACAATTGTTGTGTCTTATTTTGAAATGAAATGAAAAATTGATCTTCATTCTTGGATGCTCAGCCCTTTAATAATAACAAAAAAGTTAAGCAGCATTTATCTGACTGCATTACTGGAACTTGATAAAATTTTAAACTATACCAATAATAAATAATAGTATAAATACAATGAAAATATATAAAAAATGCAAATAACCACATATGCAGAAAACGGTAGGTTGAGATCTTGCATTTAAGGGGTGGAAATCAGGATAAAACCAACCTTGTTCGGAAAAGCAGTGAGAGATGGAATTTTGTATATGCATAAAATGCCCATTAATTTTTATATATTTTGGAGATGGGGATCAAAATTAAATTATTTTATGTTTTTGTTATTGTTGGGTCACTATTTATAGCCCCATGAATGCATTTTTACGTGGAAATAATCGCTACCTGTCGGTAAAAAATGGAACAATGCAGTGGAGTGATCGTCCAGCTGGGCTCTGAAATCGTCTTCACTCCAAGTACTCCAGCTGATCTATAAGAAATAAGAAATATATTTAGGACATTTTTTTTCTACACTCTGCTTTGTTTTCATTAATTCGATACTTCTGATAAATCTCATATGGAATATCGAATAAAAATTAATTTCGCAAATACTTTTTAATTTACTGACTGACTAAAGTAATAAAGTAATTAATTCTTATACTTACAAATACCTCCTGTTTCTCACATTAATCATGTAAAAAAGACGTAGACAATTTGTTAACATGCTTAATAAGAAACTGCCGTATGCACTTTCCTACAAATCAGTAATTGGAAACTTACTACGGTTTTAAATATGGTTGATGTTTAAATAAAAAATATTTATTATTAAAAATATATTCTTCTTGTTCCATCGGCGTGACAAGGCATTACTGGGTCCTGGTCTCCTGAAGCACCGTTCACTATTTCAATCGATTAGGTGCAGCCGTCTTTGCAGGATTTGGTCTGAGCAGGATTCATGAGTCCTATCATAAGACGGTATAAACCATCCATCCTCCAAGCTTCGGGCCTCTTCTTGGTCTGGTGCCATGCAGGTCATCATCTATAAGTTTTATTGGGATCTTGTTGGGTCCCATCCTGGCAAATGGGCCTTACAACTCTTGCCACATCTGGCTCATTAAGCAGTGAATACACCTCTCTGTTTGTCCGCCCTCTCCATGATGATCAAAATTTTACTTGGCCGTAAATACGTCTTTGGATTTTCCTCCCAAGTGTTAGGAGATCCCTTTCATCAAATTCTGACCCATAGGTAAGCACTGGTCTGATTAGTGTCTTGTAAAGCCTAGTTTTTGTAGCTCTGGATAGAGAACTACTTCCCAGATGGCGATTTAGTACAAAATAGGATCCATTGGCTGATGCTATTCGCCTCTTCATCTCAGCAGAAACGTCATTATCAGTACTAACCTCAGGTACACAAACTGATCAACTCGTCCAAATGCGTGAGGACCAATCTGGACAAAATCTTCGTAAGGACATCTGGTTTGACCAGAAATCATATATTTGGTTTTATGGTTGCTAATCGCAAGTCCTAGCTTCTTAGCTGCATACTCGAGGGCAAGGAAGGCTTCTTCAACTACAGCTTTTGAAAATCGTTTCACTGGTTTGGATCTTTGATTCTCTAATAGCTTTTTCAAGACCAATGTTAAACAGCAGACATGCAAGGGAATCTCCTTCTCGAACACTATTATAAGATGTACATCCATCTGATGTATCCCCCTGAACACACACCATACCCTCAACATTGCTCATCGTCAGTTTTACAAGGCGGATAAGTTTAATAGGGATGTAAAGACCTTCCATCGCCTGATATAGAGACTCAAGTTGGATACCATCGCAAGCAGACTTAAATTAACGAATAGGTGTTGTGTAAGGATCTGATATTCTCTTCCTCGCTCTAAAATGGTTCGTAAGGCGAATATCTGATCTGTTGTAGATTAATCTTTATGGAAGCCACATTGGTAATTTCCCAAGACTCTCTCAACGTGAGGCAGTAATCGTTTATTTAATAATTGGGAATATTTTATAAGGGTATGGTAGGAGAGAGATTCCCCGGTAATTATTACATATAAGAAGATCCCCCTTCCTGTGAATTGGGCGCAAAACCGTCTTTTTCCGAGCAGTCGGAATCATTTCCTCTGCCCAGATCTCAAGAAGAAGATTATGCAATGCTTTGAATAGCCGATCTCTTTCTTTCTTGAATAATTCGGCGGCCAGTTTGTCAAAGCCTGGTGACTTATTGTTTTTTAACCTTTCAATGGCTTCACATAACTCCTCTTTATCTGGGGACTCGAGTTCGTCTTCTTATCAAAACTTACTACGGTTCTAAATATGGTTGATGTTTAAATAAAAAATATTTAATATTAAAAATATATTAGTTAGATTTGAAATGTGAGCATATCCCTCAATAAGAATCTGACAAACTAAAGAAAGATTAAGATGGAGGCAATGTAGCTTGAAGCTGTCTATGAAACTGTACGACATCACTCACTTTACAACTATTAACAGTATTAAGGTATTTATATAAACAAAGGCCTAATTACATGCAAAAGATCGAAAAATATTAATAAATACACTAAATAAAAAATTAAAAAAATATAATAATTTACATTTCGTAATAATAACAGAAGAAAAATAAAATAAAGTTTTACTTGTGTAAATATGTAAACATATATTCCTTATGTATGGTTTAATTCAAAACTCATACATTACAATATCAACGTTTCGTGGTTTCGCCCCATCTTCAGAATTCAACTATAATATAATTTAGTAAGGTTAAAAATATTAGTACAGTACATATTTATAAAAAAAAATTATTTATAAATTACAATACTAAATGCATTTACCTATATTTTTTTTTTCAATTTGTCCATTAATCTATCCAGTCCTTGTCAAAAATAAATCCATATACATACCTATATCGTCATTATACCATAAGGCTGTTATAATACTCCGCAACATTATTGCTGAACTATACTACTAGTAAATACTTTTAGGAGTGTACTTTATATTTGAAAATTCCTTTGACCATAATTGGATTAAGCGGGATCCTATTCTTATAAATGCACTTTTTTTAAATTTTAATATGTATATATAATAACCATGTTAAATTATAGTTAAATCCTGTGGATGGAGCAAAACCCCGAATAGTTGATGTCTACGAATTTCGAATCAAACCATAAATAAGGAATATCAGAAATATGGCATCCTTCTGTTGAAAATTAATGATACTTCCAACTTTTAATATATGTATATATATATATATATATATATATATATATATATATATATATATATATATATATATATATATATAATTAAGAGAGGCAAAAAATCACCTTGATGTAGGCCATTGGTCTCAAAGAGGTCAAATATCGACCCCGTTGGAGTTGTTAAGAATCGATTAGCACGATGGGACAGATTGAAAACAAATCAAATATACTAATGTGATATATTCATTTTTTTTATTTCAAAATTAATTTATATAATCTCCAAGAGTCAATCCATTTGATTATTACCCGGTTTGAATTAATTTTGGCACTCGACATTTTTTATTTTAAAGATTATTTTACCAGTTATTCCGTATCATTTGGTGAGCTTAAAACCACGGGTAAAATATTTTTCGGGCTCACACTTTTTCTTTTGCAGCCAATTTAAGTTAGCTTCGCAGCTGAAAACAAGCATTGGGAACATGTCTCTAACTCTTATTATTAATAGATATCAAAACAAAACAAAAACTAAAATTATTATAAGGATATGCTCTACATTTTTTGTCCTCAAAACACATCACTTAAATACTGAGGAAAGTGCTTACATTAATTCGAAAAATTGACTTTTAGCGCCGTAGGAGTGCACTGAGAAAAAGAGGCTCGCCTTTGATTTTTTATTCTTGAAATTTTTTATCATTTTACTATTAGTTGTAGAAATTTCAATATCTAAAACTTTGTCTTTTATTTAATATGAATATTCAAAAATGACCAAAAGTTATTTTTGGCATTATTTAAAGCTAAATATATCAAAAGGGACTGAGTGGAAAATTATGAAACTGATACAGTTTATATCTTTATATATCAGGAAGATAGGACACAAGTTTGGCGGCTGAGAATCAACTAGTTTTCGAGTATAATGCTAATATTGCTGCGTCGTGAGTATCGGCTTTTCCTCCCTCTTGGATGTGATGGAAATTTACAACTTTGGAACCAGTTGATTATCAGTAACAAATATGTTATATATTCCAATAACATAAAGATAAAACTGTATTACTTTCATAATTATCCACTCAGTCCGTTTTGACGTATTCAAATTTGAATATTTATAAAAATGACTTTTGGGCATTTTTGAAAATTCGTGTTAAAAAAAGAACAAAGTTTTAAAGATTGAAATATCCACAGCAAGTAGTACAATGACAAAACTATACACGAAAAAAAATCAAAATGAGTCTAAATAATAAACTTTTACATCGCTTTTAAGTCAAGTTTTCCGTCAATTTTTGCGACTTTTTTAAAGCACTTTCTTCGCTATTATAGTTTTTGTTTTGTTTTGACATTTTCGCAAAGCATGTTTTCCGCTGCGAAACTAACTTAAAATGGCTGCAAATGAAAGAGTATGAGCTCAAAAAATGTTTAACCAATCGTTTTAAATTCACCAAATGATACAGAATATACAGGTAAATAAATCATAAAAATCAAAAATTTCGAGCACTGGGTCTGAGTGATTTTAAATGGTTTGACTCCTAATTGACAAAAAGATGTTGCGAGTGCTGCTGTATTTTTTAAAAATAATTTGCTATGAATTACATCGGTCTCTAATTACAACCGAAAATGAAAAATAACATTTGGGTATTATAAAATACAAAACAAACTTTTTTTCCTCTGAAAACGATCAATAGTTAGGTTTATTAAAGTTTGAGAAATTACTTATAGTACATGCAGATTTGTAAAAATTTTGAAAAATAAATAAAGATACGTTTTCGCAACATTACACCGATGAAGGAAAACCTAGATTCCTAAAAACTAATATTTATTTATTATTTATAGCAGAATTTTAAGCTTCAAAAGAGTAATCCGTTTAATTTATGAGTTCAATTAATCTAGCGTTAATATTTTTTAAGTACCAATAATAAAATAGATTACTCCATTTGATACAATATTATAAATTTCGGTTAAGAAAGGTTTATACCACAACATAATACGAGAGATTCGTATTATATCCACCCAGTAAATTTATCGTCCTAACAAAAAATAAATACATTTTTGGAATGAAGTACATCAGCTATAATATATTTGATATGAATTACGTCACGGTTAGTTTAATGTATCAGTCATATCAAACTATTTTCCCAGGCTCAAGTAACAGCGAACAAATTATCTGTTCAAATAAATTAAACAATCCACACAATTTTCTTTTCTTATTCAATTGTAATTTCATAAAATGTTCTAATTAAAAAATGACGTCCAGGTACTAAACATATAGACCAGTCAATAAATGGGTTGTAGACGAAAATGATGATACGGCCAAAATTGACTTCCATATACCCGAACTACACTTTTCCTTTTATCGCCTTTAGCGTTCGTTACTTTGATGAGCGCATATTTCTTAAACTATAACTGATATTAATGATATAGGAACATTTTTGTAAGATATTTAATGCTGTTAAATATTTTCCTGAAAATATTTGTAAGCTAGGATCAACCGTTTTCGAGAAGTAAACGAAAAACCGAAAGCATGACCTTCTCTCCCCTCTCCTCTTTGCCTCTGCTCCTAGATCCCAGGACTTTTGGTATGTTTACCTCCTAACTAGTCCAAACAAAACCCTTAACTCAATTTTGGCCGTCCCGTCATTTCCGTCTACACCTCCCTTTTGTGCATAAATCATAAGTCACAGTTTTCGGTCATCCGAAAGTTAAAACTTAATATTAAAAAATAATTGTATTATTGCTAATTTATACATATTATGATAAATATTGAATAAAAATTTACAGACACCAGCTGACCAAAATGCATTTAAGCTCTTTCCTTTTTAATAATGTAAAATAACACATTTCCTTAACTACAAGCTAATTAGGAATTATTAGTTAATGTCATTAATAATTGGTTTTATATTTATAGAGGGGAACGAAAGATTAAAAAAACACGAGAAAGTCGGTGGGAAAACGATGGTTATTTTTTTTTTTTTTTTAGGAAGTAACATTACAGATGTAATAACCGCTGTAACTGCCAGGTATTTCAGGGGGCGTAGACATATTGGCTAGGCTCCCGGAAGGTCGAGCTCTCTGCACCTTCTCTAATTGGGTTAGGGACGATGGTATTTCGGCCTCAAGCAATGCCGAATATTTATTTTTTTTTTCGTTGTTTTAAAATTGATTATTTTGTTATGGAAGATATGCGGGGAAGTTGGTAGGCGGCCAGAAGTGGAAATACGTATTAATACAGCTACTAAAGGGTCAGTTATATTTTTTTATTAGCTACTAGAAACATATTTTGAATAATTAAATAAATCCTAGCAAAGCCGAACTATAGTATTTAGGATAAAAATAAAATTAACAATTTAATCAGAGTTTGATACAATAAAACTATAACTAACGATAAAATAATAATGCGATCTAATACAATACAGTGAATTTGAAGAACTGCAAATTTTCTAGTTTGCTTTATACAGTTTTTTTATATCCCTTTTCTTTATTAAACCTGTAGTTCATTTACAAGATATTTTTTGATCATTGTTTCGAGTGCCTGAAGAATAATTTCGTAACTTCTGATTTTTATTTTATTTTATATTTTTTAATTTCTTGTAAGATTAACAAGGTATGCTCAAGTTCTGAGGGAGTTTCATCTCATCACATCTCACTAATTAAAAATATTATTTGTAATGTTTTAAATGAATTTGAGTGCAATTTATTTTCTAGTATATCATTAGAATAAAAATTAAATGATTCTGAAGTTTAGATTCTTTAACAGCTTCAGATTTTTTTTAAACAAGTTTTATTTTTTATTATCTTTTATTTTTTAACAAAATATTTTTTTTTCTTTGCCACGTTTCAATATTATGAAAATAAAAAAAAAATTAACATTTTTGGAAGTTTTTCTTTCGGGCCAAACTCACTCCCCTCTTCATATGAGTTCGTATGAAAAGGAGACGTGTGCATTCTTACCCCAAACACGGGGTGACATATGTTGTTTCATTTCCTCATGTTCTCTCATTCCAAAGTATAAAAAAATGTGAAAAGATAAAGAACTTGACTTATCGTTATAACTTGACCTCCAATACAACGCAATTATTTTCGAGGAATGTATAAATAAATAATGTATTTTTCATTTTCGTTAAATTTTAATATTACAATAAAAAAACAATACCAAGGTACAATTACATCACTATGAAAAATATTAAATTATTCGAATAGTTTTGATATTAATATAATCAATTATCGTGGCTAAAAATATCGCTGTGGGCTGATTAAGACAATTTTTTTTTTAATTGGATTTTTAAAAATTATGGTATCAATTTAACTGTCATGTGTTGAATTATAATCTAATCGCTAGCGTGGCATCAATTATTTTATCAGTTTTCAAGGCCAATATTTTTTTTCGTTTTTTTTTTCCTAGCCTGGATGCTCAAGTCAGATCTATTAATTTATTCTTAGATTTGTTTGCATAGAATGTTCTTACGATTATATAACATGTTGTGTAACTGATGTTTATTTTTATTGCATCCTTATTTGTATAAGTATGTATATATATATATATATATATATATATATATATATATATATATATATATATATATATATATATATTACCTATTTGGTCTGAATAATAAAAATTAAACTTAAATATGAATGAAATTTATAAAAAGATCAGATTAATAATAAAAATGGTTTCACATTCTTTTATAATAGAATTTTAATTGTCATTTAAGTTTTATTTGAATTATGCTTTGAATGCTTTGTTGAATTCGAATTTCACAAAACATTTAAAATTCAATTTAATCTAAAAATCTTCAATTGTTTCAAGTGACTTTATTTAATATTTTTTAACTACACCTGGTCGCATTTAGGAGTTGGAGTGGTGAAAATAAAATGCACAGAAGTTATGTACAACTTAATGAATGCCTACGTTTCGTCCCACTTTCCAGATCTACTTCAGAGCTACAAACGAGATAGGAATAATGTGTGAAAAACTCTAAATGCACAGATTGTAAGTGGAAATAAATGAAATGTAAGTAAAAAAATAAATAAATATAATACAAGTGAAATGAAATAAGTTGATTCCTAATGTTATTTTTATAATAAAATTAATTGGAAAAATGGATGGTTGACTTTATTATATATCAGGTTTAGAAATTGGCAGATAATTAAGATTAGGATGTAATAAAAACTTGACTCAATGTTTTGTAACATAATCTGACAAACTATAATCCTAATTAAGTTAATTAAATTAGCGAATTTAGTCAATATTGTATCGATTAGTTATTTAACTAAGCTGTATTGATTATGTTCTTCTTATTCTTTCTCTTCCCCCTTAGTGACTTTCAGCGTGGATGTGCCTTCAGCCACTTAGATATCTTATTTCGGATAATATTTTCTCTCTTTTCTGTCCTTCTTCTTCTTCTTCAATGGGCGATAGAGTCCTTGGAGGACCTGGACCTGTGCCACCACTTTTCTCCACTCCTCGCGGCCCACAGCGAGATTCTTCCAATTTCTGATCCCCAGCCTCCCCAAGTCCTCCTCTAGATCATCCGACCATCTGCGCCTGGGTATACCTCTTTGTCTTTTTCCTCCTGGACTACCATTTAGCATCATTTTTGGTAGTCTACTTTTCTGTCATAGCCATTGGATATACCTCAGATAGTCTTTCCTAGTTCTACACAATATTCAACGCTCGCATTTCGTTTCTGCAGCTCTGTACGTTCTTCTTTTGGATGACCCAATTCCTCTGCAATGCAATTAATAGGTAATGAGAATAAAAAAATGCATTTTTTTTATATTATTCTAAATTTGTATTACATTTATTTATATTTTATTCTATTGTATTTATTTGTATTTTTCTTCTCAATACGCATTTATTGAGTATTTCAATCGATTCACTTGTTTGTAGCCTTGACGAGGGCCTGTGTGTTTTAAAACAGGATTTATCACTGGAAAAAATATCTCAACTCAACGGCTTTCCTTAACGGTTTGGATGCGAGTTGCTCTATTTTCGGCAATGCCTAGTCCGATAAGGATTTTATTTTTTTTAAGTATACCTTTGTAAACAATTTGGTAATATTTTAAATGGGCGTCTGGAATGTATCGGGAGATGTGTAGTTTTTGAGTTACTCGAAAAACTAAAAAAAGTCCAATACGCTGTATCTTTGCTAGTCCTGGTCCGATTTAGCAGATTTTTTTTTTTTTTTGATTTTGTAAAGAATTTAATTGTCTTTTGAGTGGATATATGAAATATTTCCATAAAATATAAAACTGTTTCACTTATGCCCCAATTAAATTTTTATTTTTCGTTATAATTTTTTTTCCTAAAATCCTGTGATTAAGGCTTGTGAATCTTCTAGATTTTAATTAGGATTAACTATTTTATAAATGATTGTTATTCTTTCTTATTGTGTATTTAATATAAAATATAATCATTTTAAATATTTGACTTGAATTGATATGTTAAGAGCTACGGATTAAAACTGGAAGAAAATAATTAAAATTATATAATTTGTACTGTTCATCTTAATTATAAAACATACGAAATATTGAATACAAGGCGAGTCAATACAACGATTACAAGTCAGCCTTTATATAAAACGATATACGATACCAACAATCTGCCACTGCTCTCACTTTTGATACGCTATGAGAGTTTCTTCTTCTTTTTTTTTTTTTTTTTTTTTTACTTAAGTAGGCTGATTATGGAACTATTGGATGAATCAGTTATCGGTCTGAGTCAGAGCCGATATTTTCCCACGCTCACTAATCAAAAGAGCTTTATCTTCCAGGCTAAGTTAACTCCGAGGCAAATAGTGCGTACTTATCTCCGCTCTTGAGCAAACATGCTATATTTAATATCGGTTATATTGAACTAGGTCAATACTGATACCAACTTATGGCTTTGGGCCCCTTCCAGCTAACAAACATAAACAAACACTAAACGGTATCTAATTCAGATATATATTTTTTTTTTATGTTGAATTTCATCCTGAATGCTTGGAACTGTCGATATTTTAGTTAAGTAGTTTTTTTAAGTATCAAGGAATTTCGATAATCTGAAATTCAATTTATTTATTTTTTTATAATGCTGATATCGGTGGTCGCTGATGAAATCGAGACTCGAATTTATGGTTTACTGTTTTAAATAATGAACCTTCGTAATCGACCAAGAAAAAAAAATTAACCCCTTTCCACCCTCAAAATTTCAAGTATTGTATTGTGTTTCAAATAACATACGTAAATTCAAAATTTGAATTTAAAAAACAGCCTCCTGCTTTTCTCCAAGATAACTTGACCATTTTTTTTTTTTTTTTTGCCACTCAGGTCACCCACCCCAAGATGATCCTCGGAACTCTGCATTACCATTCCCAATTTCATTTCAAAATGGCGGCCGATCAAATGTTTCACACGTCTATATCTGGGCCATTTATGAAAATAGAGGAAAAATATAAACTGTTTTGGAATCACTATTCCTAAGCCTTTATCAAATAAATTATAACAAAAAATAATAATTTTTTTTTAATAGACAAAAACTATTTGGACACATTTGGCAATCATGTAAAGCATGGTAGAGCACATCTATTAATCATTAGATAGTATTTAGAGTTTAATTAGATCAAAAAGAGAGTGTAAAATTTAAAATCAAATAGTTCCAGATGAAATGGCTATAACCTTTCGAATTATTGCATATATTATATATTTAATCTGATCTATCTCTACTGCTTAATATATTCTGTTACTATTAAATTAAACTTTGATCTATCGAAGACGGCATCAATATAAAAACAGACTATTCTTAGCAGAAGGACCTTTGAAGAACCTCAATCCTACCCACAGCTAGCTATTTGTAGCGTTTGAGAATGACTAAAGAAAGTCAGACAGATATGAGACCAAATTCGTTCCTTGACGTTTAAAATGTAAAATGTGAGAGGAAATTTTTGATTTTGAGGACATAAATTGTTTTCATTTCCTGCATGAAAGCATCCCTTACCTGCTACTGAGGAAGCCAAAGAAATTTAATTTCGAAGGCTTATGATCACACAACTACAACCATCAAAAAAGATTTTAATTTATTTTATAAACTTGCTCCTTCTATTACAAATCCTATATGCACTATAACCACAACCTCGTAAACTCTACAGCTCCGAAAAGATTTTGGACAATGACAAAGACCACTTTTTATTATTAAATTTTAGCAGAATCGAATCTTTTAATAAACTAACTTTATCTATATTTATGTATGCTATCCAATATTCCATTTTTCACATATGATATTTCCCAGCCGCGAAGACGCCAGCACGAGTTGCACCTCCTGGCATGTGCTGAAAGGCACCTCCAGGCATGCTAATATCCCTGACGTCCGTACTGGCATTGAGTTTATATTTAATTAAAGTTTTATTTGCTGATAAGATTTCAAGGGCATAGATTGCAATGCTAAGGTTTAATTTTTAAGTGCAGCTATAACACTCCAATATTTGCAAACAGAATATTTGTGCTAACAATTTTATTTAAACAAAGCAATAAAAAACAGAGATTACGAACAAAAAAAAAAGCCATGGGCTGTCGCAGGTGGGCTTTCAGCAATGTTGTTAACTCCAAGTGTAAAACAAGTTATAAATAATTAAAAACAGCATATCCGAATTTTCTAAAATGTACTTAATTTTCAGTCTTTTTTCTAAAATATCCACAGCTCTTCCATCGTACTCATAAATTTACTGCCATCGACAGACATTTCATAGATTGATAATTTAATCCGTACACTTCATTTTAAATATTAGTTTTTTTATTTACCCTTTTTTTTGGTTTAATATAATAAATTTATTATATTACAATATAATGAACCTTTGTAACCGAGAAAAAAAAATTAACTCCTTTCAAAATTTAAAATTTTACATTTCAAGATTCGTGGGATCCAACAATCGAATATTGAAAAGCATGTAATGTGCGGCAGGCAGCGCACAGTGCAATGTCAGTTAAATTAAAATGAAACAAAAAAAAAAGTACGTATATTTAGATATTTTTAATTTCCAATCCACTTTCTTTAAAACTGTTATTTCAATATTTCTTGGTGTCTTATGATAACAATTACAAATATTTTGTATGAATCTTGTATTAAATTTAATCCAAAACAAGATTGGTTCTTAGGATTGTACACTAAACTACACTGATAAATAATTATTTAGGCGAAATCAAAATTAACTTTTTACGTCATATTGAAATTTATGCATATTTTCTCGGCTCCGTATCTCAGTAGCTATTCCGAATTTAAAAAAATATTACATACAAATCTTGCAGAAAATTTAATATTCTTTAAAATTAGTAATGCATTTTTTTTGTTAAATGCGCAGAAACCGAGTTACTCAGCAAAAAAAAAAAAAAAAATGGAAAATGTGCTATTTCTTAATGGCGAAAAATGTAAAAGAAGGAGGAGGTCGAACATTGGGATTTTTCACGTGAGACGCAATACATAGAACATCCCTGAATATAAAAATTATTCTAACTTTCGCAATCCAAAATGATATCCCAACTAGACTAAAATCCCAATTGCCGAAGATCGGGAGATTTCTGATTTCGAGAGGAGTGCTTGACCGTATTTAAAACATTTGGTACACCATGATTTTTTCTGTGAGAGTGCTCGTTTAAAAGCTACTGACTCATATATGTACCCTGTCTCAGTTTTTGACAAAGTTGGAAAAAATCGTCGTTTTCTGACCGTGGTATTCGGCCACACCACTTAACCATATTACTTTGTCGTGGAACTCATTCGACGAAGAATTTAGAGTTCTTTAATTTCTTATATTATAGCTTATTGAATTGAATGCACCATATAAAATTTCAAGATTTTTTGACTGCTAAAAGTTTTGCCGAGGTCATCCGTGTTAGCATTTTAGTTTTTTACACGTTTACACCCATATTGACAGGTTAAAAAAATAAAAGCTTCTGCCCCACATACAATGCCTCTACAGACTGACCGACTGGGCCTAATATACAAAAAAGAATTGTAAACACTACCTTCATGTAAACTTTAATAATAATTACTCGAAACAGAAATATTCCTTGGCCTGTGAGGTAGGTGCTATGGGACAATCCACTCCGAACTATCTAAGCCCTCAAGAAAAAATGGGACGGGATTGAAATAATACCCACCAATATACTGCGAGAGGAATATAAGTTCAAGCATAAGCTCAAGGTATGACACTAATGTAAAAAATTAGAGGAGGACATTTGGCCTAAAGTAGTGTTAAAAAAGTATATTTTTCTTTTATTGTACGCCAAATGGTTATTCTTGTACTTTATGTTTATTCAAGAAAAAAATAATATTAATCAATAAAAAATGTATTCTTTAACAAATTAATTAATTTTTAAATCATGCCGTTTTACTGGCGGACCATTTATGGACACTCCATCTCTTTAATATTCAAGATTGGTTTAAAATCGCATTTTTCAGTGCCAAAGCGTGAATGGGCTGATAAGCAGCCGATGGTGATAGCGTCTATCTCGACAAATAGACTCAGTGCCGAAGGACAAGCTGTTTTCCTTTCCGAGAAACCGAGCACATGTTGTTCGGCCCACTTCAATGTCATTGTCTTACCGCGGATCCACTTCTAACGGCTAACAGTTAATTGCGTATTAACACCTTTCAAATATGTACGTGTTGAAATATCACGAGATTAATTGACAGTGTGTTTGGGAAACACGTCAGGAATACCAGCGTGATCAAACAAGAGTGGCAAGATTGAAATTTATTACATCTTCCTTGTTACCCCCAGGATATAAAATTCAATACTCCCAGACCGGATTCGAACCAGTGGGTCAAACAGCGACTTTAGAATATTTAATATTGAAATAGATATTGTTCGTATCCAAACTAGATTAGTTAGTGACATTGGATCCGAGAGTTTAGTCTCGATTCAATAAGACAAGTCAGCAGAAATAATAAATCCTTGAATTTTCTCTCATTATGTATTTATTCATCAGAGAGAGCAAATTTTCTGCTAAAATGGAAGCTACTGAAGTTATGTAACTGTGAAAAAACCAATTTCGATTAATTGGATATTAAAGTAAATTATAGCGCAAACTGGGTTTTAAAAAAGGTAAAGACATTGTTGGACAAGATTGGATATCTTGTGGCTGTTACATTTATATTCCAAATATATTGCCTAATTTTTAATGCAAAAATCATCTGCAAAAACTTGCGAACTAACACAGTGCTATTTTTTGCAGAGTGCCGGCAACTGAAATACTCGAGCCTGTATGTGAAATGCTTTGACTTAAAAAGCATTAGAGGACTGGTACAAACAATGAAAAATTTGGTTGAAAATGAAAAACATTACATTTACATTTAGAAGTACAGTTTTTTCTGCCCCACAGTTTTTATGAAAATCAACCGAATTCCTCAAACGAGCACCGTACTCTATCTTGGACTTATCTTTGACAGAAATATGACATGATTTGGTAGATTTTTATGATGTTTAAAGGCGCAAAAAATCTAGGTCATCAGCGCCCGTAATCCATGTAATAAAATTGCAACCATGGTAAGAAAGGATATTACTTTATCAGACCGACTACAATCCTTCCCTGAGGCTATTAAGATGTTTTGCGGTCAAATCATAATTCATTTAATTTATTACTGTAGAATGGACACTCCTGAAAGACGTGGATTTTTGTTAGGATACTTTTGCAATATTGATCTTGGTGGTATATCTTTGGTGATTAGGTGGAGGTGGAGCAATCTTGAATGCCCCGTCCTGAGCCGGGTATGGACCACTTCCTGCGGATGCTACATCTAGGAAAACTCCGAGATTTTTCTTCTCTTTTTATAAGTTTCAGTTCCCTTGGAGAACTCCACTCCCACATTTCCTGCCATTCCTTGTGGATATTATCTTTCAGTGGATGTGAGAGCACTGTCGTTGTTAGTAGGATCCTACCACGTCCTGGGAGAGAGGGTGCTGCTTTTGTTGCTTTATTGGCCATTCCATTTCCCCATTTACCGACATGTCCGGGTATCCATGTGTAATAAGTCAATTTTCCATTATCACCCATGGATTTTTCTCTCACCAAAATTCGTTGGATTCCTGAATGACCGACATATGGGCCCGTGAGTTAAAATGAAACGGCAGATTCTTAACAAACGTTTCAAACTGCTTTACGCACTTTTTCAGATTTTTGAAATTGAACATAATTACATAAAATATTAATTTAAACCCATATGGACGTACTCCTCATACGATAAAGCCAAAAAGACCCACTTACAAAAAATACAAACTTGCCAATCAAAAATATTATGACTCATAACAAAAGCAATTTGGTATGAGACTAACAAAACCCTTCATACAGACGCCCCTACCAACACATAAGGACTCCTTAACAGCCATTTCATCCTAGTTTACACGGACATATCAAAGACTGACATGCCTATGGATACGAGCAGGAGACTGAAAAGGGGCTGGATGAGAAATCTTTATCATTAACTTGCCAAGGTCACTGAATCAAGTCAGGAAACAGCTGGGTACTAACAATCCTTCCCAATGCCTGAAATAGTGATTGTAAGACACATATTGGATGAAGAGACCAACAATAATGGTGAAAATTTGATCGATTTTGCAGCATCGAAGAATCTGGTTGTGAAAAGTTGTCGGTTTCCACATAAGGATATCCATTGAGGAACTTGGGCTACTCCAGATGGCCGACATGTAAACCAAATCGACCTGGAGCTAGTAAAGTGTTTTCACAACTTAAGTTTTAGCTGGAGACTGGAGAAAAAGGTTGATCTGTCCCATATACAAAAAGGGAGATATGTTTAAATGCATTAATTATAGACGAATATCCTTGCTTCCATGTGCTTTTAAAATCCTCTCAAATATTTTATTTTGCCTGCTTCTCCCTATTGTTGAACGGGAGATTGGTCATTATCAATGTGGATTCTGACAAAGCAGATCTACTTCAGACCAAATTTTCAACCTCCGAACCATACTCGAGAGAGGAAGGGAGTATAATGTGACTACACATCATCTGTTTGTTGACTTTAAGTCGGCATACGATAGTATTCACTGAGTAGAGCTTAACAAAGCATTATATGAGCTAAATGCTCCATTCAAGCTCATAAGAACTATAAGGCTGACAATGGCAAGTGTTGAGTGTGTGGTCCTGGTACAAGGTCTGAGGTCATTGGAATTCTCATCCAGAAAAGGAGTCAGGCTGGAGGACGCCCTGGCGTCCTACTTTTTAACATGGCGCTAGAGAAAGCAATAACTCTCAGATACAAACTACTGGTACGGTATGGAACAAAATCGGTACAGATGTTCCAGATAAGCGGTAGTTGAAGCCTTGCTTGCTTTAGAAGCTGCTGCGAGACACATGGGACTCAATATCAATGAAGCTAGGTAAACGGTTTCAGAATTTGTCTGCCTTGGATCTATGATAACTTGCAACAATGAAACCACAGTTGAGATCAAGAAGAGAATATTGGCTGCGAAACGCTGTTATTCTTGACTCCGAAAGCATCTTTCAAGCAACAAGGCGAACAAAAATTATCATTTATAAGACTCTTATTCGGCCTATACTTTGCTATGGCTCAGAGACCTGGACTACATCCAGAGCTGAGGACCAACTCCTTCTTATATTTTAGGCGTGTTTGAAAACAATGAATGGAGACGGAGAAACAATCGGGAGCTGTATGATTTATATCATGAACAGGATATCTCCCGTTTCATCAAGCTTGGAAGGCTCAGATGGACAGGACATCTCGCCAGAATGGCTGATTATTTACCACCTAGGAAGATTCTGACCGAGTCCCTATTTAGTCGTCGCAGAGTTGGGAGACCAAAGTTACGCTGGGCAGATTGTGTGTCCAATGACGCCAGAGAATATTTGAAGGTGCGAAACTGGGTGGCAGTGGCACGGAACAGGGACGCATTGGTGTTGGAGGAAGCCAGAACTCTTCACGGGTTGTAGTGCTACTAAAGAAGATGAAGAAGGGGCATTAAGGACATTATGGAAGATTTTATTCGTGATAAATATAAACAATCATTTGTGGAGAATTTTAGATTGTAAGGATTATACTGGGAAGGAATTAGATAGCTTATTGGTGCCTAATTATTGTCATGTATATGAGCTTGTCTTAATAAATTCAAAGTTAAGAGCGTTTGTCTAGTAAATGGCCAAATATTCGGAAACAACAAGAAATATCTTGTCGTTTCAATAATTTAAAAGGATTCCGAGTTGACTAACTGCGACTCATCGGCGATATACAGTCGGCGACTGCCTGACTATAATAAATGCTACTTAGCGGATCTGCTTAAAAGGGATAAGCAGAATATTATTGAAGAATATTCTATAGGACAGGAGCTTGGCATTTAATAATTAAATACATAGATATAAGAAGAAAAAACCGTAAAAAATATAATATGCATAAAAAGTATGGTGTTTGCAGGATTCAACTGAATATCTTCATCTTGTGTTATTGAGTAATTATATATATATATATATATATATATATATATATATATATATATATATATATATATATATATAAATATATATACGATGATGGGATACAGACAGTGGAGAGCAGCGAGATATTGGGCTGGGGCAGTGCCCTGAGCTGGGGCCGATAACCCCGAACGTCGACCTCTCCCGGTGGAAGCCCACCATCAAAACATAAGGCTCATATTATTTTAGTAGTTCCCGCTTCATCTCGTCTGTCAGACTGTTATTTAATGATACACATATTAAAATGGCACTTGCAATTATGGTAAATTTTAGCTATAACAAGGCCCAGTTATGAACCGAAGGTCCGATGCCCATATCACCTACAATTGTTGTCCACGCACCCTAACATATTCATTCTGAATCCTATTAAAATACACTAGAGCTTGCAAAATTTCTCTCACACTTCTCGGTTTACTACTTAGACGTTTACTAGTCGGATAGGCTATGATTAGGCTAATAGTGATTCGGTTCTCATCTAGCCCAACAAACAGTGTTACACGCTCATTTCAGTCTCAGCAAGGCTACTAAAGCGTGAACAAACTCTGTGGTTTTTTTTTATAATGTAAATTAATGTTACAGCTTACTCACTTGTTGAGATTGTTTTTCACAATATATATAAAATTAATATTTTCCATGACTTGAAACCTCCTCTGAGCGAAATATTCGATGAACCTCACCATATCGACGTTCGAAGGCGACCTGAAAGACACTCTCTAAAATCATTAACCGAACCTATCCCCCTCCTGTAAAATTCAATAATTTTCCAACCAGCGTTTGTAACGTTTTTACCTTTTTGACAAGAACGCCTACCTCTATGAATATGATAACGAAGTAAATCATAATCGTCGGCAATCCAAAAACGCAATGTTAACAAATACACAACTCAGAATGTGATTGGATGTCTTCGAGTGGTGTGCTGTATCCAGTTGATGCGTCTTTTTAGATTGTTGATGTGAGATGTGCAATATTTGATTTTCATATATGTGATTTTATTGTGTGTATCCTGATCAAGCGTGAATTGGCAAAACATTGACGGGTTAGTTGTATCGTAGTGTTTTAGGTACTCCTGGCTTTGCGATTAGAACCTTCCATTTGTATCATAGAAAAAAAATGTTTGTTTGAATCTAGGACTATAAATATAAGTTTCAAAAAATTTGTTTGTTGAATTTTTATTTTTTTGAGTCTTTCGGCGACATCCTTCATATCAAAGTTATTTGTATCTATATTTGTTTTTATTTATAGAAAAAGAAAACACCACAGTGCTGGATGCAATCACTAAAAATAAAATTGTAAACATATTTTGAAATGATTTCCGAAGGGTATTGAATAGTGACCTCCGACATGAGAGAAAAATGATCAATGTTCCATTTTTTAAATAAAAGCAATATCATACTTATTGTAGCATACAGGTTTAAAAAAAAATATTGAAAACAATAAATCAAAAGCTTTAATATTTCAATATAGATTTCTTTTTATCATTTTTTAATGCTTTGGTATGCTGATTTCAAAAAACATTTTTCCCTCTATCTTTATAATTAGCCGCCATTTTGAAACGAAACGACGGATGGTATTGTCGAGTACCGAGGATCATCCTGGAGTGACAAGTGACTTGCCAAATCTAAAGAAAATCGGTCCAGTAGTCTCAGAGAAAAGCCGCGGACCTCGTACGGCGGAGGAACGGTTTTTTTTTTATTCGATATTTGGATTCTACGTATCTTGAAACGTAAAAACTCAAATTTTGAGGGGGGAGGAGGGTTACAACAATTTTTTGTTTGGTCGCTTTCAAAGGTCTATTATTGAAAATAAGAAACCAATAAAAATGAAAAATCACCCTACCGTATGTGTTCGCAGCTTTTCTCCGAGAATTCTAGAACGATTTTCTTTAGATTTGGCAATAGTCACTCAAGGATGATTATCTCGAAAAGCTGATTTGTGGACATGTACTGTTGTCCTGCTCATAAATTCAATTTAAAAAAAAAAGGCAATACTTTTTCGAAGAAATAATCTATAGCAATAATTCTTTCTTTTTTGTTTTTACTGATATATTTTATCGAGTTTTATGGTTTTAATGTATCAGAGATGAAAATAATTTTTAAATTGAAATGCCTTGATGATGAAAAAAGCAGCTTAATTCAATGGCGATGGTAAAACAAAAATATTTAAATAAAATCGTCCACAGCATGCATTTATCGATCCGAGGAAATCCCTCATTTCGAGGAAATATATAAAATCCACAATGAAATTCGACGAGTTATAGCGGTATAAATAGTACTGACACTGACCCATTATTCTCGAATAATGCGTAGTGCGCCTTTTTAATTTCAACGTTTTATGGATGAACTCGTTGATGTATAATAATTGTTAATTGCGATGAGAGAGGACAGTGGAATTATTTATAATGCTATTAATTCCCAAGGTTGAGTGAGTGTTCAAGTTCATAGGCTGGTTCAAGGCCCGGGCACACGTCACCCGAGGAATGTGTAGGCAACTCTTGGGGCTCTTCATCTAGCTCTATTACTGAATCTAACATCACTTCCCAGTATAGCCTCTCCACTCTTCTTCTAATATTTAAATTTTATAAAATTTGATCAATATAGCGGTATAATTATTTATAAGGGCCATTCTCATAGAATTGTGTACTTTTAAACTGAATATTTTTTTTTAAATGTTTGCTTAACATTTTTACTTTCCCTTACCTATATACGAAATATATAGTAAGGGAAAGTATTGCGATCCTGAAAATTTTCGAATTCGAGTTTTCAACGGAAATACACGTTTTAAGGTCCACTGAGTCCATATGACCAAGTCTCGCAAAATTGTCTGTGTGTCTGTATGTTTGTGAACAGCCTAGCTCAAAAACGAAAAGTCGTACGATAGTCAAATTTCATATTTAAAGTAGGTATATGGCTGTGATGTTACAGCAACTTTTTCGTAAAAATCGACTAACCGGAAGTGCCACTTTATATAATCGATTTTACACTTTTTTACAATTTTCTCAAAAACGGCTCTAACGATTTTGATGAAAATTGCCTAAATTATTCTACATAAAGGCCTTAAACTTTTCATTTATGTAATAAATCACCGAGGAATTGCAGGGAAAAAAGTTATGATGAAAAGAATATTTCATTTGCGCATAGCATAAATGGTATGCATTTTACGGTAAATTATGTGTAGTATTGTATGAAAGGTAATTAAATTATCTAAAAAATAATAAAAGAATGATCAAAATCGGACCAGTATTAGCAAAGATACAGTGTATTTTATGAGGAGCACAAGACCCTAGGTGGATAATCAAGCGCATCCGAAAGGAGACGGATGCGACCGAACCTCCTCCCAACAATCCGCCAATCTGTTGTAAACAATACGCTCTGTAATAAAGTAATTTAAGTATACAAAGGCGGAAATTAACTTGATAATTTCTGCTTTCACATTATTTAATGGAAAGAAAATGTTTCCATGGAAACTAAACCAAAAACTTTTAAAACATATTTGCAACTTGACAAAGTTAAAATATGTAGGCAGTGTACAGGATTGCTGTACTAAAATTTTTTTTTCATTGTACTTAAGTGGGAGAAGATGTGTATGCTGCTTAGTTTATTAGAAGCAGTGTTTATGTAAACTCTTTAAAATTGTATTAAAAAGATAATTATTATAGGACGGTAAGGTAAAGTTGTGTGATGCGCACACCGCACCAGATTTTTTTAAATGTTATACTGTTCCTTCAAGTATCTAAAACAAGCTATCTTCCTCGGAGAGCACCAGCACGACTGATGTTATTAACTGATGTTAAGGAATACAGATATCAAATGTAATTAGGGATTGATAAATTATTTGCCACTTCTATTTATCAAACCCTAATTAGATTGATCCTTCTATACCATCATGCGGATGTCAACTGATACCAAATGTGCCAGGCGCGTTCGCAGAATTTTTTTTCTGCGGGAATTTAAATTATTTTTCGGGAATATTTCAATTTTTTTTCGGAGAAGAGATTCAGTAAGAAGGCAAGTAATCATTAAGTGTCGCCAAATCGGTGTAAGTTATAAGGATAAGAATTGAAATTGAATCAAAAATTATTACCCAAAATACAAAACTTATATAATAATCCTATTTTTTTTTAATTTTGGGGGGAAGATATATCACTCTGATCCCACCCCTCTGTGTACGTCACTGAAATGTGCCTAAAAAGGAGCGTGTCCATGATCAAAATGTTCTGATACAGTACAGTGCACTACAGACACTGTTGATTGAGGGTTGCATATTCGTTTTTCCTGTAGTTAACTATAGCTGTATGAAGAATGTGTTATTGCCGACTTAAAATGAAATGTTTGTTTTTCAGTGGCATATTTCATTGTGTAATTTTCAATAAAATCACAATGAATCAATGCTTTTTTCATCCTCCTATCAGTGTTTTCATTCCTCTATCATTTTTACTTCCTTGTACAAAGTAAAAGAAGTATTGTAATCGCGAAAATTTTCAGTTTTAGATTTCAACGGAAATATCCATTTTGACCATCCCTGAATCCATTTTGATTAGTTTCGTCGTTACGTCTATACGTACGTTCGTACGTACATAAATATCTCGCATAACTCAAAAAAATTTAGCTGTAGAAAGTTGAAGTTTTGTATTTAGGATTACTGAAAAATCTAGTTGTGAACCTCCCTTTTTGGTCACTAAATGATTATCGGTAGTGGTACTTTACTTGAAGGTCAGTATTGATTATCATAAAAAATTATATTAAAATATAATGCAAAACTTCTCAAATTAGGTATATAACACTTACATATTAATATAAATAATATAATAAAGTTTGGTGAACATTGGCATACCGGAAGTGGTACTTTACTTGAAGGTCATATTAGACTTTCATCAAAAATTATATTAAATTATAATGTAAAACTTCTCAAATTTGGTAAATTGAACTTTTATATCAATATTAATGTATTTACTATATTTTGGTTAAAATTGGTGAGCCGAAAAGGGTACTTTACTTGAAAGTCATAATAAACTTACATAAAAAATATATTAAAATTAAATACAGAAATCATATGGTTCGGTAATAAAGGTTACAAATGCGATTTTGTTTCCACTCCAATTAAATATTTTTATTACTTGTGTTAAGTATTAAAATTGAGTGTAAAACACTGCTTATTCTCTCCATTTGTGAGATGAACAAGTCTGCAGCAGGAGAATAAGATATAAGTTAAGTGGGTTCTTCCGCTTAAAATGTCGAAACTGTAGTCGATTTCCATTGCTTTATCTAGTGATATTGACAGTTCTAATGTTGTCACGGAACACGAAGTAATGTCTTAGGAACTTGTAAACAACTGAAAGAAAACTACATATTATAAGAATATGTGTGTGTTTCAATAGATGGATGTCACGACGCCGAATGTCGTTTTTGAGATACTGCAAACTTCAGAAACTAGTAACCGAATTCAGGATCACTTTTTGAGCCACCGAATTATACTTTAATAGGCTTACGAGAAACACAGAGAATGGACTTTAAAGATTTTTTCAAATACTGTTAAAAGAAGAAAATGACTATATAAAAATTCGCTAATTGGTAAATTTAAAAAGTGCCATACGAGCATTCATCATTGAATAAATAAGTTAAGAAAATACTTACTCTGTAAAAACTGCAGATGAAAGTGGAATGAACACCATGAATAACCACAACACTTTTGGGAACATCTCCTTCTGGAAGATTTGGTTTTATACTGAGAGTGAATCAACAGGTATGGATGACAATGGAGGAATCAAATTAAATGACCATGTGTTTTTCATTATTTTCCCGACCAAGCAGATCGTTGGGAATCTAGTTCGAAACTTGCCAGGGGAATGGACTTATAACCTGTGGAACAGTTTAGAAACTAGTTTTTCAGTTCTAGCATCCTTTTTTTAAAGAATTAAACAATTCTTCTAGGTATCTAACACACAGTTAATAAAAAAAAATTAAAATGATCAAAGACAGTCAGAGAACCAGCATGGTTAACCGACTCAAAGAATAGGATATCACAGAGGAATGAATTTGGATCAATTCTGGGTTATGTTTTGGTACATGTACCATATATATAAATTTAAAACATTTAAAGTGTGGAATAGTTGTTGCAAGACAGGCTTCTTAGTAATATTTATGTCTCAGATATTCCCGATAGAAATAAATATCATGGGAAACAAAATTGCCGACTTCTGAGAATATCACACATTTGCATTTATTTAGGGTAACTTAAAAATATTCACAAATACATTTTTAAAAAATCTTTCCTTAAAACTATTCTCCCGTATTACAGTAAATATTCGCTAAGTAACAAAATTCATCACTGGTAAAGGGCTCTCGATGGAAAGTTCTGAAGATTTGCTCATTTATGATTTTTGGCGCTGATTACGAAATTCTACTTTGTTATCTGAATTTTTTTCTGAAATTATAAAAATAAATTCGACATTCTCTCTCATAATTTTGACTCCTGCTCGCTTCAAAACGGAGTGCCCAAAAACAAAAATCATTAGAATAAAAATTACAGCTAATTTACTCTTCTCTAATTTAGCATACAATTAATATTTGATTTTTTCGAATAATAATGATTTTCAAGTTAAAAGCAAAAAATGAATATTTTTTTTTATATGGAAAAAAATTTGAGGCAACTAAATTTAAATTCCTAATCAGCACCCTGAAAAATTCAAATGAACAAATTTTCAGAACTTCTTCAAAACTTTCATCGAGATGCCTTCTGGTACACCTTTATAGCGATTGTTCCTTAACGATGTCCCGTACGAAAAAAATTATAGAGAACAATAATGTAAGAAATTGACTCTTGTTTTATTTAGTTTAGTAGACCAGGAGCCCTATGCAAGCTGAACAAACTTATAAAACATGTACCTGCTAAAAATTGCTTTCTACCACACTTAACACGGATATAAATTTCTGGCGGACCTGAAACTAAGCAGCTATTAATTTGATTTAGTAATGAATTATGCTACAATTACTAATCCATTTAACATCGGATTGGTTTTGACTGTTCTCTTGTGTCTCAAAGATGACGAAAATACATTCTGGTTATCAAAGACCAGTCAAAGACTAACACTTTAATAAGTAAGACTTATTTATTTTGTGCCAACGTTTCGGCCATCATCAGGGCTAAAAGAAAAACAAAATAACGACATTGAAAATGACGGATGCAGTACAAAAAAGTCTTACTTTTAATGTGTTAGTCTTTGACCGCAACCCCCTACCAACTTCTTCCTTAAACAAAAAGTGTTATTTCAGTTTTTGTAGATGAAATGCATCTTGTTATCAAATCTTTATATTTCTTTTTAACTTCTCAAAAATTAATTGTATGTTAAATAAAGAAAAAAATATAAGAAATGATACTTTTGAAGAACAAAAAAAAAAATGTTTGAGATGCTCTTTCGTGACAATGAGAAGGAATAATTTTGTCAACGATCATAATTTTTAAAATTACAGTAACAACAAAATGTATTATTATAATCGTTAATATTTTTATATTGATCCTTCACACGTTTCTTTATATGACAGGTGAATGAAAAATAAAAGGTACTACATTGTAAAAATAATATTACTAAACAAAACTAAAAAATAAATACAATATTACAATGTAATTATGAATAACCCCATTTACTCTTCCTTTAGATTAATTTCTAGTAAAATTGTGACATCGATCTACAAAAATTGATAAAGACCATCTTTTACGAAGGATTCGTAAAGGATGTTATTACCTTTTCTCTTCTGGCAGCCGTTAGTAAGTATTTATTGTTTGAGACACAAGAGAACAGTTTAAACTAAAGCCAATCGTATTTTCGATTGCGTAGTTAGTGACGTAATTCAGAACTTCATTAAATTAATTAGCTGCTTAGTAAGAGTTTCAGGACCACCAGAAATTCATTTTCGTGTCGAGGGTGGTAGAAACTAATTTTTAAAATTATTTGCAGATTTATGTTTTATGAGCTTGTTCAACATGCATCGGGATACCGATGTAAAGATTTATGCTGCAAAAATAAATATAAACATACAAATTTACAGTAAAAGTAAAGAACTGGACTATGATGGACAAAAAAAATTAAAGATTTATACATCGGTCTATTTCCAAAACATCCATGTCAGCCATCCTTACTCATGTCTCACGTCTTATAATCTGATGTTTTTTATCATGCCATATAATTTACTATAATAATCATTTTAAATTAATTTTCTATTTATATATGTTTATTAAATTTACGAAAAAGTGTAATATGTGTCAATTGACAATTTGTTTACCTATGTTATAGAATTGTAGTATGTGTGTAGGTACACATGCAGTGCATAAGGGCACAGAAAATGTAGTTTAAATAAAATCTCCTTTCCAACCTCATAGTAGAACTAAAAATTATTATAGCATGTAAAAATTATTATTATTTTTAATATTGGATAACTGAATCAAGAATAAAATAAAATGAGCACCGGATAAAAAAAATGCATTGAATGTTAGTAAGGCTATCAAAATCTCAGAAAATGTTTGTCAAAAGACTCGACAAAATTAATAAATAAAAAATTAACAAATTTAATAAAATAAAAATAAACAAGATAGTTTTTTTGTGTAGCATACCTGGGTATTTCCTAAGACCGACATCTACGATTTTCAGTGTACTTTAATAAGCAAACGCTGCGAATTATTACATAATGGTTTATTATGATAAATATAATTTTATTGTTAAATTTATCATTTAGTATTAATAAAAGTGTTTCGGAATCATTTTGCTAAGACCAAGAAAATAAGAAGCGATTTGGAGAATTTTTTTTTTAAGCCTTTGATATAATGATGCTAAAACACTTTATATGTCTCCTCTATCTTCATAACTGGCAGAGATATGTGCGTATGAAACCTCTAATGTCGAGTTACTACGATCATCCTGGGGTGACTTTGGACTTCGGCGCCAAATCTGAAAAAAATCTTCCAGTAGTCTCGGAGATAAGCTGGAGATGGTCGTATACATTACGGTCGGGCGAATTTGTAGCAAAAAATCTTTTGTTTTTTATTTTCTTAAAAGTTAGGAATAAACTTTTTTGGGGGGTAGGAAATTCAAATCTGATCTCACTTTTTGAGAAAATTGAAGTTTTCCCTCCAAAAATCTCTATTTTGAGGGCGTTTTAGATGTTTTTATAATTTTATAAAGCATAACACTTGGAAATTTTCATTCGTTTTTATTTATACTAATTAATGACAATATGGATATGTTGGTACAAAGATCATTTTCCTATCTTCATTCAGGGAAAGTTTGGAAGAAGCAAGTAGTCCTTTAACCGAACTAATTTGTATGTGTTGTACTCATTTTATCCAGAATTTAATATTCTAAAAATTGTATATACAAACTTTTTTTGATCGGATGAATAATTCTTTATTTATTTTTAAAAAAGCTACTGAAAAAAAAATTCACTTAATTTTTTGGCCTAATTACTTGCGCACGCCCTCGACGGAGGGAAAAAAACTCCAGAATATTCATATTTGTTCTAAAATAAAGAGATGCAAAAAGTTTCCACCTTTCTCTGAATTATTTCCGATTCATATTTATTTATTTTTTTTTTTTTGCCACATCCTAGTATCCATGTAATATTACGATTTTTTTTACCGTTCTTCAAGGTTTGAGATATAAAATAGAAGAGTTTAGGATGCCATGAATGGGTTATATTACATTATTCACTGACATGCAAGAATAATTGGCATCGCAAGGAAATTAAAAAAAAAAAAATTGATAATTTAGTTAAAATAAATATTTTTTAGAAGAGATTTGACCTACAAAAACTCTCGGAGGACTAAAGGGATAGGCATTGGTTGAAGTGCCAGATACTTGACCTTACGTTATTCTTGGAAATTTATTTTTTTTTACTTCATTCTTCTTTAGGTTGGTTCTATTTTTTTTTATTATTAAATTATTTATATATATTACTTTTCTTTATGTTCAAATTTAATGTTTATGATCCTCTGAAACTATTTGTACCATCTCATTCATACAATAAAATTTAATAATGATAACAATAATAAAAATCATTTGTTACAGAAAATTATCCTAATAGTCAATTAGTTCAAATTTGCCGATCCCGTATAAAAGCTTTTTATGGAAAATGGCAGAAATAAATAGGGAATTAAAAGCGATTTTTTATTATTTTTTTTTTCTTGACTGATTGTCAGCACCTATACATACACACACCTACTTGTTATAGCAATAGGAAACGTATTTAATTATTCCCAAATATTCAATTAATAATTACGAAAAACGTCAACGATACAATAACTCTATATTTTTCTTTTTAATTCAAACCAAAGGTCAAATTTAGTTTTAATTCGTGCTTCACTACCGTTTTTTCTCTATAGAGCACTCGGGCATTTACGTGCGCTATCAATGGAAGTGATGTTTAGCCGAAGAGGAGAATAATGGACAAAGCTGTTAAAGAATGTAAATGATGGGAATAGAAGTGGACTGCTGATCATAAGCCTTGACCGTGACGTGACAGGGAGGAAAACAGATCCGTCGTTCAAGGCAAGGCGGCTCAATTTATTTTAGGCTAAGAGTTGGCCGCTACACTACGTGACTCACATTTTTCTATTTGGGAAAATTTTTTCGCCGCCATTGGATTTTACAATAACGCTTAGTAGGAAAATAATAACACTTTGGAAATTTAATTTGAGTCAAAGTAATTTTTTTTTTTCTGATTTATTTCGAAACAGGCGAAATAAATTATCTTATATAAATTTTCGAATAAACGATTCGAAATGAATCGAATTTATTTCTTATCAAATTAAAAAAAAAAATTATACATATCACACATATTTTTTTTCAATTAAGTAAGTAAGTACCTATGTATGAAATACATAGTAAGGAGAAGTATGGTGATCGTGAAAAATTTCGAATCTGAGTTTTCAACGGAAATACACTTTTTAAGATTTTTTAAGTCCAAGTAACCAAGTCTCGCAAAATGGCCTGTGTGTTTGTGTCTGTGTGTATCTGGTAAGTCTAGCTCAAAAACGAATAGTTGTATGAAACTGAAATTACATATTTATGGTCAGCTTAGGATGTTACATACACTTTTTCTCTAAAATCAACTTACCGTCAGTACAACTTTATATCATTGATTTTAAACATTTTTACAATTTTCTCCAAAACTATAACGGATTTGGCACGTAGTATCAATGTCAAATTAAATGGTATTTAATATCAGCTTCGTATGATCCTCATTGAAATAGCCTGACAGGGCTATAATGACGAATTTTCATAATGGCTTCTTCTAAAGTACCTTTAATTTTTTTTATTTAATTAACCGTATCTCATTGTTAGTGATAACAAAAAATGGATAAATGTAAACTACGCAAGAATTTGATAATTACGGATAAGGAGAAAAAAAGAATTATATTTTCCATGGTAGAGTGACGAAAAACGCATAAATTTGAGATATTGTTGTAGTTAATAATTTCTAATTTTATATTATACAATGAAAATTAAATTTTTCCATGGAAACTAACTAGAAAATTTTAATTTTTTTTCAAGTAACTACTAAGTTTAGCTCAAGTATAATGTTGTATAATGTACGCACCGCACCAGATTTTGTTTGTTACATGCTAGTTTTATAATACACACATATATATTTTAAACCTGCTAGCATGCATAGTAAATACATGACTTGACAGTTGGGACTTTCATATTTATCCTCAACAATAAAATGTTATTACAGCTTATGTGGGTGATGTAAATGGCTTACGTAAGTGTCTTTCCCTTTCAATTTACATTAAATTAATTAGTACATTTATTCATTACGCAATAACAATTATTTAATCGTTTATTTTCCAAGATGTCAGTTTAAACGAGTGAGAACATTGCTATTAAAGCTGAATACTTGAGACATTTTTAATAATCCTATTACAAAAACGCTTTGTTGGATTAGAATGGTAGGTTAATCTCTGTATTTTGGTTTTTTTATTTTTTTTTTTAGTGTTTAGGATTGGTGATATCCCTTAATATATAGAATGAAAATAAAAAAAAAACTTCTAAAAATAATAAAATGCAAAAGTGCTGTTCATTTGCAAAATAGACATAAAATCAAGAAGATCCTAGTGAAATTAATAAGGCAGTATATATTTTTTACTTATTTTTATCTTATACAAGATATAGACATCATTCTAGGCAACTAACATTACAGAATTATTTTTATTGTACCTTCAAAATGTTGAGAGGAGACAAAAAGTAACATACTTGAAATGAACTGAATAAAAAATTATTAAAAACGTATTTTTATTGTATTTTTTTTAAGTTGTCATTGTTTTTTAATTTTTTTTAAGTTGAGAAAAAAACTTTTTCATATATTTAGTATGATGGAAAATTATTCATAATATAAATATAAAAGAGCAAAAACTCAAAAAGAGACATAAATTAATTGCTAGAAAAACAATTGGAAGATTCCAAAACACAAAGCTTCGAGCCTATAAATTCAGGCACCATCAGGACATAAACCAAAAAATCACATCAATGAAGATCAAATATAGCACATCTCACATCAACCGTCCAGACCTTGGACGACTTTGACGTCTTGGAGTGATGTGCTATCTCTGGTTGATGCGTCTTTCTGAACGGTTGGTGTGAGATGTGCTGTATTTGGTCTTCATTGATTTTTCGGTGTGCCCTGATGATGCCTGATTAGTCAACTAACGTTGATTGGTTAGTTGTTAGCCGGTATTTTAGAGACTTGAGGCTTTGTCTTTTGGAATCTTCCAATTGTTTTTCTAGCAATTATTCATAATAAATGTAAATTTTTTTTTTCTTCTAATGGTAAAACTGAATGCGAGTTATTTATTATAATTCTGCAGACTCCAAACCCGGTTCGATTTTGAATAAATTTCGAATTTTCATAATAAATTCGCAATTCTTTATCACCAATCACCCCCAAAAATCTTGAATATCGATCTGTTTGGAAATCGAAGCATATTTCCTTAGACCGTTTTTCAGTGTCGTTTGTCGCCCTACTAAATTACCCTTTAGAAATTTCAAAAAATAGTAAATGAATTAGACATCCTAAATCTTCCATTTGAACAATGAACCATATTTTTAGCTTGAACAAAATTCCGAACAGAGTAGGTTTCAAATTAGACAAAGAATTACTCGGGCTTATAAATTTATACATATATAAAACACGCTTATATGGGGATATATATATATATATATATATATATATATATATATATATATATATATATATATATAGGTTAGTTTAGAAGGTGGATGGAAAATCATCTTCTCAACTTGTCATTGAAAATACTCAACGTAGCCTCTCTAGATAATTATAGAATAATTGTTCACGTGTTATAGGCGTCCTTGGTAACGTTGCCGATGCATTTGCCTGCAGTCAACTGCGCTGAGTGCAAATAACAACATACATTTACAACATCAAGTAATGTTTGAGTAACTATTTAGATGAAGACCTTATATCCTTTATATATATTATAACTTATCAGTAGTATTAAATAAATCGAAATTATTTTCAGAAGTTTAGGAAAAAGTTATTCAATACAATATATGTATATATCGTCGGCATATAACTGAAACTTACCAGGTCATTAAATTAAGTTTTTTTATTAATAATCATAAAAATGTATGACAAAAATAAAAACAAAGTAATAGCTATTAAGTACGAAACTTAAAGCAAACATATTCTTCACGTATGAAGACTACAGAGGAAAAACGAGAAAACTCTATTTTTTTTTTTCAAGAACGATTTCTGATAGATATTCATATTCAAAACAAGAGAAAAACGACACACAAAATAAAAAATCCCACTGTTTTGTGTGATTTTAATTTTCTGAAGGCTATTACTTTTTTTTTATAATCTGTTAAGACCTCTAGAATATGAATGGACAAGATATACTGTTAAACTTCGTTTATATTCAGCTATGCTAAAAGAAAAATTGCAAGTCGTTAATCGTATGGTATGAGTTTTACTCCAAAACTCAGCTACACCCCGGGTTTATAAGACAGAACCGAGCAAAATTCGTACTTTCAAGAAATCTGACAGCGCTGTATACTGGTACTGAAGTCTTTGTAGACATTTATTTAAACAGAAATTAGCTGTATCGCCAGCCTGCAGATTTCGAAGGACGGAGGATGATAGTGCGTACTCGTACACCGTAATATTTTGGTGTGATCCCAAAACATGTCTTGTAGATCCCAAAACCAAATCAGCAAATCCGTTTGGAATCAGGAGTTTCTGGGTGTATATCAAGCTCCTATAGCCAGGAAGGATTCGAATGGTTTGCTGACAACAAAAGAACTCGACCCTGAGATTTTCTCAAACTAAATAAAACTCTTAGTTATTTCGACATATTCTTCTTTTCAATTTTCTACAAATTTGTTCAAGTACGAAAAGTGATCAAGTAAACAAGAAAAAGTAGTATTCTTATTTTGTTAAGCTCTATAAGAAAGAAGAAGACTACGAACATTTTTGAGAATTCGATTTATGAAAAATACTCTCGCAGTCAAAAACCAAGCGAACCATTATACACAAATCTTGTCGACGGAAACACTCGCAATCTTTAAACTGGTCCATATCGTGCCTTAGCAGATATAATTCTTGAATATGTATAAGCAGGTATCTTCCTTAACTTCCTTTGTCCACCTTTACAAGACCACAAAGTATTTAACGATGTGAGAGTGTTGGGAAGTATATCTGTGTAGAAGGCACAACAAATCTACTAGGGCTGAGACCACTTTCAAAATCCTAGTTAGTATGATTGAAATAATAAGTAGATACCTATATTCATTTTACAAATACCTTAGCGTACATTTTTATTAAATTAGGTGTAGATGAGAATTCAGTTTTTCACACGTCTAATATATGGACACATCTCATTAAAGGACAAAAGAAAAAGAAAAGTAACAACTGCCGCCCTCAATTCAGGGGTTTTACATTAACACACCACTTACGTATATCTAAAGGTTTTCAGTGCACGCCTTGAGATTTTTACAAGGCGTCTTAAAGACTTTTACCGCACGAAAATCGGGTCCTACTTATGAATAAAACATCCCTGAAAACTGGAAAATGGATCCAGCTTCCCTCGAAAAGCCGCACTATCTCCGATCCTTATCGAACCGGGTTTCTGTGTCATGCTTCACGGCAACACCCCTCGGATGCTAAATGGTCACTTTCACAAAAATGTTTCTCCAGTTTGGCGAAAGATCTCGCCGAGGAGTGGGTGGCTGCTTGGCTACTTTATTGCACTTTCAGGACTTGCAAGTCCGACTTGAATATCGTGATCCGTTTCTCTTCGTACTTATCTTCTTAGCCTCAGCTTTCCAATTTCTATATTTTTAGGTTATCACTAAAATTAATATAAACAACCGATCAATTTAACAGTATCCGTGTAAATTGAAACGTGGTTTAGTTACAAACATTAAAAGTTGATTATATCTATCAATTTTAAAAAGTTTTAAGGAATCTTCAGAGGTATTTTTTTTTTTTTATTCCTGTCATCAAGTATGTTCATCTATCAAATTAATAAATGATAAATTGGAAGCCGGTTTTAATAGGATTTGCCTTGATTAATTCTTTTTATGTGTCAAATGAAATAATTATTCAAACTTAACAAATTTAACAAAATTAATTTCTTTGTTCAGTTTTACTTAATATCATTTTTTCTTTGTTTATATAAAAAATTTTCTCAGTTTTATCATGATTCTAAGTTTTCCCTGTTTTTAAAAATAAATAAATATATATATATATATATATATATATATATATATATATATATCTGTGTGTGTGTGTGTGTGTGTGTGTGTGTGTGTGAATTTGGGTAGCAGGTTTTGGGGCCTACCTCTATAGTTTAATTAAATAATTAAAGAGGTTATAACCTAGGTGTTCATTTACTGAGAGTCAGCTAATAGTGAATATTCATTAAATATTTTTAAAAATATTTTACTAGTTGGAGACTTTAAAAATAGATTTCATTATTTCAGCTATGCCTGTTTTAATTTCAATTACGTTTTGCATCAAAGAGACTTATTTTGTATGAAGAAAGATATCATTATTTCAGTGAAACTTGATTTGAACTTCTCTAAGCTAACAATAAGGCAAACTTACATATTTATTTATATATAAATATGTGTGGGTGTGAATTATTCTCCACATTAATTAATGGGATCGAGAAAAAAAAAGTTATAAAAATTATTTTCAGGCTTTATCGGGGATTTTAAAAACAAAAACCCCACAAAAATACTAGTACATACCGGACACAGCACATCTCACATCATTAGTCTGAAAATTATAAACCAAATACCTAGAAACCAAATATCAGTCTTATTAATATTATAGTGATTGAATTTCAGATTTAGGATTTTATCTGTAATATTTTAATATTTTTTTGCGATAGATCATTCACCAATCATAAATTTACATACAAGAAAAGGATCCCACATGTGTCGCCTAGATTTTGCATGAAACTTTATATGGCGAATTTAGGCTTAAAATATTGGACTGTGTATGTGATTGGAAAAATGGGAAAGTTTGTATGAGTGAAAGACATTTTATTTCCTAATGTAATTATGCTAATAATTATTCTAATTATAACGTAGAAAAATGAGTTTAATACCAAAATGCTCCTATTTTCAAGCGGTATGAAAAAAGTAGAATATAAGATATCAAAATACTCGAGTATTAAACTTGGTAAGAATATTAAAACATCTAAAACGCTCTCAAACTGGTGATGATCGGGGAGAAAACGTTAGTTTATAACACCCGAAAAACATTTTTTTCCTAATTTTTATGATAATTAAAAAAAAAAACAGAAAAAAAAAAATATTTTTTAGACATGTGTATAACCTATGAAATCGGTCGGTTAATTTAAAACTTAGTTATAGCTAAAAATGCGAATTGTCATAAAATCCTATTCACTCAAAGTATCAACTTCTTTTTTTTTTGTTGCAGGCAATATTTCAAAGTTATTTGTTGGAAATCGCATTAAAATTCTTGTCGTATACATTTTTGAGGGAATAACAGATATAAAGATATTTTTTCATGTCATTTATTGTTAAAACTTTTTATTTATAATAGTCTGTGATAATGAGGAATATAAACATCGACATGAAGAAGGGGTTGTATTGTATGGCAATTACCATTTTTAGCTATAACTTCTAAATCAACAGACCGATTTCAAAGGTTAAACATAAGTTCAAAACAATAAAATGCAACGAATAAAACAAGTAATTTCGGACCAACATTTCATACTGAAATACCCGTTAAAAAATAAAAAAAAAATAAGGTTGTGATTTTTGCTCCTAAAAACATATTTTTACTGATTCTAGAAAACGTTCAATTTTTTTTTGTATATACCTTACATTATTGTTCAAATTTATGGGAAATTTCGTATTCATAAACTGTGAGGCAGAAGAAACCTCAATTTTGAAAAAATACATAGAGCGAATTTTTAGCATACATTTTTTTTTTCTTTTTTCATAACAATTACGAATAAACTGTTGTGGGGTGGTCATTCAAAGCTAATCTCGGTTTTCGAGAAACTTAATTCTTTCCGTTCTTAGTATTCTTACCATATTTTTGTTTCTGTTATCCTACCTGGGGATAGGGGCTTTTTGGTACTAAATTCATTTTTCCACCTTCATCACAAACAGAGATATAAAATAAAATGTGTTTTGCACATACAAACTTTCCCATTTTTTTCTGGGCTCCAATATTTTAAGGCCTAGATTCACCAAAAAAGTTTCATCAAAATCTAGGAGAAACATGTGGGATCCTTTCCTTGTGAGATCTGATACTAAAGGACGCGCTTGGATAGGATTGAAAAATCAAAATAAGTTTTAAATGCGAGAATAGTTTTAAGTACAGTTTATCGTTTTCTTTTGGCTTAACAGATATTTTGTAACCATTAACACCCTGATTCACACCTGTATATTTTGGGCAATTGTTTCAAATATCTTGGAATGAATACCAAGTGAGATAATAAAAACCTAATGAATAGAGTTAAAAAAGAAAATAAATTAAAGAGTGTAAAAACTCCCCAAAAAGACAAAAAATAAATAAATAAAAAGATTTATTTATTTTTTTAATTTACTCTGTAAAACTGGTCTTTAGTCTCTCACTTTTATTCATTCCAACTACGGTAGCATTCCTTGTTTAGAGTACTTTCAACCTTTCCTTCCTACTTTCTTGTGGTACTGACTGAAGGTCAATTAATTAAATAATTCCATTATTTCTTTCATTTCCATATTTGTAAATCGCGATTCGAAGTCGTTCCAGTCAGCATGTGTAGGAACTTTTGGACCAAATTTCTCGAATTTTTGGGGGGTTAACTAACAAGAGGAGAATCACAGACTCTGATCACTTTTATATATTAGTCCGGGAGCTGAGACAAAAAATGTGTTTAATTTAAAAAAAAAATTTGATCTTCTAGGCCGAAAGTACCCTCATAATAGCCTAGAAATATGAAGGTCTGCCACCCTAGATCGATTGAAATCAAATTTTATAGTTCAAGGAATTCGTCATTTTCACCACTTTTTTTTCTGATTTTCTTCAGTAACTCGCTCCCAGTATTGTAGGCAAAACTTTGACATGACGCATTTTAAAGAACTTTAAATTCCCTGTAAGTTTTATATTTAGTATTTTTTTAAATTTTGAACTGCTCCTGAGATGTGGGACCGTCAACATAGACAAAATGTCAAGAAAACGCAAAAAGTTGAATATTCAGTGGTTTCGCCTTAATAACTATTTTTTAATGCAAAATTCATTATGACCAATCAATTATTTTAACTTTTTTCATATTTTCCTCAGTAACTCGCTTCCAGTGCATATTAGATAAATCTTTGACTTATCAATTTTTAAGAAAGTTAAATTTCCTGTAAGTTTTATATTTAGTATTTTTTTTTAAACTCGGGGCAGTACAAATCTGCAAAAAACGCAAACATTTAGATATTCAGTGGATTCGCCTTAATAACTATTTGTCAGTGGACTTTAGTGCAAAATGCATAATAACCAATCTTATAGAGGATTAAATTTTCTACAAAATTCACACAAAATATTTGTAATTACTTTCAACAGACGCCAAGAAATATTGAAATAACAATATTTTAGGAAATTTAATCCTCTACTAGATTTTTCGAAATGCACTTAACACAAAATTGCACTAAAAAATAATAATTAAGGCGAAACCACTGAATAACCAACTTTTTGCGTTTTCTTGGCATTTTACAGATGTTCACGGTCCAGCAGGTATCAGCAGCTGTTCCGGATTAAAAATATTACAAATAAAAGTTGCAAGAAATTTAACGTTCTTTAAAACGTTTCAACTTTTTGCGTTATTTTAACATTTTGTCCGATGTTCATGGTCCCGCATCTCAGGAGCAGCTCAAAATTAAAAAAAAATACTAAACATAAAACTTAACTTAGGAAATTTAACTTTCTTAAAAATTGGCTAGTCAAAGATTTATCTAAAATTCACTGGAAACGAGTTACTGAGCAAAATCTGAAATAAGTTCGCCTACTTTAAAATGATTATTTCAATATTTCTTGGCTGTTAGGAGTAATTACAAATATTTCGTATGAATATAGTAGGAAATTTAATTCTCTCATAGATTTATTAATGCATTTTGTACTAAATTGCACTAAAAAAAATAGTTATTAAGGCGAAACCACTGAATATTCAACTTTTTGCGTTTTCTTAACATTTTGTCGATGTTCATGGTCCCGCATTTCAGGAGCAGCTCAAAATTTAAAACATATACTAAACATAAAACTTACAGGAAATTTAACTTTCTTAAAAATTGGCTAGTCAAAGATTTATCTAAAATACACTGGAAGCGAGTTACTGAGGAAAATATGAAAAATGTTAGCATACTACAAAATTGTTATTTCAATGTTCATTGTCGTCTGTTGAGAGTAATTAGAAATATTTGGTAGGGATACTGTAGGAAATTTATTCCTCTACTAGATTGGTCATAATGAGTTTTGCATTAAAAAATAGTTATTAAGGCGAAACCACTGAATATCCAACTTTTTTTCATTTTCTTGACATTTTTCAGATGTTCACGGCTCCGCATATCAGCAGCTTTTCCAAACTTAAAAAAAAAATACTAAAAATAAAACTTATAGGAAATTTAAGGTTCTTTAAAATTGGTCAGGTTATAATTTTACCTAAAATGCACTATGTGATGTACTGAGGAAAATCCGAAAAAGTGACGAATTCGGCCCATAAAATTTTATTATAACCGATCTAGGTTGGCAGACCGTCATATTTACAGTCCATTATGAGAGTACTTTCGGTCATGACGATCAAAAGTTTTCTTGAAATCAGACACGTTTATTTTGGCCTCAGCTCCAGAAGACTACGTGTTCTAGCGCAAGGTCTTCAATATTTGTATGAAGTAGCAAGACGTAATTCGATTTCATCCTCGAGAAGAAACGATTTGAAGTTCTAAGTGTAGTTTATTTATTAGTGAATGTTACAACAATATCATTAATGGCTGCATGGTGTATCGGTAATGATCTTGCTTATCGAGATGCAAATCGGCTGTTCAAGATCCAGTTGTTTTTATACTTTATTATCCTTAAATTGTTTTTTTATATCTCTGATGCTTATAAATTATTTAATATTGAACTCATTATTATTTTATATAGATGGAAAATTCTCAATTAAGCTTTTTTCAATATTCATTATTTATTAATTATTTAATCGCTTTTTTTGGAATAAAATATTCAATATTCAAAAGGTGACACTGAAATAAACTATTAACAAATATTATAAAAATAGGAGTCGTAATAATCATAATTGCAAAGTGACAGAATTATTAGTGATTAGTATCAATCAAGTAAAAATGAACTGATGAACTGAAAATAATATTGTATCTGCAGCTCGGTATACCACACAGCCAGTGATGATATTGGTGTAACATCCACTTCTAATTAAATTTCACGTAGAATTTCAAATTGACAAATTGACATTTCGCGAGAAGTTGCGTCTGGCCATTTTACTAGAGGGGGCCCAGTCCTATGACATATGTAAAAGTGATCGGAATCTGTGATTCCCAATTTTGATACTCCCTTGTAAGACCAATTCTTACAACCTTTTATAAGAGCAGTGTGTACTCTCAAGTTCCTTGAGAATTTTTTTTCTATTTATTTATTTATCGGCTCACCGCCTGGTGAGCTTCCTTGGAGCCTTCCTTGGCCCTCTCAACCGCCTCTTTCCAGTCATTGCGGCCAATAGCATGTCTGCTGGGAACTCCGGCAGTCCTCAGCCACCGAGTATTTCCATCTTCCCTTCGGTCATCCGCGCGGTCTGACTCCGTCCGGGGTTCCATAATATAACTGTCTGGCTGCTCTACCATCATCCATCCTGATCACGTGTCCCAGCCATTAGAAGCGCTGAATTCGCAAGAAATGAGAAGCCCGGAGACCATCGTATAAGTCGTATTTTACGAGACCGTAGAGGATATTTGATTATTGAAGAAAAATAATCCTCAGGAATATGAAAAGGGATATTTGTCTCCAGGAGTTCACGCATCTCCGAGGAGTATTTCACAGGCTTGATTTCACAGTCGTTCCAACCTCACCTGTCCCGTAGAGGTAGAGAATAAGAGAATTTCACATGGACGACGATTAACATAGTTGTTGAGCCACCTCATCCATCTGTTTATTTAATACAGATCTTATCAATACTAGAAACCTAAAACATGTCCGTAATTGAGTACGCACTCCATCCCCAGCTTGTGCAAGAGGATTCTGGACTTATGTCCTCTTGGAGGACCGATTCCTATTGCCTAAGTCTCTGGAATCCTGAGCCTGGGAGGAGGATATTATATAAATGGGCTGTATAATGAGGAGACGAGCCGAGGCCTTGGGAGTGACCCTATGGTCCGCTGGCCTTGGCTAGGGCTCTCGTCTCCGTCGTATGCTCCCAATAGTCTCTCTACGGGTTCATCTTATATAATTCTGTTATATAACACTCAGCAGCTTATTAGTAATACAGTATTTGTACTCGAATATTAACAGAGATCTAGCTAAATAACTCGATTCGTGATTTACTCTAGACAAAAATATTTAATAAAAAAATATATATGATTAGGAAATTGTTGAATGATTAAAAAACCAAATCTTTAAGTGCTACTACAATAGTAAATAATTAACCAGTCAATATTTTAACTAATGATTAGGCAGTAAACTAGATTAAAAAAAATTTTTTGTTTAAATAATAACGTTTTGATCTTGATATATATTACAAAGATAAATTCATAAATGCAGACTAGAGAAAACATATTTCAAATCAACAGTCTTAAAAAGCTCCAAGTAGAAATAGCACATCATTTCAAGAAAATTCAATACATACAGAATCTTTTTTTTTTTTTAAGAAGTTGGCCTGGGTGCGGTCAATGAAATACAAACTAATAAGTCTGACTTGTTTTTATTGTGTACCAACGTTTCGGCCTAAGTTTTTGACCATCATCAGGGCAAAGAGCCTCTGAGTCGAGCGGCAACTACATCTTTTTTTGCGGCAACTGAGTTGTTTTGTTTTTGTTTTATCATAGCGTCGTTGCCACTTTGAAGCCTCCTATGTGACCGAAAATCACTTTTGCGATTTTGATTTTATTAGAAACAATATTTCATTTCTTGCATGCTGGTGAACTGATAGCATGGTTTAAAAAGAATCCTCCTATTGTAAGTTTTTATCGCATTCGCAACAGCTGCCGCTAGAAATTACTTCAGTTAGCCATGAGACACCTCCAAGATTTTCCTAGATGTGGTTTCAGAAATATTTACCAACCATGATGGAATGTTTGTTATTAGTATATTAAACTACATTTTATAACATTTCTTATAAATCAGTTTTTCGTTTGTCCTATAAAATCATGTGATCGAAACATAGGAAGTTCCAATTAGGCAAAGACGATATGCTGTTTTGATAAGCCTGAATTTAGGTAACATCGAAAGGTTAGTTATTTGGCATTTGGAAGACTGGAGGCTAAATTTAGAAATCTAAAACAATAATAATCTAATAAAAAATAAATCTTACTGAAATATAAACATGGCTTGAACATTTTATTAATATGTTGGGTTAAATTTTATTTAACGAATATATATATTTTAAGCAGTAATTAAAATGTTGAAAATATTGCTCACCCTCGTGTAAAGGTATTTGCTTGATGGAAATACTACACCAGAATGCATCCAGCTTAAAGAGCAGCTCATCATCGAACAGGATTGTAATTTTTACCAAAATTCAGAAAAAAAATTAATTACAAAACGTAAAAATGAAAAAATAAATATAATATATGATATATGATATTAATATGGAAATTATTAAAACCATCTTACTAAATTTTCCTTTACTTTATTCTACAATATTAAAAACATGCTGATTTTATAGACTACATTTAAATTTTGTGCAGGATTCCTTTACGTTATTTCTTAAAATTATTCTCGTGTTCTTGAAAATTATCCAAAAACATTTACTTAATGGCTACAATCTATTTTTAACTAATACTTTTTACGTAACTTTAATATTTTACATTAAGCCCTTACATTCAGATGTATATACACATACAACCAACGAAAACGAAAGGAGAAAAAGTAAATCAAAAAATAAATTAAAAACTAATCGGTTTCATATTTGGAATTGACATGCATAGAATACTTTATAGTTGCTAATGTCCTAAATCTATAGCTGAACACAAAACTAGAAGTAAAGCGAAAAAAATACATGTTTACAATAAATTATTTATTTTTATTAAACATAATAAAACTTAAAATCATGATTGAATAAAAAAACAAATCAAAACATAAAAAAGAAACTTTCTAATAAATGAAGAAACAACAACAACGACAATAAACAATATATTTTAATAATAATATCTTATATAAAGCCTATACTAAAAACAAGAATTTTTTTTTATTGTAGCCAGTAATCGTAAGTTTGTATTAATTGGATGCAGGTCTCTCTCTCTCTCTCTCACTCTTCCCATATTTACATTATTACAAAAACAAAAAAAAAAAAAGTACATGATAGCTTAAAAGGATGTGGAGCACTTTCCATACGATCTAGTAATGCATTGTTTACTGCGACACTCTCACGGTAGTTTAGCTCCAGTTCCAAACTAGTTCCCAACGCATACCGTTACTGAATAAACAACTGTCGTACCGAATATGGAACCGATAAAAGGGAGCTCTACCTTATCCAACTTACAGTACTTTCGGGTTACTTAACCTGCTCCTGAGTGATCGTAGACAGTTCGCTTTATCAGGGAACAGAAAGTCCTGGAGGATAGCAATGGAATTCCAAGATCCTGACATCTCTTTCCGAACGTAGTGTTCTTAGTAAACAGAGTGTGAAGTCAAAAAAATATTTATTGCGTTAGTAAAATTGTTAAAATAGACAAATCAAACAACACGCCAAAAAAACTCAAAACCATTGCATCGAATCCCTCCTTCATTGCTTCTTAGATTGGCCTATTTACGCATAGACGCACGTACAGGCATCTTACTGATTAACATTGAGCCAAGACAGTTATTCAATGTAGCACGCTCTTTCATTGTGGTATTGCAACAAAATGTCAAGAATATAAGAAAATAACCAAACAATTAATAACCTTAGGAAATAATTTGTTACTACTTCACTCTATGTGATTGGTAGATATCAGTTTCAAAAAATCTGATTTAAAATATAAACAAATAATTATATCTTTTAATTATTGTTTATGAAAGGCCGTACACACATGAATAGAAAATTATCTAATCATCCTAAATCAGTATTACCTAGTATTAATTTGTGCAGTTATTTCTGTTGTTCAATGAAGGGAAACTAATTTTTCATCTATTAGGCATGAATATGTGAACAATTTAATATAAAAAAGTGCCACTTTTTTACCGTATTAATGTCTTTAACGCAATTAAATGGTCTTTAATATCAGCTTGGTATTTAATCTCCTCAATTCTTCTCATTGAAACAAGGGCTTAATTAGTTTAGGGCTTAATTGCCGAATTTTCAAAATAGCTTCCTCTTAAATACCTTTCATTTTGTTTATTTGAAATAATTGAGAGCCCCAAATTAACCGTATCTTGTTGTTAGTAGTAATAAAAATGAATAAATATAAACCATAAAAGAATTTGATAATTAGCTAAAGGAGAAAAAACAGAAATATTTTCCCAGGTAAAAAACAAATTTCCGAGAATAAGAGTAGTAATAAAGATGTATAATATATCGTTGGAAAGCTAAATATTTAAAAAAAATTAATATAAATAATATAATATAATATAAAGTCGTATGAGGCAATGGACAGTGGAGAACAATACATAAACTTAAGTGATAGTTGTAGTTAATAATTTCTACTATTATATTATTTAGTGGAAACTAAATAGATTTTTCATGGATACTAAATGGAAACTTTTAAAATTTCACAAGTCCTACTTAAGCAAAAATTATTTTTTACTCAATGTAGTTTGCTAAGTGAAAGTTTGCTTCTAACGCACCATATTTTTTTTTTTAAAGGAATCGTAATAGTGTTTTTTTGTTTTTTTTTTAGAGTTTTTAGATTCCGAGATAAGATGCATTCTACATCAAATATATATATATATATATATATATATATATATATATATATATATATATATATATATATATATATATATATTTAATAAAAATTCAAAATAACGATAAAGTTTTTGCATAGTGTTATTTTCCTCAACATAAAGTTGCACTCGCTAATGGCCAATCCCTCCAAGTATCAATGGCTGATCAGCTTGGAGTCACCGTTACATATCGGAGGCAACTAGTGCCTTGTCACTTTATGAAAAGTTGAGACAAAATTTGTTTGCAGCAATTTCTAACCCAAATATTGTCGGAGACATTTGGGAAATCGCTGTTGTGAACTGATCGTATAGACTGCTTTATCACCTATTGGTTTTTCCAGATGATCATTTGCAGAAGCGGATGAATGGAGATGATCCGGACTGGACTCCAGACTCCCGCCAAAGGGTCGCTGGAGCGGTGGCCTCCAGGGCGGCCTTGCAGAGGCTATTGGCACTGGACTGCGCACAAACTGACTCATCTCCACTCAGTTTGGATTGTCTTCGTATATGGGGTAACTTGTCCATGCAACTCCTAATCTGCTACGGCCCTGGAATCAAACAACTATTTCAGAAACAATATCGAATTTATTTTACTATAAAAATTATCTAAAGGTAGAAGAAAAATTAATTTTGCTGAGACGCACAACAATGTATGTTTATATTGCGCACAAAATCTTGCTTTTGATTTATTGTTTTTTTTTTTGTTTTGTTTTTTGACAAATTAATCATGTTTAATGGAACAAGACTAAAGATCAAACCGAGAAATAAAACAAAAAACACATTGATTGTTTACTAGTATGCTTTAATCCATTTTTTACGTCTTGGCCGCGGTATTTATTAGCCTCAAAGAAACAGATATAATATTTTTTGCTTGCATTAATCTCCTAAATTCATAAATGTCCAGTTCAAAAACAAACATGTAGGCACTATTAAAATATCTCATGTGGACAACGCATGACTTCCTTGTACGCCTATGAAACTATATGGCTTAAAAAGTGATCCTGAATTTGGTTACTAGTTTCCGAAGATAGCAGTAGCTCAAAAACGACACTCGGCGTCGCGACCCCATCTATTGACACTCACACACACACATATTCTTATAATATGTCGTTTTCCTTCAGTAGGTAACTAGTTTCCAAGATATTTCTCCATGTTCCGTGACAACAATAAAACTGTCAATATCACTGGATAAAGTATTGGAAATCGACAGTTTCTACATTTTAAGCGGAAAAATCCACTTAACTAATATCTTATTCTCATGCTGCAGACTTGTTGATCTCACAAATGGGAAGGAAAACCAGTATTTTACACTCAATTTTAAGACTTAAAACAAGTGCGTCTGAAACCTTTATTACCAAAACATATGATTTATCTTTTAATTTAAATAAAATTTTTGATGTAAGCTTATTATGACCTTCAAGTAAAGTACCCTTTTAGGCTCACGAATTTTGACCAAAATCTAGTAAATACATTTATATGGATATAAAAGTCCTATTTACCAAATTTGAGATGTTTTACATTATATTTTAATATCATTTTTGATGAAAGTCTAATATGACCTTCAAGTAAAGTACCGCTTCTGGTTTTCCAATTTAGACTAAACTCTAGTCTGTTATTTAAATCGATATATGAATTATAAATACTAAATTTGAGAAGTGTTGTATAGTATTTTAATATATTTTTTGATGGAAATCAATCATGACCTTCAAATAAAGTACCACTTCCGGTAATCAAGCAATGACCAAAAAGGGAGGTTCACAACTAGATTTTACAACAATCCTAAATACAAAAGTACAACTTTGTACGGCTAACGGCTTTTGAGTTATGAGAGATACGAACGTACGTAGGAACTTACGTACGTAGGTACAGACGCCACGACGAAACTAGTCAAAATGGATATTTCCGTCGAAATCTGAAAACCGAAAATTTTCGCGATTACAATAAAAATGCATATGATTATAATTATTTTTTACCTCTCTATAATTGAAATTAATATAGTAATTTTTACATTTGTTAACCTTCATGTTGTGAGATTGCACTGAACAATGGAATTGCAGAATATAATCATAAATGTAAGGTCACGGACAATTCATAAAAAAAAGTGCCATCATGATAATCTCAATAGGTGTAAATGCTGTGTAATAATATTGCATAATAATAATAATAATAATATTGCATAACGATATTATTAGATTTTAAATAAATTAACTTCTATATATTTGATGTAAGCAAAAAAACAACAATAAATTATATAAATAATATTTATATCAACTGCAAGTTTTTTTTATGCTAACTATAAATCATATTTGAATTGTTTATTTTAAAAAATCATAGATCTAACAGCTTTAAAGCTCTTCTAGAAAAATGTTGGTGGATTAACTTTATTAATATAAATAAAGAATTAGGATTTTATAATAATAATTAACATTAATATCAACGTAGAAAATAATTTATATTAGTCGTATATTTTCAAGAATAAATTACACTCTTATAATTTATACTTTCTTCTCTTATCTTTTATCGTCTACGTTTCGGAGAATATGGCCCATCTTTAAAACATTAAATTTTAATTTGTCTTTATTATTTTGAATAATATAGGATGTAGTTTGTAAACACAAGTTTTGCTCACTTTTTAATTTTTTTTTATTTTCTTCGACATCCCATATAGTAGTAGGGCAACAGTCTTTAACGTTCTATGGAAGGGGGATGTCCAAGGAAATAATAATAAATTAAAATTGACGAAATAAAAGTGATTTTGTGGATGAAATGACAAGTAGTGTTTATAAAAGACGATATTATTCAAAATAAAAAAGACAAATCAAAAGTTAGTCTTGAAAATGGGCAATATAGTCCGAAACGTAGACGATAAAAGAAAATGAGAAGAAAATAAAATATGCTTTCATTTAAAAATGGAAATTTAATGATGACTCATTTAAGAAAATTTATATTCGTTTTATTCCACTGCATTTTTAATAACTTTTAATGTATCTTTTTTTTTTCAATATGTTGTGTTTTGTAAACCAAAATCCGGTCTTCGTTTAATACATTTCTAATTTGACAGGAATAAATTTATTTTTTTGATTTCAATACTATAGTGGGAGAAAAAAATCTTTTTTAGGCCTTATAGTAGTAGAGGAGATATAGGCTTTAGGATGGAACTAATTCCCACAAAGACGGGATTTAATTTTTTTTAGTTCTTTGTTAAAATATATTTGACATACTAAAAGTCTAGAAAAAGTTAAGTGTGCAAAATGTATTTTTTGGCCACCAGCTTGAAATGTTTTTTTAAAAAATCATAAAAAATAGTGTGTGGTATCAACTTCAGGAAATTTCATGTTAAAAAAGAATATGATATGGGTTAAAAAAAAAAAAAAAAAAAATGGTGACCGAAAAACTGAAAGCTTTTGCTATGTCGGAAACCTAATATTTTCGTCCATTTTTCATTCTGTGGTCAATATCTTGATAAGTACCAACCGCGAGAAAAACATTTTTGCAGTCAAGTAAATTTGCTAAAATTTGAGCTTTTATAGAGCTCTTTATGTCAACTAGTAAAGAATTTGAAAATTTTTTTCCAAAAGACGAGAAAACTCTGTTTTGTTAAGGTATTTTGGTAAATATGATGGAAGCTGCTCTTCCTACGAAGTTCATCGTTATAAACTAATTTATGGTTCATTTAACCAGCACCAATGTGAGTAGTAATAGACGTCAAAAGGTGCGTACACACTGGCGATCCGATCCGCATGCGGGCCGAGCACGAGCCGCGTGTTTATTTAATTTATGATTTAGAGCAGAGCGTGCTCGGATCACGGCGATCCATCTCCTGTCGGTTTTTTAGACGAGCACTTTGATCGCTCGGAGTTCCGATTTGGAAGCACGGCTGATAGGCTCATTCGTTTTTTAAAAAAAAATTTAAAATTTGAACTAGAAGACTACATTTCAATTAATATCTTTATGTTAATATATTTTTAAGAAGTTGGGAGGAGGGGAGGAGAGGAGAATAAAATAAAATACAATAAAATACAAGTTATTGTGTGTCAACTTTTCGGTCTACGTTGTGGTCCTTTATCGGGGCAAAATAGAAGAAACAAGATAACAACCAATATAATATAACATATTCGAAGTATAAAAACATAACAATATATAAATAATATATGTAGAAAAATATTGATGATAATGTATCGCCATGAAAAATAGAAAGTATGACAATATGAAATTAATGTCTCAGTCCCTAACAATTAATAGTACAGTAATGACTTATAGTGCAGTACTGACTAATAATTAATAATATACTACCTAATAGTATATTAATGACGACGGGTCCTATCATAAAGCGTCTACATCCAATTAGAATTACTTGCCGTCAATAAAAAAAAAACGATAAATAAAAACTATCCCTAGCTTATTACCAAATTTTCAATTTATTAAAACAACAATAACTTGTCATGGCCCCCTGCCATATCCCACCACCCACTCTTATCTCCGTTATCAATATTAACATTCGTTTTACTTTTGATTTCTGCCATTATATTTTTATTTCTTATTAATTTTAATTTTGTTTTGTTTATTATTTTAAATTAAGACTATTCAAACTCCCCACCTCTTACCCTTTTCGTCTCTTACACCAGAATCCAAATTTTATTTATTTATATCCATAAACCATCTAATATTTAAATCTAGGTTAAACAAATCCTTTATATCAATCATTTTTGTGTCATAGCATATAGGTCACATATAGCACACAGGTCAGTGTGCTACAAACGACGTTTTGTTTTTTTCTTTTTTACAAGCCATAAATAATGTCGCACTACTCGTCACTGCAATCGCCTGATTTTCCTCGTGTGACAGAGACATGTTGACAGCTACTTTGTGAAATGGTCAATGAATGTTCGTGGATTTCCTATCGATCACTGGATGCCCGTTGAAATTTATTGAGCGCGTCGCTAGTGTGTACGCACGTAATAGTTTCCCAGATTTAGTCTTTCAAAAAAATAATTCTTTTCCTTCTAAAAACGGCATATCACCATTTTATGAATGTATTATTTTAATATATGATATGTATATGATTTTAAATATCATACATGAAAACTGCTCTTCTTACGAGAATAATCATTATAAATTACTTTATGGTGCATATAACTATCTACCATTTGAGTGTTAATAGACATTACTATGTCATCTAGTTCCTGAGATATCTAACTTTGATAGAATCCAGTTGTATAATGCCAAATTATAGCAATTTTCATATTTGCCAAAATAATTCACAAGATGGTGATTAAAAAAAAAAAAAAAATTAGCTTGGGAACTAGTAAACACAAACAGCTCTATTAAGACTCAAATTTGTCAAATTTGCTTTAATTTAAAAAAGGTATGCATAATGTTTTTCCCGCGGATGGTAGTTTTCAAGACATTGAGCATTGAATAAAAGGTAGGTTTCCAACACTGCAGAAGCTTTCCGTTTTTCAGCCACCATTTTGTTACTTATTTTTATTTTTTAAAACCAGTATCATATTATTTCTCAGCATGAAATTTTATTGTAATTTGTACCATCCAAGATTTTCAATTTTTTTTTTCAAGATGGCGGCCAAAATAATACATTTTACACGCACAGATTTTTCTAAAGTTTTAGTATGTCAAAAATACTAACGAAGAACTTAAAAATTCAAATCCCCTCTGAGAATTAGTTCCATCTAACACCTATTTTTTCATATATCTCCTCTGCTACGCAAAAAAGAAAAAAAAATTGTGTATTTTAAAAACAAAAAAAATGATTGTTAAGGAAGTTTCGATTCATAAATTTAAAAAAAAAAACATAAATTTAAAATATTAATCAATTGAATGTGACGAGTTGCCCATTTGACTTCATTAAAAAATATAATGGATACATATTATATAAGTTATACTTGTAGAAAGAGAAAGCAATTCTTTATTAAACACAAATGCTGCCTAAATACATTGGGTTGCTACAATACACAGTGTACTTATCAATCCTTAATTGGACATTATATATATATATATATATATATATATATATATATATATACACCTTATCAAATACTTGTTAAATGGAGCTTCATTATAATATATATTTAAAAAAATTATATATGCAAATACATATATTGAATTCCCTCCCGGTAATTAAATCTGAAATCGATTTATTTTTTAAACTTACGTGGTTTATATTTATACCTATAAATACATGAAAATGGAATTATTTTGAGCAGAAGATTTGTGAACTATATGCTGTGAAAAATACTTTTTAATAGTTCTTTTTTTTCCCTTTCTTGCCATTTCAACAATTAAAATAAACCTTTCACTTATTTTATAATTACTATTTTCAGATTTGGTTTTCTTTTTTGTTCAATGGTGAGACTGTTATATTTTAATTTATTATATATTTTCATAATGAGTAAAAATACAAGCATTTTTTGTTGTTGTTGATCCTAATTCAGTTTTTTAATTGCTCTTAAATGGATCCTTCCAAAGAAGTAAAAACTGCATAAAATCACATAAACAATATTCTTTATGTTTGGTCCTTCAGATTAGATAATATAGAGAATTATATAAATAGAGAATTAGAACAGAGAATTAGATAAAATTCGAATTACAGTGCGAAACAGCTTAATCAAAAGCAGAATGTACGATAGTGGAAGGTTGTGGTGCTTTTCAGTCGTTCAATCTCGCTTATCATATTTTTACTATTTTTATGAACAATGACTCCTAAATGATTTTGGGTGCACAAAGAAGAGACGTAATATTAGGGACAAAGAAGACTCAAGAGATATTGGAAATTAGTGGACACAGCAACAATGCCCCATCCCCTCCCCTCCCCCTCACAGCGCTAATCAGAAATGACACAAAACGAATGTAGGCTACTGGGCCGTGACTCAGGCGATTGTCTGTCGGTAATATCTCAGCACTGTTTTCTCTTCCACACTTTTACCGAAATGGAAAGTCGCCCCGTGATTAACGATGTGGGTGCGGGGATCAGAAAGCTTTCCAGGATCCCAAGGTCGCCCCTTCTACTTACTACTCGAAATAAAATAATTTGGTATATATAGATAATAATGGACTGTTGATGTGAGATGTGGTCTTCATTTATGCTATCTTGTCTTTTTATGTCCTCATGATTTCTGAATTGGCGAAACGTTGACTGGTCAGTTATAATAATAATTGTTAATGAGTTTAAAAAAAACAAAACTTTCCGGAATTGTTTAAATATTTAAGGATTTTCTTGGTAAATTCAAGATGCATATCAAATTAAATTCCATCGAATCCTGAAAAGAATGACATCAGTCTATAACTCAAAAACTAATAAAAATGAGAAAAATCTGAAACTTTGAATTTTCGATAATATTTATGCATACAACATAAATACTAAGTTTCACTCGTTTTAAAAACCTCGAGTCTAAAATTATTTTTTTTATTGGTCGATTTGGTGAGGAATGACCAAAGACCGCATTTTTTCTTGCAGTAAAAACGTTTGAAATGCACAATAAAAACGTCAAATACAAAAAGGTTTACCTATTAAAGCAAAAAAAAAAATGTGCTACTTAATACTTTTTATTAATATAATGTATGAAAAATAAAAAACAATAAATTTAATTTATATATATGTATATATATATATATATATATATATATATATATATATATATATATATATATATATATATATATACATATTATATAAATTTAAAAAAAAAAAATGGAAAACAGTATTAACACTCTCAGAAACAATCAAATTGATTATTTCCTATAAACTTCAGTACTAAGTACATTTCTAATTATCTATCTATTAAGTTGTTCCTCCAGTCATCAAGCATGTGGTTTAAAAGAGAAAAGAAAGGGATTAAACAACCGATAGTAGGATTGAATGAAACTTGTAAAAGTTATAGTATATTTTGCAATAAACGCTCCCTTTCTTCAAAATCTAAGGAAAAACAATATCAAAATTTTCTTTGCAATAGAATTAAAGTCCAGGGAATAAAATTGACATACTTTTGTGTATGGTATTATAATCAAGAACGAATCTTGTTCAAAACTTTAGAAATAAACAGGAGAACATTTTAATATTTTAGAGAACAAGCTTTAAATAAATGAATGTTTAACATCGTTATTTACAAAAAATGTTATATTAATATCGAACATCGATGTTAGCTACACAAAAATAGGATCGCATATATACATCGAATTAGCAGAGAAATGCTGCTAGAATTTTAGATTTTTAAAATAAAATAAGATATTAAATAATATTGAAAATATCATTCTTGAAATATAATATATAAATATATAATGTAATATAATATAATATATAATATAAAAATATAATATAATATAATGAAATATAATGCGCTGGAATAGTTGAGTATGCCAAATTTGAGGATAGTTTCTGAGAAGAGCCAAATTTTTGGGAAACAAAAAAACAAGTAAAAAAACGAAATTTTTGTTTAAAAAAGTTTTTGTCTTATAAAATTCAGAAGGATTCATCGCATAGAAAATTAAAGGGCATTAAATTATGCGTCGAATGTCTTTCTTAAATGCTTAATTTGGTTGAGCAGTTTGGCCAGAGAATCGGCAGTCAAAATGACTGAAAAGGATGTTATGCTCAGTTTTAAATGCCTTTAACTCAAATACGATTATTCAAAATGAAAAATGTCAAATAGCTAAAGTTGTAGAGCACTGATTTCTGCATTTTTAGCACGTCTAGGTGTTATAATTTCCTCTTTCTTGTGCTAAGATACAAGCAAAAAACTATAGCAGTCACAGCTCTGATTTTCCACTATATTGCTATTTTTTAGTTTCGTCACGTCTGACCTCAAAATCACTAATTCGTGTCTAGGAAATTGGATTTTAATACATGTTGATCGTCCAATGTTATTTACGAAATTATGTCTAGAAATGGTGAGTTGGATCAGAGAAAGAAGTTTATGTGTTCAGTTTTGTTCACATTGTCATGTAAGGTCCTTCACAAAAATTTAATTAAAAACGATTTTGATCAAACTCATTAATAAAATGTAAAATTAAATGACCGTTAATATCAGCTAGGTCTATTCCTCATTGAAATCTTCTGACAGAGCTTAATTGTCGAATTTTTAAAACGGATTGTTCTAAAGCATGTACATATCTTTAATTTTGTATGTTTGAAATGAGAATTAACCAGCTGAGACGATCAGTAGTAATAAAAAAATGGATAAATATAAAATATGAAAGAATTTGATAATTAAATAAAGAATAACTATTTTCTCAGGGTGAAAAAAAAATTTCGAAAATAAAAGCAGTAATATAAATTTATATATGCCGTTGGAAAGCTAAAGATTAAAAAAGAATAATATCTACATATAAAGCCGTAGAAGGTAAAGGAGAGTGACGAAAAACTCATGCACTCGTAACGTTTTCGAATTTTATGTTATGTTGTGAAAACTAAATAGGAAATTTGAAAATTGATTTCAAGTAAGTGAAAGCTGTCTAGTGATGCGTCCACCGCACCGAAGTTTTTTCTTGTAAATAAGGTATTTAATTTATCCACTATTACTCACTGCTCTTGAATGCGTTATATTTTTGCGTTATGTTTGTTAATAAATAAACTAGTAAATAACTCAAATTCAGATATTTGATATAGACATTGACTAGATTGATTTTTAGTTTTAAAAAAAATGTAAGCAACACTATTTTTTTTTAATGTTTTCAAATTTTATTTTTACATATTTTAATTTTAATTTTTTTTTTAAATGATTAGTATTCCTCAGATTAGTGGAAGTTCGGACGTTTCAGAGCGGATGATGGGTGCGTACGGTGCAAGGCCACAAGAAGCGGGTCAGTGAGAGTGAGGGCGGGAGAAAGCAGAGAACTGGGAAAAGTGGAATCACTCTCTCTCTCGGAGTGTGGAGTGAGGAGTGAGCCCGCTCTTTTTGGAACGCTGAGGATTTGTGTACATTATGGCGTGATTAGAGGGAAATCGCTGGCACGTGGCTGAACTCATTGCGTTTCATGTTTATGCAATAATGCGAACTCATTAAAAAAAAATTGTAAATTCACCAAAAAAAATATAATGGAGATGATAGTAAATTTTATGTGAATGAAAAGGACTCATCAAATTCTAACGATTCATTAATTCGTTCGATCCGTTGGTTAAAAAAAAGTTATACCGCTCGAAGGTTGTCCCATGGGAATGTGGGCACGTGTAGAAAGGCCTGCATGTTCTGAAAAGGGATTAGTGGTAGGATGTTTCAGGAGTGTGTTTGTGAATCAAATGTAATAGAGCACGGGTAAAGGAAGGGCACGAGGGAATATCTAGAGTGGAGCGGTTGATGAATTAGGAGAAGATGCCAGTGCATCAGTCGGTGTATTAGCAAGAATGGATAAAATTCAATGAAATAATCTGATAAACAATGTATGTAAATTAAAAAAAATATCTCGTAGAGACATAGAAAATATGCCTAAATTAGTTTGTACAATTGAAAAGAATACAAGAAGAAATACCGCCAAGGGATATGTATGGATGCAAAATAGAAGGAAGAAGAAGACAAAGTTGACTAAGAAATAATTGGAATAAACAAATGGGAGCATATATGATGGGAAGTGGTCTACGAAAGTTATGGGCCTAGAATGGTCCGAAAGGAGGCCGTAGAAAATTTAGGTTAAGCAATCCAACTGCTTTAATGGAAAATCCTTAAAAAAAAACAATTTAACTGATACAAATTAATAAGATCATTGTAAGGAATTTATTATAATGTTTCAATAAATATTCAGGAGCCTTGTACGGTTTTCACTTTGAATCTGATTCCTTGGGAACTGATTTGAGCTTAGAGTAGGGGAAATAAAGTCATGATAAATTTTTAAAAAAATTATTAGGAAAAAGTAATAATTTGCTTTTTAGCGACCCCTACGGATCAGATGAGCTGAGATTCGATTGGCATGTTTGCTTTCTAGGAAGAACAATACCATAGAAGTGGGAATAAATTTCAGACAAAATTTCGGCAAGTCCAAATGTTTTCTTGCTGTTTTTAAGATTTTAAAAACCTCTACAGCTCCGCCATTTTGATATTTTCAATTTTGCATTTTAATTAATACTAATGACAATTTAAAATACGTCTTCTCACGTTTTTTTTTTTAAATTATGGATTATAAATTAACCAAAAACCAAAATATTTACAGTAGGAATATCCATTTAATAAAATATAGGTTTTCATCTATTTATACCAGTTATAAATACAAAACATTGTACTTTGACTATATAAATCTCCGCCTTAGATAATTTTAAATAATTCGAAACCTTTTGCATCCACCTCTAAACACCGCGCAGAATCAGGATAACAGGGTCATGCTCATAGGATTCGAAACCCGAAAGCTGTCCTTAAGCCATTTAACTGCTCTGGAGCATCAGTCGCAGCCTAAGCTGGACGTCCGCCCGTTTCCGTTAGAATCCAAAGTGCTAAAAGTTGATACAGGAAAAGGGCGCACTACATGGAAGGGTTCTTACCTGGGAGAGATATATTTTTGCAAAATTTTGGTTGAAAGACTAGACAAATTTATACTTTCTAGGATGGGTTCTAGGTAGGGTGGGGTATGGGAAGCGTGCATTGATCTTGGAAGAAATTCTATCACTCTATGATACCACTCTTTGAAAGTGAGCAATCGCTCAAGGAGACTAGGAGGCTCAAAACGATGAGGTGAAGAGAGGCGCGAGCAGATTAAGAGAGAGATTTTCTTACCTGATATTCCGTCTCTTGAACCTCCTTAAAAATAAAAAAGTGAGTTTTATTATATATTATGCATAGAATAGTCATGTTAAGAAGACCTGATAACTCCAGTTTATCGTTCATTCGGAAGAAGAATGCCATGATACAAAAAAGGAGAATTTTGCCAAAGAATAGAATGGAGTTTGTCCATTTAGATTTATTGCTGTCTCTCAACTCACTGAAAAAATATCAATAACTTCCCTTTTTGTATTTAAAAAAAAAGTTAATCGTTATTTTTTGATCATTTAATTATGAATCATGAATGATGAATCAAATTGTGGCAGGTTTTCATAAAAAGCAGTACAAGCTACTTTAAAGTTTAAGTATAATGAAGAAACATAAAAAAAAAAAAAAATAAATTAATAAACAATATATTTAATTTGAAAAAAAAAATATCAATTCAAAATATTGTATTGAATATGTTAAAGAACAAAATTTAGCATGAATACATTTAGAGATACATTTAGCAAACATAATGATGTTTACGATTATTCATACAGAAGCAAAATATACTTTTTGGTCACCTAACTAGGATATGTACAATATTATCAAAACATTAAAAATAATGTGTTATTGTCTTAATCAAAAGTCTTCATAAAGTTACTCTCTAATCACAATCTGAAAGAAGTCATTATGATTGTAGTAAAATAGTTAAACTAACAATAATATTTTATTGCTATAAATATCAAAACTAAAATGTTTCGCATTAATTAAATAAACTTAAAAAAAATATTGGCATCACTTTGACGTTTATTCTCAAAAAATGTACGTCACTGGAAGCTTTTCAAGCAAAAACAAGCATTTTCGTGCCGTGACATTCTATTTCGAAGTGAACGAAATATGTTTTATTTCTTGTCTTAACTGATATACTCATTCATACTTCCCAAAAGCTTCTAACCAGTGCAATTCTGTAGAATGGTTGTTGCTAGTAATAATGATTATTAAGCTGAATAAAATCTGAATAAACAGCTGTCCCTAAAATGCAATCCTCTTTCATTAATTAACCAATATATGAACACCATTACGCTTAAGTCATTGTATGTATTTGTCGAAGTTAACGTAACCTTTTCTTATGAGCGTCCTAGTGGTCAACCACTAACAAAACGCTGAGCTACTAAGTCCAGTAAAGTATTGTGGATATAAAGATCAATATACGTAATAGTTCCGGCATCAAAGAATCACAGGAGGGAGGGCAACGATAGGATCGGAAGAGAGGAGTCTCTGGTGGTAACATAAGAGGGAGGTCTATGATAGGATCATTGGAGAAGGGTCCATGATAGGATTATAGGAGAGGGGTCTATAATAGGATCATAGGAGAGAGGTCTATGATGCTTAGCTAAAATAGATTATAAGATTAATTAATATTCAATCCTTAATATTTAATATCATGCTATCGGACTCTACGTTAAAAGATATTTACAAAACTAGTTTTTCACCTATAGCCATTCAGAGATATTTTAAGTAGTAGAAAGGGTGATATAATTTAAATTCATTGATGAGAGCAAAACTCAAAAAGAAGAAGAGAAAAACAACTCTCAGTAAATTAAATAAATCTGAATCAACGCCTCAAGTCTCTCAGGTACCATTAAATAACTAATCAATCAACATTTCGCTAATTAAGACATAATCAGGGCTGGAAAATAAAACATATAAATGCAGAACAGAATGTCTCAAATCAACATAAGATAAGTACTTCACTCCAAAACAGCTAAACATATACTTCGATTTAATATCCAATGTTCACCATTCACTAATTTAAAAAATAAAATACTATTATTTAATTTATATGAGATACAGGAACCATCATTACAGCTGTACCTAAACGAGCCATACAAAAGTAAGCAAGCTCCTTCTATTTGTCCTACTGTCGTACTTATTATTTTATAAATTTATTTTGCTAATTTCATATTATGATAATTACTTGATAAGATACATAAAAAAGGTTCATTAACCTACTTTATATTAAAATAAGTATTCTTAGATTTCAGTTATGTACAAAAGAAAAGGATGCTCAGGAAAATGGGGTCAGCTCCGTATTTGGGTCATCGCTGGTGTTACTCTAGGCCAGGTGCCTCTTCTACCTTCCACCTCTTGTCATTCCCTTGGAGGACTATAGCCTTCTTATGGAATACTGTCAATTACCTTGAATTATTGTTGAAAGAATATTCTCTATGGTTAAATTCTTAATCATAAAGGACTGACGTTTGTAAGATTGAAGCTTACTGATGAAAATTTATGGAGTTGAAGTTTATTATGTCTGAAAGCAGAACTTATAATCTTTAATACTTCAGAAAAAAACAAAAAAAACATTACCAGTTCCTTTTAGTCCAGTCAATGAATACTCAAAAGGGGAGTGTGGGAGGAAATGAAGGGACGGCCAAAATTGGCTTCAGGGCTTTGTTCGTGCTAGTTAAGAGGTAAACAACAGAAGCCCTCGGATCTTGGAGCAAAGGATAAGAGAGGAGTATGAGTGGAGGCCATTTTTTTTTTCGGTTTTTCATTCATATCTTGAAAACGGTTGTTCCTAGCTTAAAGTATTTCATCTGAAAAAGTGAAGAGCACTAAATTTTCTACTAGAATACTCCTTTTAATTTTTTTCGCATCCGTTATAGTTTAAGAAATATGCTCTCTTAAAAGTAAAAAACGGTAAAGACGATAAAAAAAAAAGTATAGTCCAGTATAGTATGAGGCAAAAAAGATTTGTGTTTAAATTTGTTACTTTGAAGAGCATATATTTCTTGAACTGTAACAGATAAGAAGAAAAAATAATTGGAAGATTCTTGTAGGAAATTAAAAGCTCTTCAATTTTTTACATAAAATGCTTTAAGCTAGGACCAACCGTATTCGAGATATTAAGAAAACCATGAACTCCCCCTCCTCTCTTTGACTCTGCTCCTAGATCTGGGCACTTTTAGTATGTTCATCTTTTAACTAGTCTAAACCAAGCCGTAAAATCAATTTACGTTTGCAAACCCCTCATTGACTGGCCATTAAGTAGAAAGTGTATGTTTTTAAACTATATGGTAGTAACGAATTTTTTTCATACAAGAATTTTATGCATATTTAGAACAAGGTCGCGATATAAATACCAATCCTAATACTACACGAAAATAAGAGGTGGAACGGCGACGTTTAGTAAAATATAAGTGATTGAATTCTAGTCACTTCTCTACTCATAACCTGTGGCTCAGGTGCCCTTACTCAGCCTCCACTGACTTTTAACATCAGCGAAGGAACAGCACACAATTTATCGAGTTAAATTTAATTTTTTTTTTTTTTTTTTTTAAGAATAATATTTTAATGTTTTTAATTTTATTGACGAATCTTATGAACAACTAACAAAGAAAAACACAATTGTCTAAGAAAAGAAAGAGCATTACATTTTTCATGTTGATGTTACAGGATCTTCTTGTGTGAAAATCTGGGTTTTTTAAAGTCCCTCCATTATTTCAATAACCTGATCATTAACAAGTTCTTCCACTATACTCGTGGTAATGACGACTATTGTGACCCAGTAGCACTTATAAACTGTAATAGTTTTTCTACTCTTCAAGACATCCTCTCAGGTAACCCACTGGAATCTGATTGAGCTGAACATGTCTTCCTAGTAAAAAAAAGCCCGAACCATTCGCCGTTCCCTTGTGCTCTTAATCCTCCAGAGGGTTTTGGAGGATTTTGTTTTATACCAACTGGAAAATTTTGATCCATAATTTAACGCATCGCAGACTGTACTTAGGTTGATCCTCCAGCACCTCTGATGCAGACAGAACGAACCGGAGGAGCTTCCACTGTCGTTTTCGCTGACCGAGTTCGTAAATAGCACGCTCTCCTTAGCGCGCGCCCTCATCAGAATGTGACCTGTAACAGTCTGCTCTCGATCCCGGCTTCAGGGCAAATACCGCTTTATTTTTGGACTCAATAACTTCTTGAAATAAATTTGTTTATTTAAAAAGACTTAAAACCCAATAAATATATATATATATATATATATATATATATATATATATATATATATATATATATATATTTTTAAATAATAATTATTATTAATACTTTTATTTTATTTAATGCTATCATGCAGTTTTATACTGAATTTATAGTTTTACTATGTGTACTACAGTTTTAAATATGCTGTGATAAATCCAATTTAAATATTGCTCAATGGTTAACTAGTTTATCGGAAGATTCCCAACAGAGTCTGTAATCTTTCAAATCATGGTTAATAACCCTTTGTCTATAAAGACATCATCATACGAATCGAAAAACCACAAAATCACTCTAATGAATCCTGGAAATAGTACATCGCACTTCAACAGTATAATGAATTTTACATCAATGTTGTTAGAACATATGCACAATAGTCCCAAGTCCATTATGTTCAATTTTAACACTTTGATATTATTTTATTCTTTATGTAGTTCTGCTTCCAATCCATTTACACCTGAAATGTCTATAACATCCACACAAAAATAGTTAAAAATATAATAGAAAAATAGTTAAGTGATATCGAAGACATCGAAATATGTATTTGGATTTCTCCAAAACTTTGAAAAATGTACTAGGAACTATTGTGCCCAAATTTATTTCTGATTGTCTGTTCTATAAATAGGGCATATTATATACATTATATTATAATTTAATATAAATATAGATATATACATTTTCAGTCCTATAAATAGGACAATGGTCGCTAATAGCGGGTTATGATATCGATATTAAGTATAAAGTACTAATTAAATAATATAACATAGACTCACATTTTTTTTTTGGGCTTACTTCGAAATTATTACATTAATTTTTTTAGCAAGATTGTGGGTTTATTATATCTTTATTTATGCAGTAAAAAGTCCAATTAAACTATTCTAATAAAGATTTTTTTTCTAATGAAATTTCATGAGATTTAGTTAATTATTTTATATTTAAAGTAATATAAAATCATAAATTACGAAACATGGCGATGAACAGACGTAATTAAAACTTAATGTTAAATTGTATCATAGATTTCGTATACTAAAAAATTGGCAATTATGTCCGATAAAACATATCGGCTAGTGCTAAGAATTAGTAGATAAAAAAGTTTAAAAAAAATTTAATGAAGTACATAAAAGTGTTTTTGATTAATTAGTAGGGCGAAGGGAAGGCTGTTAGAATTAATAATATTTATATAAATTAAAACTTATAGTTGAAAGATAATAGGAGGAGAAGGAAATATGGGCTATTAACAATACTATAAATAACTATTACAACGCAATAGGTAACTATTAATAACAATTTAAGATAATATACATTATTACTGATAATATATAAGGATAAAAAACATAAAATTATATCGAAAAAAATAATAAAACATAATTGAACGCCTAAGTGGATGGAAAGTACTATGTAACATATTTTCAGATATTGATTTTTTATTTTTTATGAATGAAGATGAAATATACTTATTTTCGCCTTGTAGTAGTCCTCAGTGGATTGGACAGATCATATTTTTTTAAAATTACATTAAAAAAACTGTATTAGTCATTTACTCAAAACTTTAAATTTGTTTAAAGTTAACACTTAACTTAATAACTTAACCTTCTTCTACTCACGTCATCAATTAAGAAATCATTGAATAAAACAAATAATATGTAATAGAATAAATAAATGTAGAAGATAAGGAATATATAAAAGAATGAAGAAATGATCGGACTCCTACGACATACCGAATCTATATAAAGTAGGTTCATATAATATTCAATGGATTGGAGGAGAAACCTGGAGGTTGAATGTGGATGCTGACGACTGCTTGTATAGCCGTTGGATCAAAAAACAGTACTATCCCTAAGATCTTTCATGGTTTGTAAAATAGCACATCTTTGTTTTTGTTTTTTAAATTCAAAATTATTGAATTTATAACCGATGCTTGTCAACAATTATGTGAAGTTTTTTTTTTTAAATATCCATTTATCTATCACCTCGCAATCCTATAAAGATCATCAATCGCATTGCATATATTTATAGTTGTGAGTATATATTTAACCATTTAACTGTTAATAGAACAATGACACACTACCCTTGACCAGATAAATACCCCTCCTTCCTTGCTCCTTACCTGGCAAGTGTAAACACACCTCGTAAAGGTATGTACAAATTTAACAGTTGTGTCTCCCTCACCCAAATACCCCAAGGCTGAGCTGACACTGTGTGCCTTCCTATTTCACAATGGCTCGTGTCTCTTAGCATTGTCTCACACTCTTACTATTAATTTTTAATAATTTATTATTACAATTTAATAATGATATTTATTTAGAAATATCTCTTGGTGCATTATTTATTTAAAACGTTGTTCTTCATACTGTACGCGATTTGTCAACTATCTGTTTCATTCATTTTAATCTGCAGTGGAACCTCGCTAATCCGAATCTAGTTAATCCGTTCCGTAAAGAAATCTGAACTACTATAAAAAAAAAAAAAATTAAATTGAAAATTGTTCTTAAAGTATATACACCATTCAATAAAACCGAATGTATTATAACGTGCCCAATTAGGCTTTGATATCCATTAAAATACCAACTTCTTTTGTTTGAAATAAAAACGAAGTTACATAAATTTGGAAGCGTACCTATTTCATTTCTCAATTTCTTTATCGGTGATTATTAATTAATCCGTTCATTAAATTAATCATCAGGGCGAAATAGTATTTTTAAAACAATGAGTAGTTTGCACTATTCAAAAATATATTTAACTATGAGTTATGAATTTTCGTTAAAAATATGCTTTCAACTTGCAGACAAACGAAAATTTTACACTATTTCTCAAGAAAATAATTTAATAAGAAATTTCTGAGCGATTTATTTATTTATTAAATATAATTATTTTTAAAATATTTTTGTTTGTAAATTGACTTGCTGTTAATGAAGTTATCTTATTTTTCTGTTCAGTAATTCGAATTTTTACCTAATCCGAATTCTCTTGGTTCAAATTAATTCGGATTAGCGAGTGTCTACTGTATTTGGTTTTTATAAAAAACGAATCTAAATTTTCAAAGCCATCAATGAGCCATCGTAATAAATTCATATAAATATAATTTGAGTTTATAATAAATATTTTTAATTTTAATCATTTTCTTCGTATATTATTTCCTACAAAAAATTTATAATTTTGATATTTCTTGTTACTTAAAAATGAACATTCAAATTTTGATCGGGTTCTGATGAAAAAAAAAGGCAAGATGATGCGAATTGGCATGAATTTTCATCGAATTTCTCTGTAAATACTGCCGGGTCTACAAAAGTACCCAATACACGTCTAAAACTTTCTTCAATCCGAAAAACTTTAGGGATGAAATGACATCATGGAGAGGTTTTGAAGAACAATGAAGACACGGTATCGACGCTGCTGGCGTTTTATAAGATAGTTAATGATTTAAACGAATATAATTAAATACAATTTTGCTAATGAACCATAGCGGTAGGGGCAATGATTAAATAAATAGAACAGTGATAAATAATACTTGTTAACTTAAACGGTATTAAGAATAAATGGCAAAATTTTAAAGCTATAAGTTCTAATAACACCACAAGGTAAATGGAGATTGTGGTGACTTGGAGGTTAAGCTGTTATATAGGTTGGACGTTTTTGTGCAGATATGTACCAGGGCAAGTCCTTTCAGGGATAGTACCATAAAACTAACCCTTTAAGAAATATATGGCAAATGAATTGATGGCAAAGGAAATGCCAAAGTAATAATTATTTCACCGCTCATAAAACCTGACACCTGAGGCCCTTGACTTAAAGCAGGTTAAACAAGAGAAGAATTTAACAAATGAAACGTTCGAGAAAAATTGGTATATAGGTCTAGAAGTATTATTATTAAAATATTTCAAGAAGGATAGTAAAATTCAAAGCCCTTGTAGAAAAGAGAAGGTTAGAATTACTAATACATAAATCTTGTTAGAAATGGTTAACGAAGTCTCCGAGAAATCCCGAATTAACCTAAAATAATTCACGAAGAAGAAGATTCCGTAAGACAAAGCCAGTGTATCACACGGAAATATACATACCGTGGTGAGAGGCTGGTCTCTTCAAACATAAATGACCAGCCAGAATTTGTCCAACATGGCAAGGAAGAATGAGAATAAAACTCTAAAGAAAATCTAAGTTCATTGGGGCACACTTAGTCTCAATGAGTCGGCGGGAAATATAATAATTGAGATTTGACGATTCCCCAAATAGAAACGAAATGAATGTTAGTAGGTAATGTTAAAACATAAGTTATCATTGATTTACAATCTTCTCTCTTTCCTTATTTTTTTTTAATATTCTTGTAATACTACAACAAAAAATATTACAGGAAAAAAAGTAAAAGTTAGCAAAAAAAAAAAATTTTGTTAACCTTTCCGAAGAGCTTGAAACTAATTGAAATCAGGTGATATTTTTGGCCAAGCAGCGGAAGTGTTCGGAACTTGAAGCATTTCCTTTTGAGTCTAGTTTAAAAAAAGAAACGAAATTGCAGCCGTTGCAGAATAAAAAAAAAACTTGTGTTAGGAGGCGAGGGATTGCGACCTTGCAGCTTGGCATGGTTTTCTCTACACGTCTGTGCAATTTATGTGGATTCCGTTTTATCGGACAGTGCTTTATGCAATTGCATAGGTGGATTTTTTACTTTCAAATACAAATAAAAAACAATAAAACGAAATAAAAAGGTTAGCTGATAACATAATTAATAATTTAAGTACAGCACATAGTTATTCATGATTTTAGAGTGTCACAGTTTTTGCATACCATCGTCTGTATATTGAATTTCGTCAGGTCAATTGATTTAATCACATGATAGGACTTGGAGGATTATAGGATGGGTTAAATAATTGATTTAATAAGAAATTGTGAAGGATGTAATAATTGAATACATAGGTGGATGAAGGGTTTCTGTTACAAATTTAAAGTTTTAAAACAATGGCATATTTTTTAAAGTGAATATTTTTAATGGTAACTTTTTAAATTACTATTATTATTTTTGTTTAAACTACTGAGAAATCATGCGATTGACCAAGAATCTTGGGTTGTTTAAGTTACATGGCGAAAATAAGCACTTAACACTTTCATTCATAAAAATAATATTATTTTTAATATTATAACGAAATAATAATATAAAATAATAATATAACGAAAATTTGTTGTATAACACTAATATATAAAAATGAACCTGTACCAAAATACCACCAAGGAGGGTCTTTAGAACGTACTGTTTCTTGAACCACGGTTAGACATGGAGGTGATCTGTGCTCAACCGTCATTTTTAAACCCCATTATAACCAAATGTGGTTATAAATTTTAGAGTTTGGGTGTGCCACAAGAGGTTTTCTAACAACTCCAGAGTTGATCTCCACCTGATTTTTTTTTTCTGTTGGCAATATAGACCATGCTGATCTTTGGCCGCACGATGTGTTCTTCTTACATATATTTTATCACTTGCGGGAGTACAGAAAGCCTGGAGGGAGTCACCCAACCTCAAGTTGCTGCGAACGATGGTTTCCATGGTACAGTGGCAGGCTAGGCGTAGCTCCATGACCAGTCCTTTCGGGAACAATTCGGCAGTGTCCTTCCCACCGACTCACTCGGGCTCAAGGACTGTGACAAATCGGTCTAGATCCATAGATTATGGCTGTTCCGGGTCAGCAGGCTAACGAGGAACTATATTTCTTTCCCCGAAGCAAACCGTTCATGGACCAAAGCTCCGGGAGGCATTTGACATTCTGGAAAATCACAATGGGATTCACGATTTAGTTATACGGAGTAGGGTCATCACTCCTGAGTCCGATCTGGGCGAGCCTCCAGTAGGCTGACGGACCTCACCTACTCGGAGGTGGGGGGTAATCACGGGCTGCTTGGCTTTCTCTGACAGGTGGTCCTCCAATTCGGAGTTTCACCTATCTTAGTACCTAACCACGCTCGACGTTGCTTAACTCCTGCTAGTATAATGGAATATAAATTTCTGCCCACAGCTGGATTCGAACCCGAGCATCGGAGTTGCATAATAAATGATCATATAAATATTTTTACTTCAAATACTCTACTAATTTTATATACATATTAAATAAATATGATTTTTTTTTTTAATTTTTTGCTGTGCAGAGTTATTATACTCAGCGAAAATGAACAAAACAACTGCATTTACTAAATTATATAATGCCTTTTGGCATAAATATGTTTTCATCTTTGGAAAATCTCTTCATTGACATGGAAACATGCATAGAAAAAACTCCCAGTGAACACACTCCTAGGAGCTTGGTTGATCTCTTGTAATGTAGTTAATCTCTGCTCCAGAGACGTTTCAGTCTCCTTGCAGGATTCTATAGTAGTGTGTTTATTAGTAGTGTTTGGATGTCTAATAAGTGAGTCATGAAAATTTGTTTACTGTTTCTTAATTGCGTCAGTCACAAGTGGTATGTCTAGGTCTCTGGGTAATGATTTTCTAATTATGTAAAAGGGACGATGAATAAACTAACGGAGGAATTTCGACCGGATTACCTGAATGGATCGTAAGGGTGATTTTTGCAAGAGCCCCACGCCAGATTGGAGTAAATCCATATGGGCTTGAGTGGCAAGTTTGTATATAATAATTTTGTTTTTAAGTGATAGCTTGTTTTATGGTGTGGAACTCGTCTTAGTTACGAGATTCTGTGATTCAATCTGTTTTTCAAAGTAGTCACGAGCGATTTCCAAGTCATTCGTCTCTCCATTGAGAATCCTAAATATTTTGTCTTTTACTAATTTACTAAATAAAAGTAAAATTTTATGTAAGAAATACATGAGAGACAGAACCTTTTTATACTTGAAAGCTGATGACAAAGGGTGTAAAGAAGATACTCGAGGATCACACTGTTATTTATTTCATTGAGTCTAAAAAGAAAAGAAAAAAAAAGTTCACTAAAATAATAGGTAAAAGGATATGAAATAATAAGAGTTGATATCAATGTGGCCAGACTTTCCTGCTTTACTATCGAGAATAGGCCCGAGTACTGTGAGTATTGAACTACCCAGGTCTATTTTGGGGTGGCACTGAATTACATCCGCCCCCACCCTAATGAACTCCTTGACCTTTGACATTCGGTAAATCCTCTCCTGGATTCAGGATTGCACCCTCCTCCTCTGTCGAAAACTAGATTTTCCAGAAGGAATATAGAATCCTTTTTAATTTAAAAGGCCTTCAGATCAAATTATTCTTACATGGAAATTGTACAAAATATATTATTTTTAAAATGGGTTAAACAGTTTTTGAGATTTTCGTTAAAAAAGAAAGAAAAAGAGCAATTCTTTATATATATATATATATATATATATATATATATATATATATATAAAGAATTGCTCTTTTTCTTTCTTTTTTAACGAAAATCTCATAATATTTATATATGTGTGTATATATATATATATATATATATATATATATATATATATATATATATATATATATATATATATTAAATATTTACGATATTTATTATTGCATTGAATTAATTTATTGTTTTCTAAATAGTAAATAAACGTACTTATTGGCGAGGCCATCCATTTCTATGATGATAATTGAGTTTTGTTACACATTTTTTTTTTTTTATTATAAACTATGTATGTAAGTATTATAACTAAGTATTAGTTAAGAAAAAAGTTTCTCAATTTTTAACAATCTTCTGAAATAGAAATTAAGTCATTAAAGGATCCTGCATTATTTAATTTTAAAATTGGATCCAATCAAACAGATTGAGGGCATCGGATACGAAAGGAATATAATAATCGATATGATTGTTGGATTAATTGCTTAAAAATGGCTAGAAAATGGATTTAGATAAATAATGATAATAAAAATCATTCTTCTGCCAGAAGGTTGAATATTGCGTAAAAATGTCCGTTATCTAATCCTAACACTAAGCACTAACACCTGCTCAAGATAAGTCCATCGATTGGCCACACATTTCTCTGCTGGTTAGTGGGCGAATATGTAGAGAGTATTAGGGTGGTTAGTGGAGCAATGTGAAGAGTCAACTATTTTGAAACAATTAATATATATATATATATAAAGGCAGGCTGCTGTTATTTCACCAATTTATTTATTACGATGTAAATTTTTGGCCTACAAGCCATCCTCAGGCATCTAAAAATTATTTAAAATGCATATACTGTGATGACTGAGATGGCTCCCTTATTGTTATTTTATTTTTGAAGTTTGACGCTGTATTTTTCGACTTGGTCCGGATTGGATTTAAATATGACAGTATATGCATTTTAAATAATTTTAAGATGCCTGAGGATGGCTTGTAGGCCGAAAATTTGCATCGTAATAAATAAATTGGTGAAATAGCAGCAACCTGCCTTTATTTTTATATATTAAAGCATTCACCTAAATCAACAAACACACACATATATATATATATATATATATATATACATATATATATATATATATATATATATATATATATATATATATATAAAATAAATAAACATTTTCTCTTTCCTATTTAGCAACATTAAAGTAATATAAAATCAGGTACCATAGCTTCTTGTGATATATCAAATACCATATATATATATATATATATATATATATATATATATATAAATATCGAGGTATTTTTTTGAAAAGCAGAATTATGGGACCTAAACACCGCCTCTATCGATTCCCGCTCACTATATATCGAAACAAAATGTGAAAATGGTCTAAAAATCAACTATTAATGACGTAGGCACCAAATACTTACGACTCTCACTTGTCACTCAGGTCCTTGACCAATGCTAGAATCCTTAAAAATATACTTTAATTAAAAAAGGTTTCGCTACCTTTATAAACTCCAACTAAAATAAATATAAAATGTAAAAAAACTATTTTATAATTTGGGGAAAAAACGTTTCACGCGTAATATAATATTTTTGAACTTCAACCAACCTCTTTTTACTGGTCACTTTCCCAACCACTGGGACGTTTTGACGAGGAGAACTCCACATTAAAACCTTTCCCGGAACAAAAAGGAAACCATATCGATAGGTCATAGAGATCGATTTAAATAATAGGTCGATATCTCCTGCCAATCAGTAATCGGCTCTTGGCTGATTGGGATAGTCATTCATCCAGTCCGCGTCTAATATCTATCATTTGTTTGATACTCATGAAAAAGAAGTGCCGGGGCATAAAATTAAAAAAAAAAAATTAAATAGAGTAAATGGTATCAAAAATATTTTAGCCTATATCATAACGAAGTTTTACGAATCGGTCGTGTGAATTTTAGAGTATTAAATGTATAAAAAGATGAACAAAACAAAAATAAATCGTTTTATTTATTTAATGTTTTGACTTACTATTTTATTACGTTTTTTATTTTCTGTATTGTATTCCACATTTTGCGAAAAACATTTACCTGCCTCTATTCCATGCTTTCCATAGTTCATCATCGACACTACTTGCTTTTAAGTAAATTTTCCATCTGTTCCTTTCAAAATGCTCATTGGCAATCAACAGATTGTTTGATTTAAGAATAAACCTCAAACAGACATTATCCTGATTTGAATAAAGTTATAATTTACAGCAATAGATATCCGATCCATGCCAGTTCTGATATTTATGGAAAGGCTGGTTATTGTAAGTGAGCTGTGTTGCCATAAATTGTCGTGAACTCGATTGATGTGTGTCCTCGTATTCACTGAAGGCATATACCTGTATGTTAAGTTCTTTTATTAACTTGGCCTATATTCTTCCACTCTTAATACATTTAAACATAACAGGATAATAAGCAATTATAGTATGTTTCGCATAACATGAATCTCGAATGGTATGCTACATAATATGGTTTGACGCCCCAAAAGAAGTCAATATGGTTTTAAAAAGTTTCGCAATATCATCTCGGCGTTTATAAAAGTACTTTTTACACTCAAGATGAAAATAAAGCAATATCGTATTACGTGACTAGATAATGAGATTTTCTTGAAGTTACTCTTTACTTTCGGCAGGAGCGCCAGGTATACCATGCCTCAAGTAATCCATTCTCAACTCAGCTTACACCTAGCAGACTCTAGACTGCAATAATATTTACATGTATTGTTAGTTTGAATGAAAAATAGTTGTTAGATGTGTGATATTACTTTGTTGTGATATTTTCATGTGTTAAATTAATCGTGATCCCTTAAACGATTTGAATTTTTTTTAGCTCAAAATACTGAAGAAAAGTTGCATTAAATGTCCAAATTTGTCCGTTTGAGGGTATCTAACGATTTTTTGAGCGGATGGCTCCACCGATTTTCAAGTTTAATGGCTAAAATTATTCGTTGTGATCCCATGAATGTTTTCAAACATTTTGAGCTCAATATACTAAAGAAATGTTGTATTAAATCTGTCCGTTTGAGAGTATCTAACGTTGTTTTGAGAGAATGGCTCAACCAATTTTCAAGTTTGATGAGTTAAATTATTCTTTGCGAAGCCCTAAATATTATGAACTCAAATACTAAAGAAAATTTGTATTAAATGTGTTAAATCTGTTCGTTTGAGCGTATCTAATGATTTTTTGAGCGAACTGCACAACCGGTTTTAAAGTTTACTAAGTGAATTCCCGTGAATTATTTGAAACATCATGAATACAGAAAACATATTTCAATATATTTTAAGTATTTTCGGCCTTTTGTTGATGTTTCTTATTATATCATTCGTACGTTCATGAGCGTATGGAAATAAATTATAAATAGCCGAGACTTGAAAAACTAAAAACGTTAAAACCGATAACGGAAATTACTTTTATATTATTAGGTGGGTTGTTAAAGAAGTTGACGCCCATGAATATTGAATCTTGGTTAAGTAGCCGGATGCCTTCCACTACACACCCCCTTGCAAATACATTTTTACTTCCTTGTACGAAGTAAAGGAAGTATTGTAATCGCAAAAATTTTCGGGTTTCAGATTTCAACGGAAATATCCATTCTGACCATCCCTGAATCTATTTTGACTAGTTTCGTCGTGGCATCTGTTATTTATGTACGTACGTACGTTCGTTCGTATTTCGCATAACTCAAAAACCGTTAGCTGTAGAAAGTTGAAATTTTGTATTTAGGATTGTTGTAAAATCTAGTTGTGAACCTCCCTTTTTGGTCACTGCTTAATCACCGGAAGTGGTACTTTACTTGAAGGTCATAATTGATTTCCATCAAAAATTATATTTAAATAATTTGCAATACTTCTCAAATTTGGTATTTATAACTTTGATTTAAATAGCATACTAGATTTTGGTCTAAATTGCAAAACCAGAAGCGGTACTTTACTTGAAGGTCATATTAGACTTTCATCAAAAATTATATTAAAATATAATATAAAACATCTCAAATTTGGTAAATAGGACTTTTATATTGATGTGAATGTATTTACTAGATTTTGGTTAAAATTGGTGAGCCGAAAAGGGTACTTTACTTGAAGGTCATAATAAGCTTACATCAAAAATTATATTTAAATTAAATACATAAATAATATATTTCGGTAATAAAGGTTAAAATCGCAATTTGGTTTCCAATCCAATTAAAAATTTTAATTACTTGTTTTAAGTGTTAAAATTGAGTGTAAAATACTAGTTTTCCTCCCCATTTGTTTGTGTGTGTGTGTCAATAGATGGATGTCGGGACGCCGAATGTCGTTTTTTAGATACTGTAATTTTCGGAAACTAGTAACCAAATTCAGGATCACTTTTTGAACCACGGATTTATAGTTTTATAGGCGTACAAGGATTTACGCCCTTATAAAATAGATTTTTGTAAATCTATTTTATGAAAATCGTAAAATGATTTTGCAATTATATTATATCGAAGGACATAAAGCATATAAAATCTGTTTTTGATATTATAGAATGGAGGTAATACAAAGTGTAACTTATATAAGATAAAACTAATTTTAACTTATTATATACGTAAATTTGTTCAAAATAAGTAAATGTTTGTTATGTTACATTTCCAAAGGAAATAATTTAAACTGGACGGCTTACCCTTTCTATTGAAAATTAAAAGATCTATAAAATCAGTTTCTATTTAGTTCGCTGCAAGAAGAGTAACTATAACGCCACACCTTGTCAATATAATTAACTGCATATTATAATTAAATTTTATACAAAAAATGCAACATAAAGCACATAAACGATGATGTAGCTATCAGGATATAACTGACACCATTACCTCGATGTCGTACCCACCATTGATCCAGAAAGTTATATTTTGACAAAGCTGACCGACATTTCTTGACCTTGTCTTGTTTTTTCTCTATTGTGAGATGGCATTATTTAGAATTTTCTTTCTTAGATTTAATTTATTTGTTGTTTCAATAGAAAAAATAATAATGTTTGGCCTTCCTAATGGAGTGAATTCAAATCTTGTGTCAGAATATTTTATAATTGAAAATTTTATTTTAGGACGATTTGGGAGACGAAATACGTATGCTTTGGAGAAAATAAATAAATAAATAAAAACGCCATTTCACTACTTCAGTTTGAGGAAGTATCGTAATAAAACGAAATTGTTTTTCCTATATCCCTTCTTCTTTACACCATTTTAAGTCCCTCTAAGCCCAATAAAGTGATCCGCAAATACACCCATAGCCTTCCACCTTTTTTATAGATTTCTCGTTACCGTTAACCACTGGACCGTTTTTGATGACACTTTGGCTCAGATTCCATTAAAACACAAACAGTTTTGATCGCAACTTAAATTGAGAATCTATAGCTTGAATACATTACTTTATTAGCTGTATGATTCTATTATTGTTTTATAACTGTATAATTACTCATTTATTAATACTGTAACCAAGTAAATAGTAACAAATTTTAAGACGTATTCATTTTTGGTCTGTTTGGTATAAGGAAATAACATTAAAATTAAAATCTAGAACTTTTAATGAAATCAATAATTTTTCGTTTAATCCTTAGGTCCATAATTACTTCCCTCCATTTCTGAGGATCAGATTTAACAAGATAAAACGTTCAAATCGATACAAAACATAGTATCATTCAAATTAGTAGCAGATTTTAAAAATTAGAGAACATTTATAGTTAATAAAGTATATATATTTTCTAATTTCCAAGATCTTGTCGCTGAAATTGTCTCAAAGCATACCCTATACAAATGGTAGAACCACAAGGGAGGAGGAAATTTACCCTCCCAAAATAACTGCTGAGTAATAAAAATAAAATAAGGTTCATTAAAATATACAATACTCGTGAGTAACTGTGACAAATTATCATTTATTAGGTTGGAGAGAAAATTAATCTTAGCTCACCTCGTGGGAAATCGACCATCGAAATTATCGAATGTATTTATATAATTATGAATTGTAATTACACTTTTTATTGTATACATTTTTTTTACATTTAATTTTTTTATTTATTAAATAAAATATGTGCGTTAAACTTCTTTCGTTTTATTATTTTTTTAGCCTGATGAATACTCAAAACTTTATATGGTCAAATGGCTAAGTCGCTGGACACATATAAATGGATTCCCAATCGACTAAGGTCAGTTTAAAATTGGTTCAAAGTGTATTATTTGAAAATGGGATATTAATTATACAGATATACTTATATCAGTCCTGATACTAAAAAAAACAACACAATACAATAATTCTACATATCATCCCTCCCATATAAATATTCATAGAAAATTAAAAACGCTATAATACGTAATTATAAAACTTATATAACGCTAATAAAAAAAAAATATATATAAAATAATATAAAAAAAAAATTAGGAAGAATATATACCAATATTAAAGAATATTTTTTAACAATGTATAAACTTGGCCTGCTCTACGGGTATCCCAAATTCCGGAAATAGGGGGGAGGGAGAGGAGGGGATAAAGAGATAAAGGGATAAAGGGTGCACTTGTCCCGGGCGTCCGAATTTAGAGGCGGCAAATTTCGAGCGAAATTTTATTTTTAATATTAATTTTATTAATATTAATTAATTTTATTTTTTGAATTGGTCTTAATTCAGCCAATGTTAATGTCGGAAGATGATGCTTTTTATTTCCTAATAAACTACCAACAATACTGTTGACCTTTATTGGAAGAGGGTGGATATAAAGTGAAAGAAGATCGAATTTTGCCGCCCACTGGCAAAAATCCTAGTTTCGGCCCTGCCCTGATAGTTCTCCCCTAAATGCTACCTCTGGATCCGTTCTCGGTCCCTTTCGATATGTGTATATATATATATATATATATATATATATATATATATATATATATATATATATATATGTATATATATATAAAGCAATATGCGAATAAATTACTGGCCCTAGAAATGGATTTCTGGAGAAGAAGTTGTGCCATATCCAGATTGCAGAAGGTCTCCAATGAGATTATAAGAAATAAGGTGGGGGCTAAACTCAACATTCTCAATGACATCAGTGGAAGAAAACTGCTGTGGTTTGGACACGTCATGAGAATGGACGAGACAAGATGGCCCCTTCGAGCACTTAAATATTGCCCTGAGAAAAGAAGAAGACGTGGAAGACCTCGGAAGCAGTGGATGGAAGGGGTCAGAGAAGAAATGGCTGCAAGAGGTCTGACGGAAGAAGACTGTTTTGACAGAAGATATTGGAGGGAAGGCGTATTGGGGACCGGGATGTGAGAAAATCGCAAAACCCGATAAAAAAAATAAAAAAAATATATATATATATATATATATATATATATATATATATATATACACATATATATATATATATATATATATATATATATATATATATATATATATATATATATTTGGTTAAAATTTGTGGAATTTTTAATAAAATTCTTTAATATCAATGTCACAAAGAGTTATAAACCAAACGCAAAGTCTTTCTAGCTTAGCCTTAAACTAGGCAAAACATTTTTTTTTTTTTTTAATTTTTTAAAATTGCCTCAACTATTCTTTTTTAATTTATTTTTAAAATAGACATCCCTGAGCTTGGCAGAAAATTTGAATAATAGAACTATACCATGATATTAATTGCATAATAGAAATTCATGAGTGGCACATTAACAAGTTTGGGATTAAGTATTATAGATAGAGATAGGATATTTCCGCATCAAATCCGTAGTAGTCTGAACTAAAGAAAAAGGCAAATTTGGAAATAGGATAGTTCTTCTCTGAAGCGAAAATATAAATTCATGAAAATCGAACACTAACGATGATATTTATATTTACCCAGAAGTGCAGTTGTAATCATGTAAATAAATCAGTACAAATAGTAGCGTACTTACTATTCGGGGCACCTCAAAAACCAATCGTAAGCTACTGTTATTACACTATATGTACCCCGAATTTTCAGGTCTAATTGAATACGTGAAATACGACTTGACAATAAGGTAAGTAATGGACCAAGATCTGTAAATGTCTCTTCAGCTTTTAATCAACGAAGTCTCCATTAAACTAGCGGCCGCAAAGTCCCGTTAAACTGCGTAACTCTTTTCGGAACACCAAACATTTTTCAAAGGATTTATGTTGATTTACTAAATCAAAGTATAAATAATTTGTGAAAAATATCCGACACAGAGAACCGATGCTTTACAACTACAATTCCGGTAAGCATTGCCCATTGTCCTGTCGGGGATGTTATTGTCCAATCAGAGAGCACTAACAAAGCTGTACAACAATGACGCCCACAGCCCTCTCCCCCCTCCCACCATTACCGCCGTGTTTACAACCGCTAATGGACAATAAACAATAACAGAGAAGAGAAAGTGAGAGTGTATTACAGAGGTCATTGGGAAGGACTGCACGACTGTAATGGCAGTACTGTACTTCCCACTTTCCGTGTCCGAACATGGATGCACAAGTCGGGCTTTTATTAGCACGCTTGTCGCCACGGCACCCATGTCTGCGTGACGCAGACACTCCCGAAGGAAACCCGTCACCCATATATGGTTGACGCGGCGACGAAGGTGTTAATTCGATATCATTCATCACTGTGCTAATTTTTAGTTGTAGTTTCCTCGAACATAATATACTTTTGAACTGGATCGAACGTCGCATGGGTTTTTCGGAGATGTCTCATATATATATATATATATATATATATATATATATATATATATATATATATATATATATATATATATAAATATATATATATACATTTTTTTCCCCGCTACATTTGAGCAGTTTCAGCGCCCCCTTTGCATCAAATGAACTGGAATTTGGTGTGCAGGATTGTTTTATAGGAAGAACAATTCCATAAAAGTGGCGGTAAATTTCTAACAAAATTTCGGTATATTTACCTGTTTACCTTTGTTTTGTTTTTTTCTCGCCGTTTATAAGGTTTTGTGCACCCCTACAAATTGAATTAGAATATTGAAAATTTGTATGTGAAAAGATTGTGTCTCAAATTATTTCTCCCACCACCACCGTTTTAGTATGCTAGATCTAGTTATTATTAAAGATAATTTAAAATGCCCCTAGTGATGGAGCTCTGCTGCTCACGCTTTTTTTTTTGTTTGTTAATTTACCGAAAATATTAAAATTTTAGAAATACGACAACAACAAAAAACTTCTACTAATTCACACAGGGTGAGGAATTTGTTAAAGGAGAAGCCAATAATTTTATTTTTTTTAAAAATACGAATTTGGTAAAGATGGTAGATAAGATGGCGACTTTATTATTACAAGAAAACATTGGTCCGTGATTCCAAGTTCATTTTTATATTCAGAAAAAAAAAAGCACCTAATTTTTATTAATAAATAATATTAATTTAATTATTAATAATAATATTAATTTATTAATTAATAATAATATTAATTTATTAATTAATTGATTATTAATAATATTATTAAAAACGTTTCAGAATCATTATATCAAGGCGGAAAAATTGTATTACTAATTTTTATATTGACTATTTTTAGTATCGTGATTCCAAAAAGCTTTATATTTTTCTTCTACCTTCATAAATGGCTGCGATATGTGCGTATGAAATCTCTAATCGTCCGCCATTTGGAAATGACTAATGGGTTAGTCTTTTGATGCCGAAACTAAAAAAATCGGCCAACCAGTCAATTTGGCTTATGCAGCAATTTGACTTATGCTGCAATTTGACTTATGCTGCAAGTAATAATTCTGACACTGAGGCAATAATAAATACAAAACGCTATAAAAATAAAATTAAAAAAGAAGATCATGTAGCCCGACCTAATTTAATTCGTTAATACAACAAATTCATGATGAGTAGACTTCCATGATAATAGAGTCGCAAACCACAGAATAAAGATTCCAGGAAAAAAATGATGGCCTCTGTTCATTAATTTGTTTGACAAATGTTTGGAAAATAAAGCTTTACTGTCGCTGTTTGATTTTAAATCCTATATTGCATGGAACTTGCTATAATTTGATTGCACTAGCATGATAGCCAAGCCTATCAATGACAAACCAATGAAAGGAACACAAGCTTTAAACTCAAGTAAGAAAATAGGAATTGGAAACTGGATCGTCAGCACAAAGCTGAAGAGTGTGTAAAATCCAGACTATTAATAGGTGTGAACAGCGCAGTGTTAAATTACTCCCATATTGCTTTGAAACATACCCAATGGGTTAAGAGAAGGTAAGCAAACATTCAAACTGTAGAAAGATGGAATTTTCGACTTGGTATTTTATTTTCCGGGCTAAACACTGTTACACTAAATATCCAGTTTATTACTAATTATCATAACGAGAAATTAAAGGGACCGATTGTTAGGAAAACCTTGAATAAATAATCTATGTAGAGTCGTGATGTTATATTATAGATGAGTGGTGTAATAGAAATAAGGATTCCATAGAGGATCAACCTAGGGTCCCAAGTACCATTGAAATATGACTATAGGACTCTAGGCCATCCGTGACCCGGTGACCCGATATCGGAGACCCCTCGCCTAGATTCCGTTGGTCTCAAAGCCTCAATCCCTTCCACAAGGGCTTCTGTGTGTCTTGAAGGGCTTCTGTCTTCGGTTCGCTTCTCCGCCTGCCAGGGTTTTTGAAGGAATTTAAATTGCCCAATATGCCCGCTATTCCATATAAAAATTAAACTTTAAATTAAATCAAATAATAATTTTCGTAACTATAATATAGTTGTACGTAGTACATATATATTATACATACACATTTTTACGAGTTACCTACGGACACCAGGGCAAGAAAAATGTATTGAACATTTTCAAAAGGTTTCAGTCTAACTCTTTTAGATTAGCTTATCCAATTAAAGTCTTAAAAACAAGTTCCTTAAGCACTTATATCAGCAGAAATTTTTGATAAAAGCTCTTTTAATAAAAATTTTCGTCCAAACTGTTTTTTAAAAGTTTTGATAATAGAAGTGTTTAATCGAACATTTTCAATATGAATTTTCACATATACGTTTTCACATACTTATGGAGCACATCTTTTTTTTATAAGCTTATTTGTTATAGACCATTTGAATAAATGCTGAAATGACCACAAAACCCATACCAAACAGATACTCAAGACACAATTCCATGAGTATTCCACACATTTAGCTAAGTGAGAACTTTAATAATGAGAATTATTATTATAATTACTTTTATTAAGTTCTCACTAAAATGTTAATAATTCTCACTAGAAAGGAAATGAGATAAGAAATATATATGTATGATATATGGTTGGAAAGCCTAGAGATTTAAGAAAAATTAATATCTTACATATCGACGTCGCTTTTTGAAAAAGGCGTAAGGGCTATTAACTTTACTGGAAACACATGAAAAAAAAATTTCCCAAATAATTTTTTTTTTTTTAATTTTAATCTTTATTGTATAGAGTAGGAGTTTATTAACCTGGCAAAATCTTTATAATTACGATATATTTTAAAAGATGCTAGCATTGGTTAAAGCCAGAGTTACGACTGGTGCTTACTTCATCAATATTCGATTTTTAGACTATTTCCAATTTTTTTTTTCCCGATATATAATAATTGGGAATCGATAGAGGTGGTGCTTGGGTCCCAAAATCAATTGAAACCTAAATTTCGAATTTTTTGCTCTTAAACCTTTTTGAAAAAACTACGTCGATTATGTATATCGTAGAAGAGTTACGAAAACCGCATAAATTTAAGTAATTATAGTAGATAATAATTTATACTTTTATATCATTTCATGGAAGCTAAATGTTTCTATGGAAATTAAATGAAATATCCTTGGAAACTAAATGGAAACTTTTAAAGTTTATTTCAAATAAGAAGGTAAGTGAAAGTTGTGTAAAGCACGCACCAGATTTTTATTTTTTAAATTAAATTATATTATTTCATAACATCAATTAAATGTTATTATAATCATAACATTGTAAATAATAAAATGTAATCATAACATTGTCATTAATCATAATAATTAATAAAACGATAAATTAATAATTTCTTTGTTTCGCCTCCAGGGAATGATGGATCTTAATAATAAGCAGTATGTTTAATTTTTTTTATTATAAACGTTTCGATAACGTTTTATTAGATACATCATTTTTATTGCCAAATATAATATTATCTGTCTCAATCAAGAGCAATAAATAGTACTGATAAACAATTTCATTTTATCTTAATTTCAAAATTTCATCATTTAGCGAATTAAATAAATAAATATCTAAATAGAAAAACAAAAAAGAAAATATTATAAAGTTAAAATTTAACTAAATAAAATTAAATTAGCATCTTAATCTCAGCCATTATTATATAGAACACTTTCACCCAGCCTGGAAAACTGTGAACAAACGAAAACCCTCACTGATGTAGAGGAAAGCAGGACTCCAGAAGATCCCAGCGCTTCTCACAACCGAAAGTTAGTAATTATGAACCCATATCAGCAAGTAACTTCGTAGCAAATATTATCGAATATTTATTTTAATTGATAAATATTTTTCCTAATTTCCTAACCTATTTTATATCGTCAGTGTCTAACTGGTGTGTCTGAAAATTGGTGGATCGAAGAACATAGGGTTTGAATTAGGGTTGCAGATGTAAGGTCATTAAGTTCTTAAATTGGTCGTATTTAGTATCCTTAATTAGTGACATCACGTATTCAGTTAGGTATTTTTGGCATTGCGAAGGGAATAGAAAAACACGCAAAATTGTAACAAAAACCCAAAATAGCAAAATACGCAGATACGGCAATTAGGCATTGCATCGGCAACATAATAAAAAGCTTTTATACATATTTAGTAGTCCGTAATCGTTGTCATGACAATTACATACCCATGGAATCAGGTTCACTACACAAATTGTATTAAAGTCTTCACCCACGCTGGAATTTTTTTTTTGCCAGAGATGTGACGCTAGAGCTGCCAGAGACCTATAAACACATGCTAGAGTTAATGACAGAGTCCCCTGCTGACAGTGTTCTCGAATTTTCAAATTTAGTGGGTAAACGCATTAAACCTTTATCTGGCAAAGCACTTTTTGCATACTAACTTCTCAGTCACTCTGGTTGAACGTGATGCCAGAGTAAATTCTTTAAGGCGAATATCATTTTTGTTTTTGTGTTGATATTTATTGATTGAACTTTGATTTTGAAGTTAGATTTCTTTTCTTTTTTTTCACTTAAATTTAATTTTTTGTCGACGTTTGGAGTACGTATGCAAGCTTTATATTTTTCTATTATTGATAATTATATAGAATGATGGTTATAATATATATATATATATATATATATATATATATATATATATATATATATACGATTTGTTGAGCCTGGTATGATTAGGACATGCACACAATATCGCATAAATATAGACCAGAAATAGCACAACGCACTTCAACAGCCTAAAAAAGTCTTAAATGGAGATAATACATCACAACAAAACAGTTCTAGATATACTGTGACAACATGATGTGCTATGTCTATTGCAAACATGCAAGGTTTAAACTTTTCTCAGGTATAAATTAATTTGGTTATAAACACCGCCATAGTGCAAAGTATCTATACGCTCTGCCAGAAGAATTATCACTCTGGTACCGCTACAGCCAGAGAAAATACTGATTTTCTCCTATGTGTAAACACCTTTGACAGAACTCTGGCAACTCTGATGCCAGAACTGTGTCGCAAAAATTCTGGCGTGTACGAAGGCCTTTAGATTAATTTATATTACTCTCTTTTTGGAGGGTTAGAAAAAAGAACCGTTTATTAACTTTATTTATTAGGTTATTTTTTGTTTTGGAATATTAATAACGTTGATAATAAGGGTTATTACTGCCTTTACAGTAATTGTACGTATTTAAGTTAGTGCAGCTTTGTTTTGCTGCAGTCTGTTTCCCATCTTACTGAACTGACACGGAATAAATTAATATTATGTTTTGTATTTTTTTCTATGAAAAAAAACCGTTCTTGGGACAAGCCCATGATTTTATCATTTGTTTAGAATATTTATGAATGGTTAGATTATTAAATCCATAGTCTAGATCGAGAGAAAATCCCAAAAGGGAAATTTATATTTCCCGATTTCCCTAAATATCTCCTAATATATTGAAGACGACAGGGCGGCCACTGAAATCGAAGCGTGGGCAGAGCAAGGGCGAAGGTCAGGTCGCAGGGGGCCGTCTCAAGGATATATTACGTAACATCATCATCATCAACAGTGAGGGGGGGGGGAAGGGGTGGCCTCTGTGCCCACCCGCCTAACGATTATTGCCTACTGTTCGCGGAGTTCATCAGCAAATGTTTATGATTTGACTATTGTGAATAATTATATAGAGGATTTTTTTTGTAGTTTTAGATACATGCACAAATATAATGCTCATCAAATACAATGTCTTAAATAGTACAGAGGAAATAGAATCTGTTATTTGCATAGCTGGGATGAACTGCAATGTTAAAGCTGTCTGAACGGACAATGGGTAAATAAAAAGTTCGTCTTTTTCCCCTTCACTACTGTAATTTAATAGAACCAAAGGTTATTATTTTACAAGTTCTATTTATAAGATTATCATTTAATCTTGTGTAGCAACATTTCGAGATAACTAGAAGACCTTCATCAGGGCTATGAAAAATTAAATAGTAGAAAATAAAATAATAAATATAATGGCATTACATGGAAGGATATGAAAAAATTACAACAGTATAGACTAACAATTTTAGAATTTATATAAGTTATTGGGTAATACTAGACAAAATAATATGCATTGAAACAGTAAATAATGTTATATCTATATATTGATAAGCAAACAGTTTTTTTGTTGTACCGATTACCCCTCCTATATAGAAATTAGGTGCTTAACAGATGTATCATTGGAAGCTATTGTCGTGTAGAAGTATAAAAAACAAAAATAATCGAGTTCGGAGCATTATTAAAACGTGTTTTCGACGGAATGTAACGCCAAAAGGACTTCATAGATTTTGATGAAACTTGCCAAAAGTCTTCTCCTTAAAGCCCTTTAAATATACATACATATAGCACATCTCCTAAAAAAGACAGGAAAGGAAGTTATAACGAAAAGAATATTATATTTGCGAAGAACACGAAAAGTATACATTTTTTGTCGATTATACATGTCGCACCTATCATCGAATAAAGCTACAACTCAAAATTTGAAATTGTTGGAAAATAACTTACGAACCGGTATTACAAATGTTCAGTATGTTTTAATTAGAAGGTATTCGAAAGTGTAGACAAAAAACTTTATGATTTTCCGGCAATATCAAATTTTGAGTTGTACCTTTATTCTACGATAGGTGCGATATCATCATTAGAAAGGAAATTAAATCTTCTGAAAAGAAAATCACCTAAATCGAAAGATTATTAGCGAAGATAGAGCGTATTAAACTTTGCTGCTATGTTCTTAATTTTCACTTCAGTAAAGAATTGCAATCGGGTCAAATTTTCGAAATGCAAATTTCAATGGATCTATACGATTCAGAACCCACTGAGTCCAAAAAACTTATTTTAGATAATGATCTGAATTTGTGATCAAATTAACAAAATTAATTTGTGGTTAAACCACAAATAAACAAAAATGAAAAAGTTGGCACTTACAGATAATTAAATTTAAATAAAATATGTTTTCTGCTCAATTTAATTATATTAATAAATCACGAAACTGAAATAATAGCGTTTCTCTGGTCTAATTTCGACCACTGGGCGATCCTAATTTATATCAATATAAATTATTATTAATCTTGGTGCAGTTTGAAAATAATTTTCTGTAACTTTAATTATTCCTTTTTTGTCGGAGATCAGTCAGAAATAAGTCAAATAAACGGAAAATAAATAGTAATCGTTTCACTTATTGCGACAGCCGACCTTTCGCCACAACTGTTTGGACCATCATCAAAGCTGCTAAAACAATTTGTATAAGTTAGGCTAATCTGTTCACAGGATATTCGGCTTTTAAAATAAACCCAGCTGGAATAATAAATGAAACAATAACTGATTGTCGTCCAACAATGGTAAATCACCGTTTATGTATTAGGTTTATCGTCCTTCCTAAACTAACTGCTAAAACATAAGTCGGAAATTTTTTAGTCAATATAACTTACCTTATTTGTTAAAAAAAAAAAGTTAATCTTCAGATTTTGAGGATGAATCAAATTGAGATAGTTTAGAGTTTGTGGATAATGAAGACACATTTTTGAAGAAAAAAAAAACTTTTTATTAAACAATAAATGGAATTTGGAAATAAAGATCACTCAAAATATTTTACTTAATGCACTAAAGTACAAAATAAGATTTTTAACACAAATGATGATGTTTTCAATGACCTATCAACTCTTACAGAAACAAAATTTGTACTTTTTGGTCATCTAACTAACATAAGAATAATATTATTACAAAAAAACATATTGTTATCTTTATTGAGTTAGTCTTGATAAAATTAGTCACCATTCAAAGTTTGAAGGAAGTCATTATGTTTGGTAAATAAACTTTTATAGCTAAAAAACAATCTTTTTTATTGCAATAAATATTGATCTAAAATTCTGATTTCTTTTCTCAAAGAAACAAACATCAATGCATGCTTTCCAAGAAAACAAAAAAATGAAAAGCAATAATTTTCTCATTGCGGTACTCTTCTTTCAAACCAACGATAGATCTTTCTATTGTTGTGAATAGTAACGTAGTTTTTTTTTTTCGGCTTAAATATTAAAAATAATCAGTTTTTTTTTTAACTCGCACATTTCAAATAATAGAACAAAAACCCTTTGAATGGCGAAACGTGAACATGTTCCAAAGATTAATAACCCAATCAATCCGATGTTTTCTAGCTAATTCAGTTCGACACTTATAATTAGCAAAATTATGATTAAGTAGCCATGTTTACGAGAAAGTAGCGGTGATATGATGTCAGATTAATGATTTGCACCTGTTGAAACAGGTATCGAAGTCGACAGATCTACAACTCGTTCTTACTCAAGATCATTGCCCGCCCGTTGAGCAATCGACCAACACTTTCCAGGTGAACATATGGTTCTCTACGCTCATATTGCAATTGCAGTTATTACTAGGATTCATTTTTCATATTACGCTTTCAATCTTGGATTTTACGCATATTGGTCATTGCCTTTTCGCTAATAATCATAGCAGTATGTACTATGGATGCTGGAAAAATATCGCTATATTGATATTTTTTTTAAATATATCTATAATTTTATCCGATTGATTTTATCCGATAGTATAGAAAACCAATATCTTTTTACAAAAAACAAAAAAAATTTAAATTAAAAATTTAATTTGACAGCTTCGAAAAACAAAGAAACAAAAATCTTGTGGTGTGGCGTGTTCGTGTAACCATCTATAGTGGCTGTGTTTAAGTCAGCCATCTTCTTAACAGTTTTTGGTTAGGGATCTAAATATCCATATATATATATATATATATATATATATATATATATATATATATATATATATATATATATATATATATATCTTACTGAGAGTTTTCAAATATATCGAAGTAGTAGTTCAATATATCAATAAAAAAGAGCTATAATTCGATATATGGGACCTCAATGTTTTTATTCTTTGCAGAAAACAAACAGAAGGACAAGACGGTTTTTACATTTAATTGAAGGATAGAGTAATATAAATTATACTTGTGATTGCTTTAATAGCAACAATTAAATATTCATAAACAGCTTATCAAAATAAATTATTGATAGCTTATTAACATTTGTCGCAACAAAAAATATTACCTTCTAGGAACTAGATTTTTTCTAAAATCTTATATTGGCCCATAAGAGGTGGTGATGACTATCTACATCGGCTCCTCTATTATTTCTAACTTCGAGGAGAGATGTCCGCCACTTCCTACAAACTGCGATGTGATCGATTTGAGAGACTGTTTGGTGTCAGGAGATACCCATTTGGTTTTATGGAATCCTCAGGGACGACGTCGAGTTGGCAGGCCAAGGAAGACGTGGAGGAGTTCTGTCCTGGAAGAGACCATGAAACAAAATCACACTTGGTTTGATGAGCTCCAGACAGAGACAGATGGCGTCACTTCATCTTGATCTTGGTCTTATGCCCCATGGAGGGATAACAAGGAAAAAAGGGTACTAGAGAAAACATTAATTAAATTTCTTAAAAATATAAAAAAAATAAAAATAAATAAAGGACGGAAGAAAATCAATATAGAACGAATTACTAAAAACATTTGAATTAATAATGACTGAAACCTATCAAACTGTATAGACCTTGTAGAATTTTATTTTATAATTTATTTCTTTTTTTGAAAAAATATCGATTTCCGATACTCTAATTTTAATATCGATGAATATAATTTAAATATATATATATATATATATATATATATATATATATATATATATATATATATATATATATATATATATTAAAACTATTTGACAAAAATATTAATATATTTCTTTCATAATATTGATATTTCTATATACCGATATTTTACCAACATCCCTAAAGTCCTCTACCCTAAAAGATGTAAACCCCTTAGGGGTTTAAAAAATTAAAATTTTCGATATCGATATTTTTTCTATATATCGAACTGCTATGTCGTTATGTTCGAAAACTATCGATATGATATACATCGATTATTTTTTTTATATTCACATCCCTAGTGCATAGGTAGTGCCACAAATGCACAGACACCTGCTAATAAGTCAGTCCCAAGACTGTTCAATTTTTGTTTTAATTTTAACACAAAAATTGTTAAAAATACGTTTCATGCAGCACATCCTTTAAACAATTTTCCGAAGGATTAAAAATTATCCCAGGACCCCCCCGCCCGACTGGTGATTAAGGAAGTAACCCCCGGTACTACGGTTCATGCACCTTCGAGCGCACGTCTATACTAATAACTGAGTATTTTCTGGGTAGGTATTATGGGTATGCCTGCTCTTATGAATGTTCTTGAATTTTGCTTTGATCATCATTATAGAATAAATCTAATCATTCAAAACGAATTTTAGTTGCAATTTAATTTGAATAATTATAGTAAAAGTCCGGAAGCCAGCTTGAAAAAATTAAATTTATTACTTATTATTATTAGATAGAAACTAGGAAACCTCAGAGGCCAATTTTGCACCTCAAGAGCAACAAAAACGTTCATTTGAACCACGATCTGATTTTACACAGAAAAGCAAGAAATTTAATTTTTGTGTTTTTAAGTAAGTCACGTTATTCGTCCATTAGAAAGCGATCGCCCAAAAACTATTCGAGGTAATTAAGTTACGATTGCACCACCGTAAAGTAGACAAAAATTTCAATTTTGTTTTCAGGGAAGGGATTTAATGAGAAAGCAAGTAATCATTAAGTGTCTGTGATCGCTAAATAGGTCGTAAGTTTTAAGGATAAGAATGAAACTTAGTCAACAATTAATACTCAAAATACAAAACTAATATGAAAATAATATTTATTTTATTTTTATTTTTGGGAGATAAATGATATTATCACCCTGATCTCCCCTCTCCGTACGTCACTGTCTATTGCATCCTCTAAACACCACTTATATCTTCACCTACTTCATCTTCAGTCTACGGCATCAATGCAAACAATATTTCCTCAAGCTTATTAAAATTATATATAAGAAATACTTAATTAATTAATAAGTGAATTTTATTTTTCTTATGAATTCTATCGACTAATCGTCCTTTTTTGCATAAAAACATTTTAAGGGAAATTGGATATTAAGGAATTTTAGGAAAATTTAAAACATTTAATCCTTTTGGAATTGGAATTAAAACATATTGAAAACTTTCATAATACCTAATCTTACAAGAATAGAATTTGGTTTTAACATGTGTTGAGGTAAATAGAGCTTAATTATAAAAAAAACAAGGCAGCATGTGTTCGAATCCTGTTTCATATGATAAATCAGTATTCAAGGCTAAGTATATATAATTAAAAAAATATTTATGTTATATTTATACGTTAAATATTATAATAATTGGCTCCGGTCTGGTCTAACACGTGGGCAAAAATTTACAAAGAGTACAAAATAAATTTTTATGACTAGTGGGAACTAAGTTTCCCGATCAAAGGACATTCAAGACTATATGAATCAAATCATAATTTGTAGCATCAAATTCGTAACTCAAAAATCATGATTTTTTAATTAATAAATACCATAATATATTAATAGATACAATTTCAATGACATGAACTTTTTACTAATAGAGTCTCATTTTTGAGATTTGAGGGCAAATCGTGATTTTTTTTAATTTCGTAGTTTAGTTTCACAAAAATTAATACAGTATTTAAAAGTTCATTTGCATCATTTAAAAAAATCATGAATTTCAAGTTATGGACGTTGTTGCAGCTAATGAGCGATATTTTGTAAACTATTCCAAAGCACAAAAGTTAAAGATTTATTTTTGCTTCAAATTTAAAAAAAAAATGTAAAAACGTTTTCTTTTTCAATTAATTTCCTTAATTTTTTGCTTAGCAAATATTTTTAATATTATGCTCAAAAATCAATTTCGATGTGTGTATATATGCATTAAGTTTGAAACATTTTTTAGTATGTATCACAGGTTCTTTCATATTAAAAAAAAAAAAAAAAATTATTTTACTTTATTAGTGAGGGCTAAGTGGTGTTAAACTTAATAATTATTGGTCATCACAGTAAGTTACAATAAATAATTAAATGATAGGATAAAATAATAATATGAGATCAGCAATTGCCACAAAATATGGCGATGTTAAACTTCAAGCTGATATCAAATCTTAGAACCAGTTTCAAGGGTAACAAGCTGCTTATTTAATTTTATAAAATAATTTTTCAATAAATAGTATTAAGCACAAATGCAAATCTTTCCTCGTTCTAACGAGTTCTATTTTAGTCAAGGTATCAATGCTAAAAAACAAAGTTTAAAAATAGCCCATTTCATGCAATCATACACCATGCTGACTGACCATCTTTAATTCACTCCAATTCAATCGACATTTTCTTCTACGACTCAAAGAAGCAACGTGTTTATTTACTGATGAGAACGAGCCAGTACGAATACGGTTAATGTTTTTTTCATAATGCCACTTTCAACGATGTGCTGTTTCCAGTTGCTTGTTTATTTATGCGTTGTACCCAATGGTGTCATAATGAAGCTACGTATTATTCATAAATGCCTCACCTGCATTGTTGACAAACTTCAACTATAATCATAGCCATGAGTACTTATTCATAAAAAACGAAGGTAAAGCGGCCATTAACAAATGAAATAGCTATTTAATGTCCTGGAAAACCACGAAATCTTAAAAAAAAAAAAAGTTTCTCTTTCTTTGCTTGGTTGGCTGTTCTATTTATCAGATGAATTTAATCAAAATAATTAACATCTCTTGGAAAAGAGAAAAAAAAGGAGTGGAAAAAGAAGATAGGGAGCATGGATGAACATTACTGATTTAGTTCATCAAATATTTTAAACTTGATTTTTAATAAAATTTATAGTAAACAATTTTACGTATGTGGCGTGTATTTTGTCACTACGTGTTTTTACTTTCACTTATTTATGTAATATACAGTAAGGGGAAGTATTTCGATCGTGAAAATTTACGAATTCGAGTTATCAACGGAAATACACGTTTTAGGTACACGTTTGGCCTCTGATTCCAAATAACTAAGTCTCGCAAAACGGTCTGTGTGTCTGTATGTCTGTGTGTATGTGAATAGTCTAGCTCAAAAATAAATAGTTGTACGTTACTGAAATTACGTATTTAAGATAGGCACCTGCATGTCATGTTACAACAACCGGAAGTGCAAATATAATCGATTTTAAACTTTTTTACAATTTTTTTTGACGAATCTGACGATTTTGATGAAACTTGCGTAAATTATTCTTCATAATGGCCTTTAACTTTTCATGTATGTAGTATTCCAAGGAGGTAATGCAGGATAAAAGTTATGAATATTTAATTTGCGCCTAACTTAAAAAGCATTCATTTTATGGTAAATTATGTATAGACTTGTATGAAAGGAAATTAAATTATCTAAAAAAAAAAAATCATCGAAATCGGACCAGTATTAGCAAAGATACAGCGCATCGGACTAACCGGAAATGGTAATTATAGCATGGATTTTACAATGTTCTCGTAAACGGCACAAACGATTTTGATGAAACTTTCCTGATGTCTTCTCCTTAAAGCCCTTTAACTTTTCATGAGTGTAGTATATCAACGAGGAAATACAAGGAAAAAAGTTATGGTGAAATGAATATTTTATTTGCGCATAACTTAATAAACATGCATTAGATCAGTAAATTAGGTATAGACTTGTATGAAAGGTTCTTAAATTATCTAAAAAATAAATAAATAATCATCAAAATCGGATCAGTAATAGCAAATAAACAGCGCATCAGACTAAACGGAAGTGGTAATTATTTCAGGGATTTACAATTTTTTCGTAAACGGCAGTAAAGATTTTGACAAAACTTGCCTTATGTCTTCTCCTGAAAGCCCTTTAACTTTTCATGTATGTAGTATATCAACGAGAAAATAAAAAATTTAAAAATAAATTTTTTTTTGCGTATAATTCAAAAAGTATTTTATGGTAAATCATATGAAAGGTGATTAAATACTCTAAAATACAAATGATCGAATTCGGACCGGAATTAGCAAAAATACATAGTATCTTATGAGGACTACAAGATCCCAGATGGATAACCGAGCGCATCCGAAAGGAGACGGATACGACCGAACCTCCTCCCACCAATCCGCCAATCTGTTGTCAAGAATATGCTCTGTAATGCAAGAATACAGAAGCGGAAATTAACTTAATAATTTCTACTTTTACATTGGAAACTAAACCGAAACTTTTAAAATATATTTTCAGTTTGAAAAACTTAAAATATATAGGTAGTTTACAGAATTGTCGTACTAAAATTTGTTTAAAAATGGTTAATTTGTACTTATGTGGGAGAAGATGTGAAGAAGTGAATGCTGCTGAGTTTATTTCAAGTATTGTTTATGTGAACTCTTTAAAATTATATTAAAAAGATAATTGTTATAGGGCGGCACGGGAAAATTGTGTGATGCGCACACCGCATCAGATTTTTTAAATTTAGTACTATGTTCTGCCATCGCTGTGGCATTCATATCTTTGTTATTTTTATAATTAGTCCAATGTCTATATGTTTATACCCATAAACCAATTACAATATATTTTTAATGAGTTTGAATTATTTTTTGTTACAACAAGAAGTAAAATTTCCGCTTTTCTTTATATATATCTAATTTTTAATATATATATATATATATATATATATATATATATATATATATATATATATTCATTTCACTTTTCATACACATTGTTTTTTTGTTATTTTTCCTAAGTATACTAGAAGAGTTCTTTCTTTTTTTTATGTTATTCTATTTTTTCATCTACGAGCTCTTTTTTACATAGTATGATGTACTCTTAAAGGAGTTTATTCCACATTAACGTTTGTCTTTATGTATTACCAAATTTTTTTCTATCCACATGATTATGTGTACTTTTTAAAAATATTTTTATACAACAGCTGAATATCTCCTCTCTCTCTCTCTTTTCTATGGTCAAGTAATTTCGTTTTGGCTTATTAGATGATTTTTTTTTTCTTTCCAATCCGTCCTACTTTTGTATAGAATGAATTGTACCACCAACCTTCATTTGTTCTTATCTCTATATTTTTTTATAACTACATATATATTTAATGTTTTATTATTTTTTATCTAACAAATGTTTTGGCCAGATATAATATTTATTATTTTATCGATATTTGTTATTCTATATGGACTTTGTCCCAGAATTAAGTTGTTTTTCTATTTACATATGTATATAAATTTATATCTTAAATATTTACATAGACTATACTAATGTCCTTGAAAAATAGATATTGAATTATTTCAGGAACACGCCACCGGAAGAACACTTCATTCGAGTAAAACTCTGAAATTTAAGCTCATTTTTCATTCAACGCTCTTGAAATCTTGAAAAATACTCACTACGAGAAAATATTATGAATACATTTTTCTTGTGATTTCGGTGAATAAGTTTAATTCCAATAAAAATAGTGGGCTTTATTTTATTTCACAAAACATGCCATCATCAGGTACATTACATGTTGGAGCTGGAAAGTTTTTCGTTGCATGGATTTATTCAGACTCTTAATTAAGTAAAGTTTTGTGAAGTAATAGTTGGCAGTAATTCTCTAAAGTCTGTTTTTTCCATAAGTAAATTATTTCGTCTATTATTTATTATTAATTATTCGTCTATTCCATAAGTAAGTCCAATATTAAATAATATAGCTAGGTAAATATGTCGGACAATAGGGCAAATAGCAAACAGATTAATGGATTAGTACAAAGTTTAATTCTAATTTAGTTCAGTGTGACATCGATGTAAGTCATAGCATGCAATACCTTGTGCAATAATGATTTAAAAAAAATTAATATTAGACGCAATAGATGAATTAATATAGTTAGAGAAAAAACAGACTTTAGGGAATTACTGCCAAATATTTTATATTAAAAAAAAAAACAGCATAAGTAAAGTAAAATCATTTATTTTTTGAAATATTATATTAAATTTACATTAATAATTGAAAAATATGTACAGTGTTGTAAAATTTTAGAAAGAAAGCCCAAAGAATGCAAGAAAATTTCGAAACGTAGGTTTGTTTTGGATAAAAAATATTAATGTTATAAAAATAATAAAGATATATTAAGGGAAGTTGTGTTTGTTCACAAAAAACAAAACAATTTTAGTAATGTAAGCTTCCGAAAGTAGTAGACATTATATAATATATATTGTATATTCAGTAGCAGTGATTTTTAATTTATTTTAGAAACCCATCTGTTAAATATATATATATATATATATATATATATATATATATATATATATATATATATATATATATATATATATAAAGTCTGAGTGATAACTATTTTACGATATCAGCATTATAAGAAAAGGCCGAGACTTCCACTGCGTATGAATATAAGACGCAGTAGCTATCAGTAAGTGCAGAGAACTGTAATAATTTTACAGTGCAAACATAAAATAATCTATGCAAACACAACACTAAATAGAATAGAATGTTGTTGTTTTTTTCGTCAAAATATTATCATTTCTTTAATATTTGGTTAGTATAAATTGATCAGTTGACATCCGCATGATGGTATAGAAGGGTCAATCCCTAATTGGTATAAATCGAGTCTCAAAACTTTTAATTTGAACAATTTCCAAACTTCCTTGACAGCTGCAGAAGTAATATGAATGATACTATTGAAGCAATGGATTATATGTTAAAAATATAGCGATAATTTAATAAGTCATTTTCAGCTACTGAAAATTAAATGTAAGTAGTATTTTTTACTATAGTTTTATACTAAGATTTTCTACAGTTAGTTTTGATCAAAAATCATATTAATATTTAAATTGTGCTCAAACAAATTTTAAGCTTGGTAATTTATTTTAACGATAAAATCAAACCTTCAATTTCTAAGTATGAAAATAACTTTTATAAACTTCTATCGTTCCTCTGCCCTAATACAACTCCAATACTGTAGCACATTCGATTCAATAAGGTTGCGGTGGAAGTACAAAAGAAATGCTAAGTGAAAACCTAACATCATTTAGTTCAAATAATGTTCTCTTACTCGGAACTGGAAATTCCGTTTTGGATCTAGTCCAAAACGGTAGTTCAAGAACAGAGCTGGAATTGAACTCATAATTGCTGGGGCCGACGAAGAGTAATAAACCTGAATTAAAGCCGTTTCCCGTTCTGTTAACCCAATGGAAGTTGAGTGCATTTTATGAAGCTGCATTCCTAAATGGGCGATGACGTCGTTGCTTCTTCAATCCTTAGCACAAGTGCACTTGCTTTGTCTTCCACATAATTTGTAAAGGAATTGATGGAGCAATTATATCCATAAAAGAAATATTATTTATGTTCTAATTTGTACAACTACAATCTACGATGTAAATTTGATTCATTCAATATATATGTATATAAATAAATATGTATATTTTTAATGCAATATTTCATTATAAAAAAAAATTATTCATTTTCATAAAAAAAATATTTCATTATAAAAGTAAATATATTCATTTTCATACTAAACAATTTTGATGTTAGTTTCGCTTATCGTCCTATTCAAATATATAATAAATAAATTAAATTATTCTAAACAATAATGTTTATTTTTAATGAATCCGTATATAATACTCGAAAAAATTATGCTAACTCATTCGAATAAACTTCAATTTTTGAGGGGACCTTGAATTAGCACTGTTATCTGAATCACTATCGGCGTAGGTGTACGAAGATTTGAAATTCGGCTAGAATTTGATTAGACGTTGCGTCACAGATAAGGGACTAATTTTCGGAAATTGTTTCGTTATCACATGATACCAGCTCATTATCAATAGCAGTGTGACATTGGATCTCAAGGTTCCCCTGTTCCCACTCCAACGGCAAACTGCGCTTCATTTTATAGACTGACTGATGAAACCGCCAAATCAGATCGAAGGTACGCAATCGAAGCAGTGTGTCAGTCAAATCTTCGAATTACACCCAAAGTGGCACTTTTGAATTTATTTGCGCCCATTCAGACTGTTATATCCATCCTCTACCCCTTATGAAAGACCTATAATAGGAGTTTAATTTTTAAAAATTAAATAAACTAAGATAATAAGAGCGTTTTATTCTTCTTGAATGATCCCCGACTATTAATTATCTAGAACATGTCTCAATTATATAGTACCATATTGGTTCAACCGTATTTATATCTGACTACTATCTCAACATTTTATTAACATAGAAAACTAAAAACTTTAATTCCTGAATAAGTCTATTTAATCTTACTGATCCATAATACTAATAGCTAAAAGATTTTTTCTGAACTTAATTTTTTTAAACTTAATTAATGTCCCTAATATTCAATATTATATGTTTGATATTTTTATTTACATTTTTTTAAAATAAAAATAAATTAAGAAATCTCAATCAATTAAATTAATATTTATTTGTGGAGAAATTGCAATTCTAATATTAATTTACAAATATAGAATTAAAATCTGACAAACTGACTTTAATATGAGATTATGTCTCTCTAGAATAACGTTAATGATTTATATTCTAATTAATAAAATAAATCACTAACGGACTAACGTATTTTAAAATAAATAATATATATATATATATATATATATATATATATATATATATATATATATATATATATATATATATATATATGGGGGGCCGGGGTGGCCGAGTGGGTTAAAGCACCTGCAAAAATGCAAAAATGCACCAGCCTACAAACCCAAAGGTTGTGGGTTCGAATCCCGGTCCCGGGATTCCACAGGCAATAATAAAATAATTAAAAGTAAAAAAGACATTAATTAATTAATTAATTAATTAATTATGGAGGAAAATAACGCTACCCTATTACTCAGGCCAATACGGCGTGGGTTCGATTCCCGCATAGGGACAGTAATGTCCTTACCCTGAGAGTCACAGGGAGGTGAGCGACCCCTGTGTCTGACATAGCTCCTGGCCCTCCAGGTTGGGGGTTGGGCATAGGGCTAATAACCCTATCCCGTCAAAAAACAAATATTACGAAACCTAAAACTAGCCTCGGAAAATCTGACTGTCTTAACATGGTAACGACCCCGGCTTTGTATAACGGACTCCATCTTGGATCATGGAATGTTCGGAGCTTATACAGACCAGGGGCCGCCCAAACGGTAGTGAATGAAGTAAAAAGGTACAACATACCGTTAACAGCCATACAAGAGGTGAGATGGCCAGAAGGTGGTGAAACCACTATTGATGGCCACACACTGTTCTACACCGGGAGAAATGCCAAAAACGGAACAGCTGGCACTGGATTTATAGTTAGTCCAGCTGCAAGGAAATCAGTTATAAACTTCACCCCGATTAACGAGAGGATAAGTGTATTACGAATTAGAGGTCGCTGGTTTAACACCACGATTATTAACGTATATGCACCAACTGAAGACAAAGATGATGAGGTGAAGGATGATTTCTACGATCAGCTAGAAAAAGTAGTGGACCAGGCTCAAAAATATGACATCAAATTAGCCATAGGTGACTTCAATGCCAAAATAGGCAGAGAACCCCAATTCAGGCCCATTATCGGAGGCCAAAGCCTTCACGAAACGAGCAATGACAATGGAGTGAGATGTATTAGTCTTGCAGCAGCAAAGGGTCTAGTGGTCAGTAGCACGATGTTCCCGCACAGGGACATCCACAAGTACACCTGGGTAAGCCCTAAAGGTGCTAAAAACCAAATTGACCACGTGCTGATAGATAAGAAACATCAGAGCTCCATCCAAGACATAAGAAGCTACCGTGGAGCAGACTGTGATTCGGACCACACTCTGATTAGGGTCAAATTCTGTCAGAGGCTGAAGCGAATCAACAAAGTAGGGGACCATGTGGAAAGAAACAGGTACGAAGTCCATAATCTGAAAAATCCTGAATTAAAAGCTAAATTCCAAGTTGAACTGAAGAATAAATTCGAACCCTTGGACTCAGAGGACCTCACGGTTGATCAACACTGGGAGGCATTAGAGACTGGGTTAAAAGAAACAGCTAAGGAAGTAATAGGTATTCAGGAGAAACGAAAAGCCAAGAAGTGGTTCACAGAAGCATGTGAAAAGGCAGTGGAGGAAAGAAGAAAAATTAAAGTTCTCTCCGTAGCCAAAGCTGATCAGGACACGCTGGAAAAATACGCCGCTGCCAGGACAAAGACAAACAGAATAATAAGAAAAGCAAAAAGAGAATTCCTCAAAGAAAGACTGCAAACTATTGAGGACAACTGGCAGGCCGGAAATATATGTGAATTCTACGCAGACATCAGGAAAGAAAGGGTAGGATATAAAGCGAGAAACACGCAAATGCGAGGAAAAGATGGCAAACTGACGGCATCAAAAGAAAAGGTATTAAGCATCTGGAAAGAACATTTCCAGCAGCTTCTCAACCAAGGGAACCCCACAAACGAAGAAGACATGGACCACGCTGAAGACCTCGACCCGCAAGAGGTTGAAAAACCAGACATTCTGGATGTGGAAATAGCTATCGACAGGCTTAAAAGAAGAAAGGCCCCAGGGTTGGACAGCATACCATCAGAGCTGTTTAAAGATGGAGGCGAAACTCTAAGAACCAAGCTATTAGAACTAATCCAGAAAATATGGGAGGAGGAAAGGATACCGGAGGCTTGGAACACAGGTCTAATATGCCCTATCCTAAAGAAGGGGTCCATGTATGAATGTGGTAACTACAGAGGCATAGCACTCCTTCCGGTCGCCTATAAGATAATGACTAATATCCTGCTAAACCGGATATATCCCCACTATGAAAATATAATAGGCGACCACCAAGCAGGATTCAGAAGAGGAAGGAGCACGCTAGACCAGATCTTTATCCTAAAACAGGTACTCGAAAAACGTTGGGAAGTAGAGCAGGATGTGCACGCCTTATTTGTCGATTTCAAAGCAGCCTATGATTCCGTGGACAGAAACTGCCTATGGAAAATCATGACTGAGCTGGGTATTCCCGGGAAATTGGTGAGATTGACGAAGGCGTGTACAAACGACCCCAAATGCAGAGTACTGATACAAGGAGATGTGTCTGAAGCCTTTGAAGTTAGAACAGGTCTGAGGCAGGGGGATGGACTCTCGCCGATGCTGTTTAACTTAGCCCTTGAGAAGGTGATTAGAACAACTTCATTGGAAAATGGAGGGGTGCACGTTGGAATGAAACACAAAATCCTAGCGTATGCGGACGACATAGCTGTCCTTGGAATCAATGAAGAGGACATTGAGAGACTTGCTAAGACTCTGTTACGAGAAGCAGAGCAAATCGGCTTGAAAATAAATGAAGACAAAACAAAATACATGATAGTTAGCCGAAAAATCCACCCCAACAATAGTATCTGCGTGGATGGCAGAACATTCCCGAAAGTAGACAGCTTTAAATACCTCGGCTCCACAATAACCTCAGTCAATGACCAGCATACAGAGATAGACCAGCGTATAACAAGCGCAAATAGAGCTTTCTTCTCTCTGTCAAGAGTACTGAAATCCCGAAAAATCTCCAGAAATCTCAAATTAAGGGTGTACAATGCTGTGGTAAAACCAGTTCTGATGTACGGCTGCGAGACCTGGGCTCTAACCGGCACCCAAGAAAGCAGAATCGAGAGATTTGAAAGGAAAGTCCTCCGCATGATAACCGGAGCGATATGGGATCAGAATCTAAAATCCTGGAGAAGAAAGACCAATAAAGAACTACTTACAGAAACTGGTCAGTCAATATCTCATGATATGAAGGCAAGGAGGTTAAGATGGGCGGGGCATGTAGCTGGAAGCAATCCATCAGGACGCCTTTTCACAACGATGAATGCCACAATAGTTGGCAAGAGACCACGTGGAAGGCCAAAAACCAGATGGATAGACAGGATCAACAAAGATGCGAAAGAGCTGCATGCAGCAAACTGGAAAGCAGTGGCCCAAGATAGGCAGAGGTGGAGAAGGCTGGTTCAGGCGGCCAAAGATCTACAAGGTCTGTAGAGCCAACCGAAAAAAAAAAAAAAAAAAAAAAAAAAAAAAAAAAAAAAAAATATATATATATATATATATATATATATATATATATATATATATATATATATTCAAAATGACACTTAACAGAGACAGCATCATACCCCAAGACAACCGCCTACAAACTGAAGGAAAAGAGAGGTGCATGGCAACAACTGGGAAAGATTAAATTACAAACCGATGACCATTAAAAAACAGAAAAAAACACTTATTAAACAACCAAAAATATGCAAAAGATCATAAGAAATAAAATTAATAATACAAATAAAAGATATTAACAAATACTTTCTTCTATAGGGACGTAAATATAGAGAAATATAGGAACCTTCTTCTACTGTGCTTTTCCACTTTTCTTTTTCTATTGTATTTCTTATATTTCTTTTCTTTTTATTATTTGATTTATTTTTGTATATGTATTTTCTGTATTTTTTTTATGATCAGCTGTTTTTAATTTAAACTTTCCCAGCTGTTGCCTGTGTGCGCTCTTGAGGCGGGAGCTGTCTCTGATTGGTGTCCTTTTGAACTGTGGATGTGAGATGTGCTGCATTTTTTCTTTATATATGTGTTAATTTTTTTCTCCCCTTCTGTACTGATGATGCCTGGTTATTCTTTCCGTTATTTTTGAGACTCTAAGCTTTGTGTTACACAAACAAACAATTATCTGATGTCTCTTTTTGAGCTTTTGCTCTTAAGAGGAACATAACCAACATCAAGAAAGACATAAAAATAAAATCTGGTGCGGTGCGCGCATCACACAACTTTCTCTTACCGTCCTATAATAATTATCTTTTTAATATAATTTTAAAGAGTTCACATAAACAATACTTGAAATAAACTCAGCAGCATCCACTTCTTCTCTCACCTAAGTACAATAAAAGAGTTTTTTAAACAATTTTAGTACAATTCTGTACACTACCTACATATTTTAACTTTGTCAAGTTGCAAATATATTTTAAAAGTTTCTGATTTAGTTTCCATGGAAACATTTTCTTTCCATTAAATAATGTGAAAGTAGAAATTATTAAGTGAATTTCCGCTTTTGTATTCTTAAATTACTTTGTTACAGAGCTTATTGATTACAACAGATTGGCGGATTGGTGGGAGGAGGTTCGGTCGCATCCATCTCCATTCGAATGTGCTCGGTTATTCATCTATTTTTTGCTCCTCATAAAATACACTGTGTCTTTGCTAAGACTGGTCAGATTTTGATGATTTTTTTTTTAGATATTTTAATAAACTTTCATATAATTCTGTACATAATTTATTATTTTTTTGCATGCTTTTTAAGTTAAGCGCAAATAAAATATTCTTTTCGTCATAACTTTTTTCCCTGCACTTTTTCATTGAAATACTACATAAATGAAAAGTTAAAAGCCTTTAAGTTGAAGACATTAGGCAAGTTTCACCAAAATCGTTGGAGCCGTTTACGTGAAAATTGTAAATAATCGTGAAATCCATGATATAATAGCCGATTCCGGTTAGTCCGTGCGCTGTATCTTTGCTAATACTGGTCCGATTTTGATGATTCTTTTATTGTTTTTTAGATAATTTAATTACCTTTCATACAATTCTATACATAATTTGCCATAAAATGCATACTTTTTAAGATATGAGCAAATAAAATATTCTTTTCATCATAACTTTTTTTCCTGCATTTTTTTGGTGATTTACTACATAAATGAAAAGTTAAAGTCCTTTATGAAAAATAATTTAGGCAAGTTTCATCAAAATCGTTAGAGCCGTTTTCGAGAATATTATAAAAAGTGTATAATCGATTATATAAAGTGGCACTTCCGGTTAGTCGATTTTGACGAAATTGTTGCTGTAACATCACTTGCATGTGCCAACCTTAAATAAATAATTTCAGTATCGTACAACTTTTCGTTTTTGAGCTGTTCACATACACACAGACACACGGACACAAAAGCACACACACCATTTCGCTAGACTTGGTCATTTGGACTCAGGAGACCTTAAAACGTGTATTTCCGTCGAAAACTCGAATTCGAAAATTTTCACGATCGCAATACTTCCCCTTACTATATATCGTATTTAGGTAAGGGAAAGTAAAAATATTCTTGATGACGGGTCAAAGTCGGAAACAAGTATTCAACAACGGCCCACAGCTCAGATTGGAATTAAGGCATACATCAAAAGAATACACTTAATTTTCTTCCTTCGCTCAGGAGTAAGGAAAGAGTTTGATAGGGGTACACGAAGCACAGTACTATGAACATTGAAAAATAAAAAAAACTTCGTTACTTATTAAAATGGTGTATGTGTGGTTTTCATGTCTATGTAAATTTGTTTTTCCGGCGTTTGTTGACAATTAGTCGAAAATAAGGAAACCCTTTTGGATGTGGAACCTCATCCCAGATTAAAATTAACAAACGGAGAACCAAATTATGTCGTTTCAACATAATCAATTTCATCCTTCTCATGGATCCTAATAAATGTTGTTTATGTTTTATTATGAATGAATATTCTTTTTAATCAACTAAAAAAGTATGGAAAAAATATATTTTGATTGTTATTAGATTATATGCTATTTTTTTTTTAAGTGAGTTACGAAAATTATAAAAGGGGCACTCAGATGTCAAAAGGCTCTAGCACAGTATTATCTACAGTTTAATATTTTTTATATCGATGTTTCCTCTAATCGGAGGCACTATAAGGTCGACCTCGGGTCTAAGGATATAAGACATGGTGTGATTGATGATTTCTTGAGCTTCATTGTCTTATCTCTATCGAGCACTCAGACGACTTTGTATCTCATCATCAAATCTAGAAATAATTGGTAAATTTTAACCTGGTATCGTTTAGATAAGATTGCAAACGTAAAGATTGTTAAATTAAATTTTTAGATTAACCCATTAACGCAGTAACGATTTCATGTCTGACTTTTGTAAAAAAAAAAAAAAAAATGATTGATAGTGTTTTATACCTTTTTACTTCCTTGTACGAAGTAAAAGAAGTATTGTAATCGCGAAAATTTTCGGTTTTCAGATTTCAACGGAAATATCCATTTTGACCATCCCTGAATCCATTTTGACTAGTTTTGTCGTTGGGTCTGTACGTACGTTCGTACGTACGTTCGTATCTCACATAACTCAAAAACGGTTAGCCGTAGAAAGTTGAAATTTTGTATTTAGGATTGTTGTAAAAGCTAGTTGTGAACCTCCCTTTTTGGTTACTACTTGATAACTGGAAGTGGTACTTTACTTGAAGGTCATAATTGATTTCCATAAAAAATTATATTAAAATACTATGAAAAACTTCTCAAATTTAGTAAATAGGTCTTTTATATCGATATGAATGAATTTACTATATTTTGGTTCAAATTGGTGAACCGAAAAGGGTACTTTACTTGAAGATCATAATAAGTTTACATCAAAAATTATATTTAAATTAAAAGAGAAATCATATGTTTCAGTAATAAAGGTTACTAACGCAAAGAGCACCCAGACCTCAAATGTCAGGAAAAACCAGTAGACAGAATAGGTGATCAACCAGCAACATGTGTTAGAGGAAATACCCTGGAGGATTCTATGCAGAATTTCACCTGTATCTAATGTTCGTTCTGACAAAAACACATTTTGGCATATTATTTTCAATAATCCACCTTTATAATCGATAGAGAAAAATAAAAATTAACCCTCCTTCCCCTCAAAATTTGAGGAGTTACATTTCAAGATCCGTAGAATTGCAAATTGAATAAAAACCAAAAAATCCATCCGTGCACACTTCGTCATAAAATAACAAAATATCGAAAAATTGAGTGGCTGTTCACAGGTTGAGTTGTAATTTACAGGTTCCTAATTAATCGAACAGAAATTATTAAAAAACAAAGAAATATTGCGGCTTACCTTCGACACTAATGGGCAGATTTATTTTTAAATTTGGCACCTAAGTTACATGTCATCCCAGGTAATCTTCGAAACAGGACAGTACCATCAGGCGTGTTGTCTCGAAGTGACGGCCAATCAGAGATTTCATTCGTATCTAGCTCAGCCGTTAATGAAGATAGCTGAAAAATATAAAATGTTTTGGATTTATTATACCAATGGCAAAAAAGAAATAAAATAAATCAGGTTAAATATTTTTTAAATTAAAAAAAAAATAATTGGAAATAATAAAGCATGGTGTGATAATTTGCAGCAAATAAAGAAACGTAACCCTACTGTTCAGATGAAGGAAATACTGGAGAAAAAAAGAAAAGTACCCCAGAAAGAGCAACATTTATTAAAAAAAATAATAATAAAAAAGATCAAGAACATTACATTTTTTTTTTGCAAACACTATGCAGAAGTTAGTGAGGAAAACTTCTTTTTATTTATCTATTTTTTAAAATTTATTTATTTATATATTTTTTGCTACATAATCTGTGATAATTTATATATACGATTTTGTTTAAAAAATATTTTTATTGTCCAAATAGGATTTGATGACAAATCTTGAGGGTCACTACCATAAAAAAATAAATTAAAAAAACGAAAATGTCTAAAAAGAAGCCCATGACTGACTCGAGAAGTCATGAATGAGCCTGGTAGTAAAGGAGTTACATTGATACTCGACAGTTACAGAATGAGTTATCGCTTCTCAGGGATTGCAGGACGTAGCCTACAATGAAGGGAGATAAGGTTCCAGGTGAGGTTTATAGGGTATGTTTATGTAAAGCGAAAATTAGAGCATCCTTCGTATTACATAGGATCGGTGTCAAGGAGATGTTTGAACAGTGAGAGAAGGACCCATCGTAACCTTTCATCTACCATAAATATTATAACCTTCCTGCAACTGTAATGTCATCAAATGTAGGAATACGGTATATGAGAATATAATAAATTAGTCAGAACACTTGTTTTGTTCATTCATTATTTTTCTTTGACCAACCTTTTGTTGAAGCGCTTCTTATTTTCATATCATATACATAATCTATACACATCAGATACATATCATATACGAGTACATCAGATATAAATGATATAAACCATATATATATATATATATATATATATATATATATATATATATATATATATATATATATATATATATATATATAATCGTTAAAACAGATATTGAAACATCTATTCCGTGCAACGTACCTGTGACTGTTAAACACATACTGAGTGACATCAGGCAGTTGATAGGTACTAAGCTTGCATACTATTTGATGACTTTATAGTCAGAGGAAAGCACTTGTATTAATAAAATACTTAATTATATAAACAAATTTGGCATATATGAACTTTTTTTGTAAGATCTCTATATAAGTCCTTTATTTGTGAGTATTTATATGAAAAAAAATTAATATAGAAAATTAATAAAGATAATTAAAGCGAAGTTTGTTTGTTCAAAAAAATAACAATAGTATTTAATGAACAATTTAGGAGGTTCAGAAATTAAAAAGAATTCATTGGGAAAGAGAAATATAAAATGGGGAAGAATTTGTCAGAGAGGTTAAAATAAACAATAGACACAAAGAAACAAAATCAGATATAATATAAGTTAGGAGTAATAGTAATCATAATAATATACAGAGGTTAATAGTTAAATAAAAATGTATTTATATTTCATCTTATGAATGTTAAGTATGCTGTGTAATTATATAGCATCCGAATGTCTTTACGCAGCATAGTTTGAAAATAAAGCACTTCTCTGATCTCTCTAATTATTTTTTTTTATTGTATCCTTTTTCTCTGTCTTTTAATTTGAGAATTTATATTTATTCCATTTTATTTTACCTAATAATTAGAATCATATCATATTTTATAATTTTTTTCAATGTCTTAATCCACGATGCCTGTTCCCTTAGTACAGATATCCACGCTCTTCACCCTATAAGAATAGACAATAAAACACATACATAACTATATAATTAAAATTTATAATTAACAATAAATGAAATCTTGTCTCCGGCAGACACGTTAGATATTCCAAAAATACTAATTATAAATATAAAAATCATATATTATAATAAGCATTCAATTCGTCCATTCTTAGCGAGAGTATTCCGACGTTTAATATATTCCTTACTATATATTTTGTATACTCGCGACGTACCAATTCACACAAAACATCAAGATAACAAAACACAAGTCTCACTAACATTTTTTGAAATTTCTATCTTACCTTGACAGAAGGATGAATTGGAACCTAAAAGCAAAAATGGAACAAAAGACTCTAAAGGGTTGATATAAAATACTTAAACATTATTTTCCAAATACACAAAACTGAAATATAGGCATCAATTAAATACATAAACATACATACAAAAACCCAAATAAACATACTCCTCACAGGTACAGCCAAAAAGGCTCGTTTACGAAAACTGCAAATTTTCCAATCACAAATATTACGACTGATAACAAAACTACATTGGTAACAAAAGATTTACCGACTTCCAACTACCAACAGTCGACCAAAAAATAAGGAATCTTTACCCATAATTTCATAATAACCTACAAAGACGTCCAGACAGACTAATTCGAAAAATGGCAATGACTGAAAATTTTACCAATACCAGGAAGAGATAAAAAGGAACTGGAAGAGAGATCTCTTTCCGTAACTACTGACCCTCCGATTTGCTGATTGTCACTAATATTCTACGGTATTTGTAAATTAAGAGTTGAAGCTATAAAAAAATATGTATACATGCTTGTTTGCAAGACACCATAACTCTGACAATGAGTTAAAGATAAATTTCGTTAATTGTGGTAGGATATGAATATTTCTAAGAACAATACAACAAAAACACTAAGAAGCAAAGCTTCGCGAGAATTGGAACACATCTCTAAACGCTTAAGGCCAGTGGCCCCATCCAAAATGTTCTAATATTAAGCAGTTAAGATAGCGTGATTTCGATACCCTCTATTACCTAACGCAGTAACAGCCCGGCACGTCCCAAACCACTGCTCTTAACCAGTTACTGAAATTTGCCAAATTACGAAGAATGTTCTCCAAATCATTCAAATGCGGGACGGTTTCTAAATGGTCACGCGTCTTATGAAGAATATAATGAGCTCGAATTCCTCGAAGAATTGCTTTCGGCGGTCGTCTCAAATTTTGCATACTGTTTGCATTCTAAAAAAATAATTGTTCGCCAAATTTTTGTTTTCTTTTTTTCATTCATTGTTTACACATTATTTGTGTCATCGGGCAGAAGCCTCTTTTCGAAACTCGACTGATATTCAGGGATGTATTCAAAGATGCAGTTATGAATGATCTGAAGTTGTGTAACAAGAGCATTGTAAAATTTCGTGTTCCTTCAAAAAGGTACCATAGTAATAGGCGTTTGTATTATATACTCAGACGAGGGGGGAAAGGAGGGAGTATTACAATGTATAGAGCTGAATGAGGTACTGTTGCGTTGTTATTAGCAACAACAATGCATATAACATGCGTATAAATTTGTTAATTGATTTAAAGAACGCCATATTACAATCATCGAATTTATACTCGAGAGATAGATTTGTACGAAACTGCTTATCTCAATTAGGAGTTACAATTGTTGCCACTGATTGTAAATAACGTTTAAGAGTAACATTTAAAAATAATAGTTACTTGAATCTGATAAATAGTCGCTATTTATCAATTTAATAATTTGTATTTCATAATCATAGAAAGATGGCATTTCCATCCAAGATTCAATTTCTATTTGAAAAAAAGGGTCTGATGCATGCATCACATATATAATGCGCTGTTTTTACATTTTCTCAATTTTCGGAAGAAGTTATTATTATTTTTTAATCTATTTTTGCCTATAAAAAAAAATTAAAGTGAAAGCCGGACAGAACTTTTTATAATTTTACGTGATTCCCAAAAGCATTGTGGTGAGTAGCCTATATCTCGAGCGGCTAAAATAAAATTAATGACAGCCAATGTAACCAATCCTTCTCATGTGCATGCAAATCTAGTAGATCTAGTTCAGCACTAAAGGTTAGCAGCTAGAAGGAATAACAGTCAAAAAATTACAGACTGCTATTAAGCATAAAACAAAATAAAAGAACACTTACAAATACAGCCAGCTCATCTCTATGACCACGAATTTAGCAGTCAAATTAGTTTTTTCGAAATACTTTAAAGTGTAAACTCTATCATATTCAGTCCCACATTAAAAAAAAAAAGAAACTCATGTTTTTGTTGTAGAAATCGTTTATATGGAGGATAGATGTAAAATTCTCTCGGAACATTCATACTACATTTAATTTATTTTTTTAATTGTAAATCATGCAATCAATATACATTCACAGAAAATTCTGGTGTACGTAATTTTTACATCAATGAATTAGAATGGCTCGGACGATTTTATTTTATGTGCATTTTGTAAAAAATATTCTACACATGTATACTCAAATCTATCTATTTTCCACAAATATAAAGAGCGATTAACGACTGTAAACGAACTAAGATGTAAAAATAAAAGCTAAGAAATAAATTAGCAAATATCTCTATGAAAAAGTTACCAACTACTTATTTAACAATTAGTATTATGGTAACATTATTATTCTTTTAATTATTAAAGGAATATTTATTTTTATATGTGATTCATATCTTTTGATCATTAACGTAAAAAAAAGTTTAAGAAGGAAAATGAAGCAAAGGAGAGGAAAAACAAAGACAAGGAAGGAAATAAAAAAAACAGACAATCCTCTTAATACTTACGTCATAAACTTAATGATGTCATAAAAATATTTATAGGCTGCCATGACACATATTTCTAAATTGTCCAACAATAGTGGAACATTTAGACTTGTTATGATTAAAAAATAAATCTTCAAAGATTATGATTTTTTTTTTGACATGATTTTTTTCTCCAACCGTGGTTAGAATGGCCAATAAAAACTCACACATTTTAAGAGTATTGGCAGATATATAAACTTTTAAAATTCGAAAAACATTAGTTTTATTTTTTTTCTTTACATGTTTTCGTTTGAAAATATTGATGCGTAGCTAAAAAAAATAAATACTGATACATTTACAAACTGAAAAGACTTTATTTTTTATTTTAAAGTTATACTGGAAAATTACAAATATTACAATTTTTAACTAGAGAGATGCGAAGACGAGACACTATCTCAGAATGAGAGCACACCTATGTATAAAGATTGAAAAATGTCTTGTAAATGAACAATAGGCTTAATATGAAAGAATAGGAACAAAAAAACAAAACAAATAAAGTCAAATAGAAAATTTTGAGATGTTTAAATTTTTCCTCATTGAATCCAATCCATCCTCTTCTGTCTTTTTTCTCACAATGTCTTTCTTTTCAGCGGCAGCTATTTTCGGATTCCCAAGAAAATTAAGCGTCTCCTTCTTCTTCCATTCAGCCACAGATGACCCTCAAATGAATCCAAATTTGGCTAATTTTAGAAAATTTGAAAATACATATTTTCATTCAGCTTACGAATTTGATGAAAAAAAAAACTCATCTTTATTCGCCGAAGGAGTTGTTACAGCAGCACAACAAACGACAAGGTTACTAGTTTAAGGAGGTACCTACAGCACTAGAAGTTTTGCCAACAGAACAAAATTTACTCAACATTTTAAAATATCCCTTTTTTTCTGAATGGAAATATTAGAATAAAATTATTGAAAAAAAAACATAAACTTGTAAACAAATATCTGAGCTGACAAAAATTGAATTTTCGGGCGCCAAATTTTTCCTACTTTTGGCCATTCTAAATCCCCGTTGACGGTAACCATTCAGCGTTTATCAATTCAGACATACATGTGAAACAAAGGTAGTACGTTACTCCAATACAGTTCAAAACATAAGGAAGTATAAGGGAGGTCGCATTACAGTTATAAATAATTATATTCCAACAGCTGATCAGAAATATGAAAAAAAAAAAATGAAAATACATAACACTACATTAGGAAGAATAAAGGGAACGACAACATAGTAACATTTAGGAAAGAAGATAAATGCAAATATTAAATCTAAAAACAAAATTGTTTCTTTCTTTACGTTTTTGCGCTTATTAACTAATAAAGTATTAGGCCCAAAGAAAGACCCTTTTGGACTTGGAAGTACAAAAAAATGCAGAACCGGGGGCATGAGGAAATGGGAAAAGGTTGAAATGGTCATAGAATGTTATTGAGCAAAAGGTATCGACTTCGAACCGTCGGACTCGCTAAACCATATCATTATTTATGTCTCTGTTAAAGAGCCAACAATTTGTTTAAATCACTATCTGATTTGAACCTACACTCGCGAAAACGCTATCCCCTGAGGCGCAAGATCGGACGAGACAAGGCAGACAGAGCATTGAGATGGTGAAGATGAGAATAAGAAAGAGAGTAAAAAATTCCAGGGCGGGCGAAGGTAGGTTGTTGCCCTGTGGATGCTCACGCCCTTTGTTCTAACTCAGTGGCCTTGGCCATTTTCGGTCCGTCCCGGGTCTTCGGGATCATCTGCTCGTGGGTGGAGCAAATCATAGCTCTAGGGACACGAAGCGAGCGGCGTACGTCAACGTCTCTAGTCCATTGTTGATAAACAAGGATGAAACCTGCAAATTACTAAAGTTATTAAGGTAACATTAAAATTCAGTTTGGAACAGCAGTCGCAAAAAAGGAAGGTGAAACAGTTCTCTAGGGGCCAGATCAGACTGATTTACTTGCCGCAAAAAGCTCTTTTTCATGATTCTCTGATTCAGTAATAAAATGTTGTTACGGGGAGAGATCGGGAAATCGTAATTCGCCGAAAAGAGTTCACTACTCTAAAAAAAAATCTGATAACCGTGGGTAAAGGGATAAAGGGTCGAATTGGGATTTATAAAAAAGATGGAGCATTGAAGATTCATGAGATCAAGAAGATAAATTGAATAATATTGGCAGCAATAATACACTCGCAGTTCAGCAAAGTGTTACTGCTTACGAATCTCTTATTGTAAGAAGGAAAAGATGGATAGAAAATAAAAACAGATGTAAAATGATTCACAAAAACGAACTCTCTTACTCACTCTGTCCATGTTATTTAGAGTTACCACTCATTTTCCTCGGATCTCAGCAACAAGAGCTGCTAGCTACTACTAAATCCCATGAGCCAGCCCATCTCTTTTTTTTTTTTTTTAGAGTTAAACATTTTTATTGTCAAATAATAATACAATTCGCCACAATTAAGTAAAGGCAATAGGTATTGCCCATCCATACACACCATATCCCCAGACTAAAGAAAAGTAAAATAATATAAAAACTAAAAATAACAATAAAGTGATATGAAGGATGCCTTACTAGAATGAAGTCATGTAAGGCATTTCATTGGCTTTATCAAATTAAAAATAGAAATCCGAAATTCGCAGTGGACTCTTTATTCTTCGTAAAGAAAAACTGTTATACGTTGTCATGTAGGACGCATTATTTTAGTTTTGGTGTATACCAACATATTATTTTGAATATGCTATTTTGAAGCCACTATCAACTATCACGAATCCACCAAAATAATAAATACTTTGCCTGACAATTAACCAATGTCTTTTATCTGCTGTCTTTAGAAAAACCCATCGGATCCCAGGGTTTCATCGGGATGAAGGACACGCCACGACCCAAAATATCTAATCCGATCAGAAGACACCGAATTTAAATATTGCGACATTGTTAGCACCTTCCAGCACGCCCACTTGAGCCGGGCACCCGTATCACGACATGAGTGAAAATGTAACCAGAGCAAAGACGTGCTTCGAAGTTGGGAAATGATTGGAAACCTATGATTGGGTAACCGTTGGTGGACTGCTTGTCTTAAAAGGATTAACAAAGTCGAAAGCTTTGATAAATTTTATAGCAAATGAATTGAATTAATAGAAAATTGGAAAGAAATTAACGTATGCTACTATTTAAAGAAAAGAATCAAGAAAAAAAGTCGATAAAACATAACCATTTTAAGAAACATTATTTCACAATTAAGGAATTAGGTTTACCCAGATTCATTGTTTTGAAGGAAAACCGTGATTCCATCCACTCATGATTGAGCTCAAGTGAACAAGATTTCCATTTAGCTTCAACTAGCTAACAACCAATACACACCACTATAACAAAGCAACAGATCTTTCATTACATCAGAAAATGTACATCCTGAAAGTAGTTCAAACGATCTTTCCTGATTCGAATTTGCACGATGCAAATGATTCGAGTATGAACGGTGCAAATGATTCGGGTATGCACGATGCAAATGATTCGAGTATGAACGATGCAAATGATTCGGGTATGAAAGATGAAAATGATTCGAGTATGAACGATGCAAATGATTCGGGTATGAACGATGCAAATTATTCGGGTATGAAAGATGAAAAAGATTCGAGTATGCACGATGCAAATGATTCGAGTATGAACGATGCAAATGATTCGGGTATGAATGATGCAAATGATTCGAAAATGAACGATGCAAATGATTCGGGTATGAACGATAAAAATGATGCGAGTATGAACGATGCAAATGATTCGAAAATGAACGACGTTCTCTACTATTTTTATATTTATTATTAACATATGAGGTTGTCACAAGAAGAGGAGATAGCTCACTCGCTCATCATATTTGGAATCTATATAGCATTTAAAAAAAAATAATTTTTTACATCTGTACTATCATATAAAGCTGAAGAGTTTAAACGAGCTAATTTCAAGAGATAATTTTAAACTACCAGTCCGATTTAAAAAATCATTTCGCGTAAGGCAGAGTGATTAGCGAGGAAGTCTTTAGGCTTCTTTTATAGAATCACGCAAGGGTCCAACTTGTGTACGTTTCGTCGTCATTCAAACCGTATAGAGCGTATCGTTCACCTCGGCGTCTTCCAATGAAAATGGAGCCATCTGATGACCGAAAAAGAACTACGAACCAGTGCTCTAAAACTCTGATTGAGGTGTTATAAGCAAATCTAAGTCCGTATCTTTTATGAACTCTGGTGCGAAGAACGGAGAAAGAGCGTTTCCAGAATCGGAATAACTCGAATTCCTGATCAGAATAATTGAATTTTTTTTAAAACACACAGCTTTAAGAGAAAAGATCCGCTATTTTTGACGCCAACGCCTCATTATTCAATTCTGGATTTAAAAAAAAATAGCTCAATCACAAATAGGTTTCTTATCATCCCTAATATTGCTTTCCATTTACATTCATTTCGTTGAACTTCCTCATATATCAGGGTTGTTCTAAAGACTAGACTAGGTTGTATTACAACGCTAGAGGGCGAATCAAAGAGCAACTAGATGAAGCTTCGTAATACAACATTCCTGAGGTGGCCATACAAGAAGCAAATAGTTTACCTCAACTCTGCATCTTCCAGGAATTCGTCATCTGAGGCATGTCTAACCTGGTCTGCTAATCTTAATGAAAGCCACATCTAACTATTCCAAGGTAGATACCGTCATATAACCAATGTACCGAGAATAAATTATAAATAAAACAAAATTTAGAAAATGATAAATATAGTGAATGATAAAGAAAGTAAACCCCGTATCATCAGTGCCGGTTTAAACTTCTGTGCATTCTACCCCAGAATTAACATTGCCAAGCTATTTCTTTTTAGGATAAAGTCTGTCTCATTTTTTTGTCTTATTACTAACAGTCACTCAACAAATGATGAGCAAAACCGCTCTTTCTAGAGATCACATAAGAAATATTCACTATTCGCAAAGAGTTTTCTATTTCACAATTCACTGATTCACTAAAAGGAGGGGGTCGTGGATTCCTGATCCGCTGAAAAAATTTTCTCGAATCTTTGATCCCTCACTACGTAAAAATAGATCGCTCTTAAATAAGTCAAGACCAGATCGCATTGCATATCCTTATCTTGCACTCAGTCAGAATGATTACTATGAATGGAATAACTATTTCTTTCATACTATATAAAGCACAATCACTTGGTGTTAAATATTTAAAAAAGGAGAGACCAAAAAAACCTATCTCTATTTCGGGAATAAAATTATATTCAGGTTATGTAACTTATAAGATAAGCTGACATCCGCATGATGGTATAGAAGGGATTAGGGATTGATAAATTATTTGCCACTTCTATCATGTATTCCAAAGTTTAACGCATATTACCCCACCCAAAGACTCAAAACTGAGCAATTCAAAATTTGATTCTATCTCCAAAGAGGTCATAACAGAAGTGAGGAATGCAGAATAGAAAAATGCCATCTATTTATTTTCCAAGTTAAGACTCAAATATGCATCAGGCAAATAAAAGTGGCAAATAATTTATCAACCTCTAATTATAAGATAAGATTTAAAACAGAATATGTCAGGTACATTCACCATTTATAAAGGCGAGATTGTGGGTATTCTGAGGTATGTCATGAAATTCCTGCGCCAAGTCAGAATATTTTCCATTAGCAAACGAGCAGCTTGGCGAAGAACCAGCGGATGGTTCAGCTCTGTCACCAGAGCATACAGCACCGTCTTATCGATCTCCTGCGATAAAACTACTTTCGGCACAAGATGAAGAGGAAGAAGAAACTCCGATTAAAGACTCAAACAAATGAAAGATAATCCTCCGTGAGAACATATTAGAAAAATAGAACCGGCGATGGGTGGCGAACTCAAAATGGACTCTTGCCGAAGTACTTCCCCACCGTCCATTCGCGACTGGAAACTACATGGATCTTCCCGGGGTATCGGGGGGGGAGGGGGTTCCGAGCGAAGCTCGTTGATCATGGTAAGAACATCGATCTCCTATACTCCAGTTGCAGGTCATTGCAAACCGCCAAACATATCGTACTTGCCTATACCGCCTATGAGGCACTGAGAACCAAGCTGCTGAGGGAGACAGGGCTATACGTTCTGACGGAAAGCAATTTCCCACAGCTAATGACCAAGAAAACAAGACTTTTGTGTACGGATGGAAGGAAATAATCACAGTCCAACCCGCTTATTGGGTAGGAGAGTAAGAAATGTTCTGTGGAGGCCGTCGGACAGAGGAAAGAAAGAAGAGGACGGTAGCCGAACTGAAGTTTAAGAAGAGTATGTGCACAGCTCAGTATAAAAATTGTTAACGGTTTTACTTGCAGCAGTTTTTTATGTAGTATCGGAAAAGGGTGGTAAATAAATAATAAGAACCATTAATATTCAATACTCTATATAGGATAGATTCTACGAGAGAAAAGTGAGGAAATTTTAAATATGTGGATTATTGAAAATTATTAGCAATCTTAGAAAAAAAATAGGTATTTATTTGAAAATGAAAAGTATGAATAATTATAGAATGGCGATCCATATATGTGACAAGGAAAGTTTAATGTTATTACAAACAATTAAACATTTATGATTAATTAATTATGGATAACAGCTCTTCAATTATTAAAAAAATGCATTGATTAAATTTGTTTGCCAATTTATTTTATCTGAATTCATAAGGATACTTTTTCCTTGTTCGATAATAATAGTGTTATTATATTTCTTAATTTATTTTTCATCTATTAACCAATTACAATATTTACAACGCCAGTAGTCTATTGTCATTAATAAAGTGCGACTCTTATCGTTATCATTGTTAGTTAATTATTTTATGTTATTAATTTAATTTAATAGTTAATGATTTAATTAGTATTTCATAAAAATATTCATATGCATTCTTTTAATATTATATTCATGTTATGTTAATTATATTTTTAAAGTATTAACGAAACAGCAAAATATAAACACTCATTGGATGTTGCGATAAAGAGTTTTAAAGTGGAGTAGACTATTTTTCCAAACCGCGGAATAATTAAATTAATTAAGTCTTTAATATGTAATTTATTATAATGTTTATTTATTAAGATAAATAGTTGTAATCAGCACTAACAACTAAATATCCCATATAATAATTATAAAATAATTATAAAGTGACTGCTCAAGAGACTACCTAATGCTATTTATCTAAAAATATAATTAAAATAAAATAACGAAAGTTCAGAACGTTGGCATATTTATAATAACCTTACAAATAAAAATACAATTAAATTAATATAATGTTAAAATATAATAGTTGGATAATTAAACAAGGTAGCAACTAAACAAGAACAAAGATAAAATATCCTTACAGAATTATTTTAGAATAAACTAACAAACCAATTTAAATATAATAAACATATACATGCTGTAGACTAAAGAGTAAAATAATTTTAAAATAAAGAAAAGATGGACCTAAAGAAATGGAAAGCATTTACCATTAGTGGGGGGGGCGGAAAAATATTATTTTTAGGTTTCTTCTCCAGGGAAAGTAATTTAAGGTGGGAAATAACGAGCTCCAGTATAAAAAAAAAATCAGCTGTCCATTTATTTTCATTTACAATAAGTCTTAAGTCTTATTTAAGAATATATTGTAAGCTGTTATGTTCCAAGATTTAAATTAATGAACTTGAGAAACCCAGGAAGTCTTTATCGATAATCCCAAGATGATAAATCTTCCAACTATAATTATTTACAGTTAATATATATTTGTTAACTAAGAGGATGTGGTCAAATTCGAAATTTTAAATATTAAACAAATCTAAAACAATCCCAAAAAATGAATACAAACACCTCTGTTTTATACCAACAGACGTTGTTATTTTTATTGTGTAGAACTAGACAATATATCTCCTGAATGAACAAAAACTATGCTTACCTAAGTGTTAGAATTTTATTTTAAAAGAGTAGCCCTAATTTCGTAACCCAGTTAAATTCATAATTTACTATTTATTTGAAATCAAGAACATTTAAATAAAGGCAAATAACTCTCCAAAATGGAATTAATTTACATTAAAATACTTAAAACAATTTAATTATGATCCTTCACTGTCAGAAGAGGTGCCACCTTAAGGCGCGACATTCACCAATGCAATTTACACAAATAAAATATTATTGATGAAATAAATATGAGTTTATTTATTTTGGCCCAGAAAATAAATTTCGCTTGCACAATAATCTCACAAGTCTTTTACTTTAGTTTATGCTTTTTAATTTGGTCCCTTACCATTTCTAGAACCATAATATATCAATTACTATGTACCAATCTTTTCATAAAAGTCTCAAGAATTTTTTTAAAATTATATTTGTTTTTTTCATTTTTTGAGTCTTGGCTGTGAAAAATCACTTTAACTGGGATTTAAGGTATAAAGGCTACTAATTGAATAAATAAGAATGTTATAATTCAATGTTATCGAAATGCGTTCTTGATAATTTAAGACAACTTGTGAAATTTCGTAAAAATTATTTATAAACTGCATAAAATTTTATTTATTTTAAAAATGACGCCTTTAGTATCAATGATGCAATAAAACAGTAATGCTCCCTGTAGCAGTGGGTAGGGAAGGAATACATTCCAAAAGCAAAAAAAAAAAACCTATGAAAGAAAAAAAATTGTGTTTGTATTATGTAGGTATTTTTGTGACCAATAAAAATATCTAGAAAAGGAAATCCAAGGAGGAAAAGCGGCGATGAGTAGCCGCTCCGTAAATATTTGCCCCAGGTTGACGCGGCTATCAGCGACCTTGGCCTTCCTGATAACATGAGTATTTAATGCCACTAGATCCTATATCAACCTTAAACAGAGCCGAATAGTCCATGGGACCAATGAAAATAGAACCTTATGAAGAAACATTATACCAACGATAAGTAACAGAATATAGAGGTAAATGCCATAGAAAAAAAATTCTAATATTTTTTTATGTAATTAGCGTTGTAGGCTTCAGATTTATTTAAAATATCTTAATTTTGAACAACCTGCTGCTTTGTAGGAAAGTTCATTGGGATTTTTCTCATTCGAGGTGATATGACCAGTTACAACCCCTGAAAAATTGTCATTCCACATTATATTAATGGCTAACAATTTGGTCTGCCATGCTAGTTGAGTAAGAATGCTCTAGGAAACTAAATTGAATGAATGTACAAAGCAATTCATTTAAAGTAAATTATTAGGGTAGTACTCAGGCAAATTAATTAAAATACTGAACATGTTATTCTTGTTTTCAACTTTTTCTTTTCCTACAATTAAACTTGGCCTGGCAGAGACACACCTGTCAGGTGTATATGATGTATAACCGAACAAATATTCCTAAAAATGCTTTCAAACCCATTTTATCTTCAGAAGTAACAGTCATGACAGATTTTTAGGACAGTACTGAGACTTTATAAAATGATATTGTAACAAGTATTTTCATGGTATGGCTTGCATTACACTATTTTGCAAGTTCTCCTAATATCATATGATTACAATATTAATCCTTAAATACATTTATTTATTTATATAGAAGTAATTAAAGATGTTACAGCATAGTAAATGACAGGGGAAAAAAACATATTTTCAAGAAAAAGTATATTTATTTTTTTAATGTTTAGCTCGAATGTTAGAATTTAGGAATCTAGTGCATATTTGCTACAATTAATTTCCCCTTATTTGTAGAATTTAAAATTATCTCCAAAGTGACGTAGACGAAGTTACAAATAAAATGAAACCTATGGACTGCAATATTACATAAATTTTGAAAATGGCCCATTTACTTATGTTTATTTACATATTTTATTATTTTCTGTTTTACTGCATATTCTTTTGCTTTATATATCTTTATATTATATTTTATATATTTTATTATATCTTTCATATCTTATTCTTTCATTCTTTTAATTTTCAATTTTCATTATTCACATACGCAATTTTCGTTTATCATAATAATTTTCAAACTTATTGCGATCTTTTCATATTCCTGTTTGTTATTTTTCTTTTTAGCGTTTCATACTGGTTTTATCTGCTTATGCTTAGCGCAGATGGAGACCTGCAACTTAGACCGAAATCTCAGAACATATTAAAAAGTTATCACTTATCTCTGTGCTTTTCTTTTCAGATCGCACACCCCCAACCAATTCAGCTCGACGGCCAACGATATCTCCACTGTTTTATAATAAAAATAAGTAAATATTGCCAAATAGACTATAATATGATTTAAAATTGTTCATATTATAAATTCCTGGTACAGTAAGTAATTGGTTGATAAGTTTTTACTTTCCAAATATGTACAACATGTCATTATAAAAAAATAAGTTTATAAGGCAATAAAATACAGATTATCATATAAAAGTAAATAATAATAAACATGAAATATCGGTTTATCCTTTCTACTAATTTGTGCCTCCAGCGACTGAAATCGAAAAATAAATCTCAAGATTCAGAAAGGATTTTTCAAATATACCTGATTCTATTTTTAAAAAGTCGATAAAAACAATGTATTCAGCTAAAAATGTTCAAGAAGATCATTCCGCTTTTATTAGTAAAAATTATAAATTTTAATATTCATTATTTTTTTCTAGAAATTTTTAATGATTTTACTGTTCCATTTCATTTAAATTGGCTGAATTTTCTATAGAAATATTGAAAATTACAGAAAAATATATGTGTTTTAAAAAAATACTTAGAAAATATTTTAAAGATCCTACAAACATTAATAATATTTATTTAAATCGTCATTATATATTTTTCCACGTTAGATCTGGTCCTCAAAAATGATTCGAATTGAAAATAAAGAGAAAAAGATTAACACGTGCCAAATTATGGCGAAAACAAAATTAATTTTTTTTTCAAGGTAACTCGATATTTTTGTTGGTAATCACTCACGTGAGTTATCGTCATAGAATGGAATTTGGATTTTGACTATCTATAACTATAACTTCTCACAGCTAATGTTTCGTCGAAAACGGTTCAGCAATTTAAGAGAACGAGAGAACATAAAAAAACAACAAATAGAACGACGACAACTGAAACCACTTTATTTTTGACATAGTGGTCCTTAATAAGGAAACATTAGGTTAGAAACCATTAAAATAAGTAATAATAATAATAAAAATTGACCAATTACCAACCTTCACCTGTTTAAGGAAGTTGAGGTATCTCTGAATAGCAAATCTGATGAAAATCAATTATATTGAAACCAAGTTTAAAGGAAAATGTGTAATAGAAAAAATTGACGTTTTTAGTCGAAGAGTCTACGTTAAGTTACCCTAAATCGAATGGAGGTTATTCAAATCCAAATATTTTTTATTTCTCCTCAAGATAGAGCAGCATTCCTGGGTAATGAAGGCCATCACTTCGACATGGGATATATTTTTCATTCTTTACTTTTATTTAATTAGTTTCTTATTCTTTTTTTACTTTAAATCGGTATAAATTACCATACTGAAGTAATTACATCACCCCAGCAATTACATTCTTATTGCAGCCTTCAGCACAACCGACGAACCATAATTAGTATCTATCGTAATTGCGGATTATTTCCTAATTCTCGAAACTGTAGGAAAATTAGACTTCTAAGAACTTAATAAACCCAGTTAAATTCTGAGAGCAATGTAACATCATACGTATACCTGAATTATCACGGCGATGTAACACGTTGCCAGGGCATGATCCATTTACAAATCGTTGGAGCAAGGTTCTAAAAATAAAAATTGCAAAAGGCGTCAAGTTGGAGTAATCGTTTCATGGAATTTTCTGTAATTCAAAATAGGACGAATACTTGAGCGTCAAAGGGTTTCGTCACTGGGATTTTTCCTGAATTAGGTACTTAAAAATTTATCATTGAATTTCAAATGTAGTACAAATCCATAAATGATCATCTATATTTCTAAAAACAATTAATAAAATTATAAGATAAATCAATCAATATAGAAGACACTGTATTTAGCACTGTGCTCCAACCTCCTCATTCATCCCCTAGCCAATTCTGGGTACTCAGCTTTAGGTTGCGTCCATCTAGGAAGCTTTAGTCAAGCCACGGTATTCACCCTGACTAATCCCACTATTTTTGGATTAAGCGAAAATTGTTATTAGCAAGATTTTATTCGAGTTAAGCATACAAATCCAGTACTACTACTTCCTTCCCCAAAAATACTTAAATAATGTTATCAGTAATAACTTAAAACTTGAAATATCGTTATAAGATACGCCACGATACGCTCTATATGTAATAAAAATAATCCTGGTGCCCAAGCTGATCCGATGCATCAGTTTTTTAATTCCTTCATCGTTAAGGTAATATACCTTTTTTTAATTTGTATTTTTAGTGATTATACAATTCAATAAGACATATGTTTAATGAAAAGTTCAATTAAAAATTATTTACAAAAGTTCTCTGATGTACATAGGCATGTGAGCTATTTTCTTTGTTTCTTATTGTTTATATTTTTTGTACTTTAGAGGCAACTATTAGCAGACGGTTTTATACCGCACCAATAAAAGCTAAAGATTTTTCATTTTTATAAAGAAAGAAAATGTAAATTTATTTTTAATAAAGCTTCCTATCTATTTATCATCAAAGCTTGGTGTCTGAAAGGTATCGCATCTCAGCTTTTGATTTTGATTTTAAACGAAAAGGTCAAAGGTCTGAAAAAGAGATAATCGGTCGCAGAATGGTCTGGCATATTAAACAACTTCAGTTTTTTAATTCTTAAATTACAATTTTCAACTTAAAGTTTAAATTCTATGAATTGATCGAATGAATAATATAATGAAATATCGAATCGAAAATTAATTATTTTTAACAATATGTGCCTATTGTTAAAATTAATACATTCAGAATGAAAGATATTTCATACGTTAAAAAGTTCATGACTACTGATGCAGGGAATGAGTTGTTTCATGTATTAGCCATAAAGATATATCAATAATAAAATATGAATAATCACACTAAAGTTTTATTTTAAAAAACGTTACTTTGTTCACTATCTTTAGATTTGGTGCATGATAATGTCTATTACAGCCTAACACGGAATAGTCTATAAATATTTAAACAACGAAATGCACTACTGACTATTCAGGACACATTTAAGTTTGATATGCATGACCTTGGTCATTTTTTCCACCCATATTCAGGAAATGAATTTTAAAACGCCAAATATAAAAACTCAAACGATGCATGTGCATGTTTTTACATAATGCAGGCGATTTGCATCAATTCTTTGTCCCGATAATGAGAAAACATTTAAAATATTCGACCTCTGTGCCCCTGTCATCTTTCATAATAAAAGTTTTCTAACATTTATCAATAAGTAATTTATTTTATTCTTGTACTTTTACTTAATATAATACTAATTAGGCATAATTTTGTGTTTTTACATTTATTTTTTTTTCTACCATGCAATATTCTTAAAACGCTATTAATGTCGCGGATATATTGAGGTCAAAACATATCAAACTATATTTGAAAGAGCGTTTTATTTCTTGTCATAAAATTTGATCAAAAAGAGGATTTCTTTATTTTTTCAAACGTTGCAAATTATTATAATATATATATATATATATATATATATATATATATATATATATATATATATATATATATATTTCTATGTTTCTCTAACTTCGAGTTTTACTTGATTACTCTTTAGCTCTAATACATTAGTCTATCTATATATAGGGATGCCATTGGGCAATCATTGAAGATGATTATCCCAAAATTAAGTAAGCTTATGAATACTTTTGGATTTCTTACCTTGTCCTCTAAATTGGGTACCTTTCCAAAGGCCTGGTTTGTGTTTACCATTATTTAATAATTAACCAAGATAGTGTTCCTACTTTTAAGTTTAATACTAATGTTAATCAACGTTACTGCTATCTTAATGAAATATATTCAAATTAAATATGGGCATGGTTACTAAAGAACTACCTCCTTGCTAACACTTATCTTTATTCTTCAAAATTAAAATAACAAACTATTACAATAAAAAGTTAACCATGGCATGATTCAGCCTAGACTTAGCCATTAATTGTTTTAACATAAATCTCTTATCTGTACTAGTTGGTGTTGATGGTTCCTCAGGCGAAGGCTTGAAGGCGATCGTTGTAGGCTTGCATCAGGCAAGGTCAGGATTCAGAGCGCATTTCTCATCTTCAGAGTCTCGTCGTCCACCATCAGCCTCGATCAGTTTCGAAGTTCCTCCTTTTCACCTCTTTGCTTCTTTCCCCCTTTCTCTCTTATTTTGCCTAAGAGGGAGTTGAAAACGATGTTCATTGGCCTACTAGTTTTATAGAGGGAGGAAATTCTGCGATTTCATCGGATGGCTCCGCCCCTTGTCCTAACAGCCGGTATCTGCGAACCATTATCCATCTAGTCTAATTTAATCATACCTTTTCCACTTTTTCCTCGAGGCCAGCCAAACCTAAGGGGACCAGTTCTTAAAATTGATTAGATGTTCCAGCTTTTGGCATTGTTACAGTGTTAACTTCTCAGTAAGGTTTTTAAATTAACTTATCCCTTATCACTTATGTGGTGACATCTGTCATCGCCTGTCAGTTACCCTTCTCTACCTGCTCGACCCTTATTTCTTTTGTTCGCTATTGATATTGTTAAATTCTACAACGATAATATTTAACAAGATCAATACATATTATTATCCGTGGGGTGGGAGGAAGAGAAAAATGAAGCCTGAAGGGGACATTTTTCTTTCATCTTCTTAAACAACACTTAAAGATCACCTTATACTAATCACTGTATTTACAATAATATTCTAATGTTATTAAGTTCTGAATCACTCCGTATGGTTTAGCTACACACATAACTTATAATCTATATTGATCATCCGAAGAATATATCTACAATATTTACAATTTTTCCACCTTTACAATATTTACAATGTTCAGTTTCAATAAACAAAACAAACAAAAAAAAAACTATTACTAAGAAGATAAACCTAACCTATCTACTATATTTACATTTTAGCGTATCTTCTATCTTTACAAAATTTTTACTTAAGTAAAAAGATTCATATATCATTAATCATATCAAACTAGGGTGTTAAGTGCTCTAGGATCAACAAGGCATAGCTACTTGGCAATTCCTAGAGGTCGCTCTTACCTGTGTCCCTTAACACAAAAAAAAAAAAAAAACAAGAAAGAAACACAAATAGTGTTGTCTATAACCTTTAATGGCTTGTTTCCCACACAATGTTATTACTTTATTTATCAAGATATGAATAGTTGATCATCTATTATTTACATTGAACTAATAATAATAATAACAATAAAAATAAAAAGCTTAGTAAACCCGACGGTTCAATGCCGATTGAACTACTGCTAATCATTACTTTTAATACAGATTTTTAATCTCCTAAAGATTTTATATAAAACTTCCTCTTATCTTAAGTACAGGGTGAGTTATTTTAAACCTTACGAATAATTCGTTCGGATCCCAACTGCCCCCCGTTTGGCAAAGCCAAATTTATTCCTGTACCTAAAACAACTAAAAAGGATTGCTATATTTTCCATAGTGCATTTTAAATTAATATTGCCAATTATATTTGATTTTAATCCTACCGGATAGAGTTACAAAGTTTAAAAAATTACCCATGTAAAAAATACGAAACTGTGGATGTTTAATTAGATTTCAAAATCTCACCTTATGATACTCTTACAAAAAATGAATGAACAAATCAGCTATTTACTTAAAATCTTTAAACACTTATACTTACTAAAAAGCTTTTCCTGTAATAGGTTTCCTAAATGATATAAGAGGATGTGCAATGGTAAATTTATTACCGAACAACAAGTAGTTTATTTTTATAAAGGACCTTTTACTTATTAGAGTTTACTCGCCTGGCTCTTATGTGCACCATGGATTATACATCAAATTAAAAGTGCGTCCCAACATAGGATATATCAACCTTCTCCCACCTCGGGTCATATGAATGCTGAATTTTATAAAAAATTACAATCCCAGTTTTCTGGGCAAATCAGAAGCTCTCTGCGTCTTCTATAATGAGTTTATCACTGAAATAATCAATCCCACTTCCGGGAGATATGAAGGAACTGCGTCTACTTCAACTTCAGGATTCTTCTCAAAAATAATTTAACCTTTATACAGACATTCTTTAGGTGATTCTTCCTTGGGGTACTCATTCGTGGTGGTAAACTGCTTACTCCATGGCTGCATTCGGCTTTAAAAACAAAACTGTGGGTTTTTCTTTTCTTAACCCGGCCTATCATATTAAACAAATGGATTATACTAGAATTGATATAATGATGACTTTGTATTCTGCCATATTCCTCTTCATAAAATGCTTTTATCAACTTTACTTTTATTTATCTTAATCTTTAATTAGCAATTAATCTGGTGAGACCTCTGGGTAATTTTTTACATTTTAATATTATTAAGACTATTGCATCGGCTATTATATATTTTAGTAAGTTTCATTTCGAAGTCCATAGTCCAAATCTTGTTTTGTCAAGCGCCCAGTATTCCAGCCAGCGTGAAGGTCATAGTTTTTTCTTAACCAAACCCCTGAGGTAGTTCCTGGTATCCGCCAGCAACCGTTTGCTCCTAATCAACTGTTTTGACCTTTTACTCTCTCCTATATTTATCTGAATTCTCTTCGGCCCTTTTTTCTTATTTATTTTTGTCACCTTCCTCGGGATTCTCATATTCCGACCGCTTATTATATGATGGCATAATTTTGATTGTAGAGCTCTCTCTAAATTTTTATTTATAATAAGGGGTGAACTTAAGATCGGTGGTGGTATGACTTCCGTTATATTAGACGTGTTGGGACTTGGATGACTCATCTCTTCTTGAACTTCCATCTGATGGGCTTCTTTAATATTAAGAGATTGCTCGGGGTCATCTTTTAACTTAGGATCTTCTTCTTCACCTACTTCCTCTCTTTCTTCTGTAAGTTCTCTGGGGTCTTCAACTTTTATACTCTCTTCGGAAAAGGTTGTTTCCTCGAAGAGGTCTATTTTATGGTTTTCTTCAACAAGTGGGCCTACATGATCTTCAATTTGGTATTCGTTTTCATTATCTTTTATTGGACTTTCTATGTTTCTAATATGTTTTTCTTCTGTTTCGTTTGTATCTTCCGTCACTCTTGCAATATATCCATCTATCTGTTTCTCCAATTTCCTTGCATTTTCATTTATATTCTTCTTCATTTCTTGAATATTTTCATCTGTTTTTCTTGCATTTTCTTCCATAGTTTTCTCTGTTTTTCTGGTATTTTCTTCCCTAGTCTTCTTCATTTCTCGAATATTTTCATCTAATCTCCTCGTGCTTTCTTCCATAGTTTTCTTCATACGTAGAATACTTTCATCTGTTTTTCATAACATCTCCATCATGAGTTTTATGTCTTCTGGCCTCATCGTGAATGATGTGATGAATTTTCGGAGACGGAATTCACGGAATATGTAAAATAAAATAAGTACTGGAATAGTCTAACTTCAATGAGGTATCGAAACAAAGAGATAATGAAAGAATTTTCGTGACCCCAATATCGAATCGTTACGCGGACATTGATCATATACACATTATATGCGAAAATTAAGAATAAAAAATAGAATCAACATAGATAACCAACTACATGCAAGCATATTTATCAAATTGGGAAATTAAGAATAATAGGTAACCTAGTCCATCTGAATCATTCCATCTATTTGTAATCACATTGATCTTTGTAATAATATTAATACTATCGTTAATGAATGTTAAACCAATCAGTTACTAATTAAATTAATTAATTTTATAATGGTTAATTACTAAACTGGATGGTAAGTCCCCACAAGCCGGATGGCATTTATTTATTCTATGTTTCTCTAACTTCGAGTTTTACTTGATTACTCTTTAGCTCTAATACATTAGTCTATCTATATATAGGGATGCCATTGGGCAATCATTGAAGATGATTATCCCAAAATTAAGTAAGCTTATGAATACTTTTGGATTTCTTACCTTGTCCTCTAAATTGGGTACCTTTCCAAAGGCCTGGTTTGTGTTTACCATTATTTAATAATTAACCAAGATAGTGTTCCTACTTTTAAGTTTAATACTAATGTTAATCAATGTTACTGCTATCTTAATGAAATATATTCAAATTAAATATGGGCATGGTTACTAAAGAACTACCTCCTTGCTAACACTTATCTTTATTCTTCAAAATTAAAATAACAAACTATTACAATAAAAAGTTAACCATGGAATGATTCAGCCTAGACTTAGCCATTAATTGTTTTAACATAAATCTCTTATCTGTACTAGTTGGTGTTGATGGTTCCTCAGGCGAAGGCTTGAAGGCGATCGTTGTAGGCTTGCATCAGGCAAGGTCAGGATTCAGAGCGCATTTCTCATCTTCAGAGTCTCGTCGTCCACCCTCAGCCTCGATCAGTTTCGAAGTTCCTCCTTTTCACCTCTTTGCTTCTTTCCCCCTTTCTCTTTTATTTTGCCTAAGAGGGAGTTGAAAACGATTTTCATTGGCCTACTAGTTTTATAGAGGGAGGAAATTCTGGGATTTCATCGGATGGCTCCGCCCCTTGTCCTAACAGCCGGTATCTGCGAACCATTATCCATCTAGTCTAATTTAATCATACCTTTTCCACTTTTTCCTCGAGGCCAGCCAAACCTAAGGGGACCAGTTCTTAAAATTGATTAGATGTTCCAGCTTTTGGCATTGTTACAGTGTTAACTTCTCAGTAAGGTTTTTAAATTAACTTATCCCTTATCACTTATGTGGTGACATCTGTCATCGCCTGTCAGTTACCCTTCTCTACCTGCTCGACCCTTATTTCTTTTGTTCGCTATTGATATTGTTAAATTATACAACGATAATATTTAACAAGATCAATACATATTATTATATAAGGATGATCCTCGGAACTCGAAACTACCATTTAAAGGTTTCATAGGCTCATACCTCGGCCATTTATGAATATAGAGTAAAAGTATAGGCTGTTTTGGAATCTTTATATCTAGTCATAAAAAAGAAAAGAAACAAAAATCAATGCAAACAATTTTATTTTTGGGGGGATATATATATATATATATATATATATATATATATATATTTTTTTTTTTTTTTGGGGGGGATATATATATATATATATCCCCCCCCAAAAAAAAATTGTTTGCATTGATTTTTGTTTCTTTTCTTTTTTATGGCTTGATATAAAGATTCCAAAACAGCCTATACTTTTACTCTATTTTCATAAATGGCCGAGGTATGAGCCTATGAAAACTTTAAATGATAGTTTCGAGTTCCGAGGATCATCCTAGGGTGATCTGTGACTGTAGCCAAACCTCAAAAAAATCGGCCCGATAGTTGCAAGAAAAGCCACGTACAGATTTTTTTTAATTCGATGTTTGGAACGTATCTTGAACCGCGAAACCTCAAATTTTGAGTGACTGTTAATTTTTTTTTCCTGTTCTATTAAAAAAAGGTTCATTATTGAAAACAATAAATCGAAAAATTTTTATTTAAAAAAATCTTGATCAAAATAAATAAAAAATAGCAATAGAAGAAAGTATTTTGTATAGTTAAATTAAAATTAAAGGAACTGGTGTTCATCCATTTTGTAGAAAAGTTAAAATTAAATCATAAAATAGCTTAGCTTAATTTTTTAATTAATATGTAGCATAAAAAAATCATTGAAATTAGGAGAAAAAATATTGCGTTAAGAATTTTTTAATGCAATCTAGTTAAGATGGAATTACTAATGTCAAATTTTCACATATTAAAAAAAAAATAATAAATCTTAGTTTTATTTAAAAAGAATTATGAATTATATCCTTTCCTCCGTAAAAATGTACATCAATTTGATTACCATTTTCTTTCCTCACTAAAGTTCTTTTCAAGGCTGAGTTTAACACTATTATGTCCATTAAGCGAAGAAATATTTGCAAAATTAGGCAAGCTGTAGGAATATAAAAAACAATTCAAGAAACTTAAGCATTTTTCCTAAAAAAATTGTTCGTGAAATATTCAAATGTTTTCGCTGATATTGGCTCAGTTCGTAATCCTGAATATTGAAGACAAAATTGCCTATAGCCTCATTATACCTAATTATTTATGTTTTTTTTATAAAGTTAGGCGCAAAGAGTTGCAAAATTTAGGTTTTTAGAAAAATGTTGACTAGGCATTTTGTGTAATTATTGTGGTTGTGGAATTAGTACCATGGCTTAGCTATAAAGAACTGAGACCCATTGTATAGTTCGAAATCTGTAATAGTAGAGATCTACAGCAGTGGTTGATTTCCGAAAGAATAGAAAAAATAAGCTATCGTTTTATAAATAGTTACACTGCTTGAAGATAACGGAGGAGGGAGGGGGAATGAGGCGTTGTTCAAAACATTTCAATGAGAGAAAAACAAAATTCAAAGTTTCAAATAGCCGTTTATTTTCCTCGTAGCTAGTTTTTTTTTTAAACAGGTACAGAAACATATTTTTGCATAGGAATGCACTGTTTTCGTTCATCTATTTTTCCTCGCCAAAAAATCAATTTTGAAAAAAAAATATGACATTCCCGTTTTTCCCTTGTGGATTTCACTTAACTTTAATCATAATTATTCCTAAAATGTGAATACGATGAAAAATATTACAAAACTAAACAACAAAAAATACTAGATTTTGTATCATCCAACTAAAAAATCGTATTTAAAATTAAATTATTTAAGTAATGGAAGAAAAAAACTGAAGAAGCTAGAGTGGAATTTTACCTTAACCTTCAACAGAAATACCGATCTCAAAAAAACTTACGTAACTCCGAAACTGAAAAAGGGAGAAAAAAAAAACAGGCGACGGATGCACCGATAAGGCTGCTGTTACGCAAAGGAAATGGTCCACACGTGCTTGCAACGTCTTGGATTTTCTCGAAAATAGTTGAAGCCAAAAATGCTTACGTTAGCCAAACTGCTGCAGTCTATTCTTAATCAAGAATCAATATAATCTTTCTATATACGTTCCCAGGTTTAGGAAAATAAAAGTGCTCCTGAAATATTTTACCTGCCAAAGGCAAAATGGGCCATTAAAGGTGATGTGGCAACACATTTCATAAATAGCTATAAACATCTGGAGCCCAAAGTGAAAAGAAAGATTCTAAACAAACGACTGAAATTACCATACTCTCTTTTCAAATTACTGTCAAAATTGAAAATTAGAAAGAAACCTATTATTTACGCATACCTATTAAAAACCCATATGAACTTACTCCTCACAGATTTACGGTTTAGAAAAAAATGCTCACTTAAAAAACTGCAAGCTTTTCAATCCAAAATTTTAAGACTCATTACAGAAGCACCTTACTTGTTAACACGTAAACAGCAATCAACTATCGACCAACACCTGCGCTCCCTTTATTCCCGTTTTCGTAATAACCTTCACGGACATCAGAATAGACTGATAGAAGATATGGCTACGGATAAATGATCATTAAGAGAAGGCTAAAAAGGAGATGGATGAGAGATCTTCTTTCCGGAATCAAAGGACTAATTTAAGACCGGGAAGAGGTGCAGCTGGGTACGCTTTATCCTTCCTTATGCCTAATTATACTATGTATCTTTTATCATCTCCAAATTTCCTTATTGTCACTCTTCTGTTAGAGAGTTGCAAATAAATAATTGAAAGATAAAAAAAAAAGTTATAAAATTGAATACTTTTAAAAATTAAATTTAAAAGGTCCGAGGACGGAGTGTAATAACTATCGCGGAATATCACTCCTCCCGGTTTGTTATAAAATATTCTCGTTGATACTAATTAGTCGAATCACGGAATATGCCGAGGAAATTATCGGAGACTACCAATGTTGTTTTAGACGGAACCGATCAACTATCGATCAAATATTTTCCTTACGGCAAATATTAGAAAAAAAATTAGAATTCAACAGTGTAGTTCATCAGCTTTTTGTGGATTTCAAAAAGGCTTATGATTCCATTGATGGCCAGACACTGTATAATATTTTGATTGAGCGGGGAATACCGAAGAAGTTAGTAAATCTAGTAGGGATGTGCATGACCGAAACATTCAATAAAGTTAGAATTGGTAATTATTTTTCGGAGAAATTTGAAGTTTGCTCGGGGTTAAAACAAGGCGATTCTCATTCACCTGTCCTATTTAATTTAGCACTAGAGTATGTCATTTGAAAGGTAATGCGTACCGAAAGGGGTTTAGATCTGGGTGGTAAAATATCCGTGCTCGGGTTTGCGGATGATTTGGTATTATTAAGTGAGAACGCGAAAACTATAAAACGGAATACAACAACGTTGATGACAGCTGGGAAAGAGGTTGGCCTCAAAATAAATACGGATAAGACGAAATATATGGTTAGCAATAGAAACAGAGGCGATTTTGAGGATATAGATATAGGAGAAAATAGGTTTGAACACGTTGAGAAATTTAAGTATTTGGAGTCTGTGATTACTAGAAAAAACGAAATTCAAGAGGAAATAAAGGCGCGGTTAAAGGCGGGAAATGCTTGTTATTTTTCGGTATCAACATTACTTAGGTCGCGCATTTTGTCCAGAAACTTAAAACTTGGAATATACAAAACTATTATCTTGCCTACAGTTCTGTATTGGTGTGAAACGTGGCCGCTAAGCTTGAAGGATGACAACGCCTTAAGGTATTCGAGAATAAAGTACTGCGTAAAATATTTGTTCCGAAAATGGATGAGTCAACTGGAGAATTTAGGAGATTACACAACGCGGAATTGCGGAGCATGCACCCTGTTAATATAATCGAAGTGATATCATCGCGACGATTGAAATGGGCTTGCAAAGTTGTTGGGCTCAGTAACGAACGAATTCCTAAAAAGTTAATAAACGCTGAGCCGACTGGTAAACGTCCGAGGGGTAGACCGAAACGTAGGTGGGAGGATAGTATTAAGAGTGATCTAATGAATTTGGGTCTGGACGGTAGTCGGTGGACCGAGATTTGTAGACAGCGATTAGTGGTATCGGCATCGAACCTCCGGGTTCGTTTAGCCTTTTATTATTATTAATATTTTTAAATCGAAAAAAAGATTATTGCTTATTTTCACATTCAAGATTGTTTTCAAAAATGTTTTGTAAGATTTAGTTTTTTATATGTCTATAAAACATTATATCTCTAATATAGGTGATATAAAATAGATAAGCATGGGATAATAGCCAAATTTTCAAAACCTAACAAACTAATAATATATTTATTGACAATAGTAATATTATATAAGCTAACAAAAAATATATCCTGGTAATGGGGACATACACCCGAAACATAGACATTATTATGTTTTAAACTTAATTAAGAATGATATTGGAGATTCATAATTGTTTTATTCTTTATTATTTTATTGCTACATACATTTATATCTTCGAACCACTAAATTCCATTTCTATTCCAAGGTCTATTCAAAGGGCTTTAATAATGAACATTTTCATGTACTTAAGGTAGATGGATTCAAAGAAACTAAAAGGAAGAATGTTATAATTGTTAATTGAAAAATTAACAGGAATTATCCCAATAAAATATTCGTATTAATATGAATGGAAAAATGTTCTAATTTTATTCTTATTACTTATTAAATCAAAAAGAGTACTTAATACCAATTGCAATAATTAAATTGCAAAATGCAAATTGAAATAATTGATCATTGGATAAGCCATTATTGAATACAGTCGGACTTGTCAATTAAAATTAATTATTAATCAATGAATATAATCCTCAAGTTGTATAAATTAAGCTTATTCAATGCAAAATACATACATTATAATAAAAAAAAACGATAATCACTTTTATTTGTAACTCGATTTCAAGTATACTTTAAATTGATACATTTTTATTCTTATTTTTTTATGGATAAGTAAATTAATTCATTCAAATAAATAACATGATTCACTCATGTATCTATTTATTTTGGTTTATTATTTTCAATAACAAACCTTTGGAATCTTTCCAAAAGTATATTATACGTCTATATAATACTATGATTTCCAGAAATTTGTTTCCTACCTGGGAAAATATTTTTCCCTTTTTCTCCTTTAATTAATTATCAAATTCTTTCATAGTTTATATTTATGCATTTTTCATTACTACGAACGATTAGAGAAGGTTAATTATTGCCAATAAATAAAATTAAAAAAAAAGAAATCAAACATAAAATTATTCATGAGAAGCCATTTTAAAAATTCGCCAATTAAATCCTGTCGAACAACTCCAAAGAGTATAAGACCTGGCTGATATTAAAGGCAATTTAATTGTACATTGATATAACTAGTTTGATAAAAATCGTTAGAGCTTTTTTCGAGAAAATTGTAAAAATGTGTGAAATCAATAAAGTGGCACTTTCGGCACGTCGATTTTGGTGAAAATGTTGCTGTAACTTCTCTGGCAATTTGAGTTTCGAACAGCTTCTTGTTTTTGAGCTGGACGTCACACACACGGTCATTTGGATTCAGAATATCCTAAAACGTGAATTTCCGTTGAAAACTCTTATTCGAAATTTGTCACGATCGCAATAATTTCGCTAACAATATATTTATAATTAAGCTTAACTATGGTTTACATTTATGAAAAATGTACAGTTCACACAGTAAAGCTTTGAGTCAATAAGGAATACCGACCAGTACCTCAATAGTCATAGGAAATTATAATAGGAGTAGTAAGATAAAAGCTCTTCTAGTCTCAATATGACAATCCCTAGTTCATTGCATTTACTGTAACACATTACTGAACGACAAGTATGTAAACCTATATATATATATATATATATATATATATATATATATATATATATATATATATATATATATATATATAATTCAAATGCGACTCACACTCACTACGGTTCTTAAACAAATAAAAAAATAAAAACACAGTTCTGAGAAGGATGAAGGCCTTTTTATAAAAGAGCGCTGGCATTCTAAGTATCTTTATCTAATGTTTGTTCTACCTTGTAACTGTTTGCCGTTAGTAAGCCTTATACAAATGCGCGCTAACAAGTAATCAGGGCGAGTCATGTAGATTTCGTGATAGCCATCTTACATGTGGTTTATAATCCTTTTGCAATAAACTTAGGTTTCGATAAACTAGAAGAGAAGGGATCATGGTTTCGCTATTTATATATATTTCTATTCACGTAAATAGTGATATGATATATATTTGCCCGGTTTTAATAAACTCGTTATCCTGATTTTTCAGAGAGACAATTTGCCTGAAAAATTATCATTTCCTGGTAAATCACATTAGATGAGGATGAAAATATAAGTGTTATGTTGTATCTTTGAATTATATATCTCATAATCCTTTTGATTTTCTTTTTTAACTCGGAAGGAAAAAGTAAGGAAAGAAACAAAAATAAGAAGAAGAAGAAATGGACAAAAATAAAACAAAGAAAAAAAATGTAAGAATGTAACTGGAAGATTCCAAAAACAAAGCCTGAATTCGCTCAAATACCAGTAAATTACTACTCAGCCAACGTTTCACCAATTCAGACATCATAAAGAAACAAAAAGACAAAATCACAAATCTGCATACCAAAGATAGCACATCTCACATCAACAGACTGATCAGCTGCAGACAGAACATCAATCCATGATATTTTAACACATGGCTGATGACGTGAGATAAGCAGTCTCCGGTCAGCATTTATGTTATATTTTTTTAACATTTGAATTGTTGACTGGAGCAACACTGGATACGACTTTTTTCACAATTACTTTTTTTTTTGGTGGAAAGTCTTCAAAATATTCGATTGACGCTATCTATCAGATAGTTTGAAAACTTAACGCTTAAAATTCAGAGACACAACAGCAAACGTTATTAAACCAAAAAAAGTAATTGTGAAATAATTCACTTCCAACGTTCCTCCTCACAACAATTTATTTAACTGATATTTCTGTCCTTATATCGAAATCAACCATATTCTTCAGATGGATACCGTACTCTATCTTGGACGTATCTTCGACATAAGGATGGCAAAATGCTAAAATGAAATGAAAAATCCCTGACAAAATACTTAAATTACTTTGCTCACTGCTTTCCAAAATGAAACTAAGATAGAAACTACACATATACACTTACAATGGCGGATCTAGACCGTGCGGGACCGTGGGCGGTACGATTTTGTTGAGTTCTGGGCGATACGATACTGCGGGGCCCCTTGATACTGGTAAACGTAAAGGTGGGGGGAACGAGTCCGGAAAATGGCCAATTTATATTTATTTTTATTTATAGGCCCTATGGAATAAATAGGCCAAGTGGAAGGGAGGGCCCGGTGGCCCTTCCCGGGAATAATTTAAAACGTTTGAGACAAAATGGCACATTTTATACCATTTGAGCATTTTAAATTGACTATAAAAAATCATGTATTCAGGGAATAATTATACATTTTAATTCAATTTTTTTTTTTTTTTTGTTTAAAAGCAAATTTGTGTAATTCGAATTTTATTTTGGTTGAGCATGGAGTCCCGCGATTAGACAGTCAGGTGATAGGCACTACCATATAAACTGCAGTCGTCTGTATTTGAATGTTCTATTATATAATGTTTGTTAATTGCGCGGGGCCTCGCGCGCAATCTTTAATGCGAACTATAAATTTGTCTGTAATGTATAAGTAATTTATTTAGATTTTCCTTGAAGACCCCCTCGCCCCTCCCCTCTGTATCCGCTACTGTACACATACTTACTTAAACCAATGTGGACATACTCGACACATATATACGGTATAGGAAAAACGGTGCACTTAAACACACTTTCCAATCAAAAATATTACGACTCATACATATGCACCATGGTAAGCGACAAACTAAACCCTATGTACTGAGCAACACCTACCAACAGTAGCCGACCACACATGGACTCTTTATCGACGATATTAAACTAACTTGCACGGGCATATAAACATACTGATAAGAATGTTTATCCACGAATACGAGGGATAAACCAAAAAGGCACTGGATGAGAGATCTTCGTTAACCAGCTAAGGAAACTGAATCAAGTCAGCGAAAAGGTTCTGCTGGGTATTATCCTTCCCCATATCGGACATGTCAGGTTACAGGTGCAAATTATTATTTGAAGCAAAAAAATATTACAAGAATTAAATTAATAGTATTCCATTAATTATTAAATAATAATAATATTTTTATTATTTATTAAATAATAATAATTTTAAATAATATTAAAAAATTAAACATTTTTATAAATACTATTACCTCCATTTTTACTTTAATGTTAAAGTTTTATTAACAATTTGCTATACCTTCATAATTTTCGGCGATTATACCCCCAGCCAAGCCTGCTGGATTTTTTAAAAATCTCGTTTCGGTATTTCTGTTAATAGAAAATACCAACAACGCTATTTGGGAAAAACATCTGGCCTACAACGCGTTAAGGGTGTTTTGTATTTGCGCAAAAACCGAAAAGGCCCAAAAGTTCTTTCTTTCATGACGAGGATTTCACAAAAGGTTGTTCAATATCGATGGAAGAGATAACTTTCTTTTTGATATTCATTAACATCCAAAAGTAATGCTCCGTAACTCTTCTGGGTGAGTTATTCGCCAAACTGAACCAATGCTGAAGAAAATGAATTTACAAATTTCGTAATAAAATCAAATATAGTAATTTATGTATTTAATTTCATTTTTTATTAGATATTATTAGATAGACAAATCGACTCAATAACAAAATCGCTTTTAATTTTAATACGTTAATTTCAGAAATTAGGACATAACAGTTGAGGTTTGCAATGAATGGCTAATTCATAGGTAGATTAGTCTACTTATAAGCAAAACCAGTGATCCTGTGAAATTACACAAGTTTTCTTACAGCTAAATTTCAAGTAAGATGAATTCGGCCATTAGAATCGAAGCCAATTCAGTTTTTGCACAACTGATTAATATTTAAATGCTTCCTAGACTAATATTGTCCAGATCGCGCTGTGGGTATTTTGGTTTGTCAATGTCTCGTTGAAGACAAAAAATTTCGGCGAATCAGCGTAATGCATATATATATATATATATATATATATATATATATATATATATATATATATATATATATATATATATATATATTCACATATAAGTCGAACTGAGAACATCGTCTTTTATAAAGTGAGTTAAAAATAAAAAAAAAATCAGCCAGTTCTCGATGATACTATGATAGAGTGGTGTTGCAAATGTACCTTTCAAGTTATTTTTTTTTTTTTACTGTAGCAATAAATAAGATAAGCTTATTTGAAAATCTTGGGAAAAAAATAATACATTATATAATTAAAAAATCATTATTATATGTTATCATTATTAATACTCATTAAATGATTAGTGACGATTTTATTTTCAGCAATTTATTCCATTTGGCAATTCTTATCTCTTGTTATTACCCATTTATTTTTTAGCCTACAGAAGCAAACATGTTACTTAACTAAATAAAAATTAAGGCCTTATCTGCCATCTCTTATTATATGATCCTATCTTTAAATAATTTAATAATTGAGTAAAAGAAATAAAATAAAGGGTAAGAAGAAAAAAAGAAAATAGATGCCACTTTTTTTTAAATAGATCATAATGAAAATGTGCATTCTTCCGGAGCGTTAGAATGCGGAAAAACGCGAGAGTCAAGAAATATTACACATTGAAGTTATATTAGTACAGTACAACTATAAACATGTTTTTAACCACATTCTGACGTCATGGAATAATGCATCTTTTCATTCTGATCAATTTATAACAAAATGAGAGACCTGGTTTTTTACCCCTATTTCTCAAATAATCACACAATAATCATTGATGCCTTTAGTATTAAAAAAAAATTAATTTCCATTTCATTATATACATTGATGATTAGATTGAATCCCGAGCTATTTTTAAAATTTAAAAATAAAGAAAATTTAAAATTTTATTAATTATCTATTTGAATAGTAAAATACAATTTTCGATTGAATTAAAATTGGTGTTAAATTACCAGTACTAGAAAAATATTGAATGTGTAAATCATTAAAAATTCAGGTCATTATAGTATTGCATGCAGTTATTATTATTTATTTATTTATTTGTATTCGGGAAAATTCTCATACATATATATTCGAACTTAAAAAGATTTTGTAATGCGGTTTCTCAACCATATCCACCATTTCCAACACTCCAAGAGGAGGAAGAATCTGGGAGAAATCTGATAGATTAATAAAAAAAATCGTTATCATATTAAATTATATTTTTATTATCAAATAACGTACCTATGACCCTGAGGGATTGAGGCTGAAGGATTAAATTGATTAATGAGCACAAGGCATTACATAGGATTACGATTGTTGAAATATATTTCATGATTAATGCTCAACCTAAACTATATTCATTCAAATTGGAATCCGTGCAGTGCTCTTTGGTCGACCCAATAAATACACCAAAGAGAAAAGGATATTTTACAAGTCACATTTGCTGAGTCACTTAAAAATTATCATCACACAAATAACGGGACTCAGTGTTTGTTGTATTTTTCGACGCCAGCGTTCCATTTATCTAAGGCGAACATGGTCCATAACTCAACGGCCGCCATGTCAGCAGAAAAATTCCGACTATTCCCAATTTGTACACAAATCCGGCCCACATACTACTTTTGGGTTTAAAAAAGAAAAAAAAACTTTCGATAAGGTTCGGCTGACCGTGTTTTACAGCAATAGTGTTGACGGTATTTCGGATCTTGGACACCAATGTTTAGTTTTGCAACAATTGAGCTATCCAAACTATGAATAATTCAAATGTTTTGTATTTCAGTTGAATACACTAATAAATATAATACATAAATTTATAAAATCGATTATCTATTTTATCAGTAATAAAACGATCATAAAATTTGCATACTATATATTTTAAGTTGAATGGTTTTTAAAGCATTATCAAATTGATTTATCATAACCACGAAATCTACTTACGACATTAGATTCAAACAAGAATATTTTTCTCCGATCGAGTGGGTGAAGTATGGATTTCCTTAAAAAAACTTTTCACTTCATGCGATTTATTTTTTTTTTTTATGGTTTTTGACTTGTTTCGTTCATTATATTAGCTGAATGTCGCTTATCCATTTTACAAATCTTAGAATAATCACGCATATAAGTCTGTTCATGTAAAATTTACTCTTTTAATTTTCAAGTTAAATTATTAAACGCTGAAAATTATTACATTATGGTTTATCATTTTCAAATAATTCTATATCCCCCAAAAAATTTGATTTTCTACATTTTTTTCTAAGCCCTTGGTATAATAAAAATTCCAAAACCTTGTACATATTTTCTCTATATCCATAAATGGCTGAGATATGGGTGTATAAAACCTCTAATCGGCCGCCATTTCGGATTTTTTTTTTTAAATCTGGGTAGTAGTCTCGGAGAAAGGTGGCAGACGGAGAAGAGGTTATTTTGGTTTTGGTTTATTAATTTTTTTTTTTTTTTTTTTTTGTCGGTTACATTGGTTCTTTGTTAAAAATAATATATCAATAGATTTTGAGATGTTTTTAACAAAAATGTTATCACTTTTAATCTAGCTAATATCAAGAATCAGAATTCCAGGCCTATCTAGCCTGAATATACTTTTAATAATAATTTGATCATAAAGAAATACTTTTCTACATAGTTAGTGGTAATTATTATTTTCCTTATTACCATTAATTGATTTGAGAAACTCCATAAATAAAGCAAATTTAAATATCCTTTGGCCTGTACTGTTTTTTGTTTTTTTCTCCGAAAATTTGGCCTCTATGGCTTATTGTGGTTTTTCAAATCACCGATTTATATATTATATAAATGTAGTACACGGAAGATGAAAAAGTACTCTTCCATCAGAAATAGATACAAGAAATAATTGAAGGCTGGTGAGAAGGAAATGGCAATGTCCTTGATTGAATAAAAAAAAGAAACAATTAAAAAAAAAAATCGTCTAAGGAAGACAAAAAAAAACCGCTGATGCCGCCCAGTTAGGATTGGCGCGTTATCAGCTGCAAGGATAAGGAGGCGATGTCATCAGCACTGCAAACTTGATCTGATATTCATTCCCGTTGATAACTAGATATCAATATTCCCTATATAGCAATGGCGTATATTCATACAACTGTGATATTTTAAAGGTCATATTGCTAAAAAAATATTTTTAACTTGTAGATATTAGGGTATTTTTCACATGACTTGTAATATCGATTTACTATTTATATTATCGATTTTTACTATAAAAATATAAATAATTTAACAAATTTGGAAAATATTCTATGTGCTTACTGATTGTGTAAACACTAGTTAATGATAAAACCACGCTTATATTTCCTAATTATATTTAATTATTAAATAATAAACCTGAAAAAAATTATAATAAATAACAGAATAAGTTAGATTATCAATAAAGAAGGATTAATAATGACTTTTGTTTTCTAAACTCCCTTCGTCTCTTCTTTTGTTATGCTTCTTATAATGCTCATTATAAGACTATAACCATATTGCATTTTAAAGCCTTTTTATTCTTATACATCAACATAGGTTTAGATGACAAAATCAAATTTTTAAACAATTTCGTTCTTTGCCACTTTTTCGATTTACCTCAAGGTTTACGAACAAACAGCAGATTCATCACACATTCAAAATTTGTATACTCCATTACTACTTATTTCACAAAAAGACGAACTGGCTAATGTTTCAAACTTTTAACTGGTTTAATTAATATTGTACAGAGGCATTATCTGAGAGTGACCCCTTGTTGAAAGTAATTTAATAACCTACTATGTTTATACCACTCCATTTTTTGATGAAACGCTCCGTTCCAGGAATGCCCATGGGGAGGGGGGACGAAAAGTAGCCTTTTTGGGATTTTCCACGGGGAGGAGGGCGACTGTTTGAAGAAGAAATAGAAAAAAAACCACGCTAAAGCTAAAATTTTATAAATGCTGGTCCAAATAAACTAGGACAAAAATTAGAAAAAAAGCAGGCGAAAGCTAAAGTTTTATAAGTGCTTGTTGTAGACGAAAATGTTGGTGCATTGTAGTTTTTTGGGTCTCTGAACTTGAATCTGAGGTTTTCTGACAGATATTTTTCTCGGAACCATGGTTTTCCATCTATATCTTGGAAACTATTGTTTTATTCAAACAAGACTACGATACCAAATTAAAGTAGACAAACTGTTTTACACTTTATGTCCATAAAATATTTCTCTACTATCAGCCTCTAAGCCGCTATGGCCCGCTGAAAATGAGGCCAAATAGTTGCTAAAACGCAATTTAAGGCTCTTCACATCCGATTTTTATCAAAACTATCCATGGTTAGGCTGCTTATTATCGTACGTGATATTAATCTTCATACAATACGCATAAAAATACATAAAATGCATATTAATATTTGGTGTATCTGTACATGCAGAGGCCCAACAAATATCTTGTTTACGAGTTCGTCAGTAAAAAAAAAATGTCGCCAAGAAAGCCACCCAACGTTCATTACACTCTCCAATTCATACAACCAAATTTTTTATAATCATATCATGTTATAACATGTTACAAGTGGCTGTGAGATAATTCCGTCCTCTTCGATAATATAATTCGATGTTTGTGAAAACACTTTCCAAAAACTACGATCTTGCTACAATTTAGAGTGTTTTCCAAAAATCACAAGCTACTTACCAGAGCATAGAACAAGCAGAGAAACGTTTCCTGGTTTCATTTTATGGGTATGGGCGGTATGCAGAAGGTCTTGCGTCCCACAATACATCAAAAGATAATTATTAAATTATGAGAAGGAGAAAAAAAGAAAATTATGTTAGAAGAAAAAAGGGGTTAGGAGACTATTTTTCCTTCAAAACTTAAACTTAATTTTTAAAATTGTAATTTTTAAAAACTTAAATTTAAAATATTAGCAGATCAATGCCATTATTAAAAAAATCAACAATTTTAACGAACAGAAATATTTTGCGTTAAGTAAACATTTTTACCCGGCAGAAACGATATCCTTTCTCACTAGATCATTGATCACGAGGTCATTCTCACATGAACTTCTACATCATTGGCGAACATGTGCTGAAACCCTGAAATTTAAACGAGCTGAATTCTGCTCCAGAAAGCACCAAATAGCCGAATTCTCTTCACATTTTTAACAAATTTCTGGAAATATTATAACGATATATATATTATAACTGGATATATTATAAGCTAATATTATATTATAAGCTAAACTCTGCTCCTGAAAGATTCAAAACCTTAACTATCCCCCTCCCCCTGATTATGAAAACTATAACGAGCTGAATTCTTCCCCATAAATCTTCAAAACAACCAACTTTTCATCCTATCATTAAAAATTCTCTTGAAACGGGTAAACATTAAAGGCTAAACATTCTCCTCTAGAAAATGTAAGTCTTCGTGCGTTTTTCATCAACTTTCTTGGAAAAAAGTGTCATAGCCAGCCGAATTCTGCTCCAAAAAGTTAATATTCCAATTTCTTTTTTAAGTTTTCTTAAAAGGGTTGAAATTATAAAGAGTTAAATTATACTCCAGAAATTTACAAAACGCATATTCTCGTCCTACTGAAAAAAAATGTCTTGAAATTTGTGATATTTTAATTAGAGGAATTCTGCTCTAAAAGGCCACAACACACTCAAATTTGCGTCCGATACTTAAACATTGTTTTGAATATGCGAAATTACGAATTACCTATATTTCGGATATATCAACTATATTTTTCTAAGACTGGTCCTCCCTCTGAAGAAATACCGTATTATATGACTAAAGTGGGAGGACTGCACCCTTTTTGAAAAAACTCAAATTCGTATCGCACAAGAGGTCAGCGTTCAGAGCCTCGTCCAAAGTAGCAGAACTACCACCCTCAACAGCTGTAAGCACTCATCACAGTTTCAGAGTGTACCAAAAGGTTCAATAATGTATAGCGGTGGAGAAACATGCGGAAGGGTATGGTTGGAAGGGAACCAGAACAGATCTTGAACCAATCACCACTGATTTCTCTGCATTACTGGAGCTGGTGACATGCAGGTGCTCCACTACCTGCTCAAGAAACTGTGGCTGGAGATAAGCAGGCCTTGGTTCTTGGAGAAATGTGTTGGTGGACAGAGACGAATACGATTTCATCGACATGGACTTTCAGATGGAGCTTGGTTTCGACTTCTTTCTCTCTAAATTACTTCAGACAGATTGACCTCTTCAAATATATTGATCCCCACATGTGGTGTTTCGGAGACAGCTGAGCATGTGATCACGACCTAGATCACATTTCAAACATTAAGATGATGAGAACCGCGAGAATCTACGTTCTCACTGAGGAAGAATTTCCTCGGTTAGTGAATGAAGTACATTTCCCGAGGTTAAATGAATTCATATATGAGGTAGGCAAGGTGGGACTACCTCACTACATTCCATGTAATAGAAATTGAGATATTGGCAAAAAAACAAATACAAAATTTTGAAGTATTTCAAGGTTCCGTTCAAAATATCTGTCAGCAAAGCTAAGATACGTGTTCAGTGACAAAATAAACAGGGGTGAACCAAAATTTACGACTACAACAAAATTTTCCTATATTTTCCCACACATTGGATTATGAAATAAAAATGAAAATAATGTAATATGAACATAAATAATAATAATAAGGGATTCACATTAAAGAGCAGTAGTGGTAAGTTTGGAGGAGGGGGGGGTGTCGTTGACTCAAGGGAGGCGGGCATCTCGGATCCGTTCTGTCGGTAAATGGGGATTCTCCTGGAAAAGGGTCTTTCAGTTTGCCAGATTTTTTTTTTTGAGTTTTTGGCGTTTTGTGCGCAAAAGGCGCATCCGATCGAAAAATGCCCCAGATATGATTTAGTCTAATAATTTTAATCTCATTAAGGATCCGTCAGTATTTCAATAACGGTTTGTCCGATTGGACCAAAGTTGAAAAAAAAATACGAATTGTTTTATATCTATGTTGACTAATTCTCAAAAATAATCGTGGCGGTAGATGCTCGAGGTCATGTACCGTTTTCGCGGAGAACTCATTTCAAGATTATATGCCATCTCAATTATATTTTGTCCAAATTTCAAATTAATATCTCAAAAAAACAATGAGAAAGAGCTGTTTGAAGTTTACTTATCTTGGGGTAGTTCCACATATAACCAACAACTCCTCGTGGTTTGTTTAGTTTTTCTCAACATTTGCGTTAGGTGTTTGCTAAAATATGAGTTATTCTGTTACAAATGGATCTGTGGGAAGTAGTAGAAGACGGAAGAGACCTTGTAGAAAGAAAGATGTTAGTGGCAAAAACCTAAAGGTCTTCGAAAAGGTGATATGTTTGTCAATTAAAAATGCGTAATGATGAGATATAAAAGTGAAGACATCTGTTGCTGCAAAACTTATACTCCACATGTCTTCTCCAGATTAGTTCAGGAAACCTGAGATCTCCAATGAAGGAGAAATATTTCGACTTATTCGAAAATTACCCATCCTGGAGTTGCTGCAAAGAAAATGAAAGGCATGTTGTTTCTAGATAGTTAAAGATAAAATATTTGATAGCGGTATTTATGTAAATCTCAAAATGAAAAATGGAAATATACTAAGATTTATCACTATAAATCATAGGATCCACCACCCATCGCTTCTAATTTTATTTCATAATCTTTTTAATTTTTTTCATTTACGTCAACATGACCAATCGCGGTGTCCTCTGAGATCAGTTAGCAGCAGCGGAAGTTGGTAATAGAGCCCCTAAGAAGCGACAGTAAAGCATCCACTTCCGGTCTGTGATTTAGTGCAAACAGGCCACGGCGCATCTTGCACAATCCTTCTCTTGTGCAATTTGCAGATTAAGGATGATAAAGTTACGTAATCCTTCAAGTGAAGTATTACAGAATTGCGAATTAACTACATCTTCGCAGTTCTAAAATTTTCCCAACCATGTTTGTCAACATGATCGAACATGCACAGTGAATAGGGGCCATATTTAAAAATAACAACAACAACACAAATCCTTCACAAAATAAACAAATCAGCGGTTATAAGCCAGGGAATGCTAGCAACAGTTTTTTTGACACCATGAATATTGCACTTAGCTATTCGATCAATTAAAACATCTTCAGAAATTGATATTTAATGAAAATTATTTAATACTTTTTCTCTCTGATAAAACTACCAGACAAATAAGCAATTATCACCGAAGTTCGTCAAAATTTATTTTTTTATTTATTTAAAAGCAATTATATTAAATTCTCTCTGCCCTTATGTCATTGCGTGGTACAAACATTTTAATAAAAACAAATTAACCAGTAAAAGTTATAATCATGCACGACCCTCTCATAGGTTCAGTGAGGAAAGGAGGGGGAATCTCAATTAAGGAAAATCAAATAACATACGGACAAGTTCATATGCTTTTTAAATTAAATTAATTTAAATGATTTTTTGATCAACAACTTTATTATGGCTGTTCATTTTATTTTGATGAAATGATTTTGTTAAGAAATGAGGCCACAGGGGAAAAATAAATAAATTCACAAGCCGTTAAACTAGGAAACTATGTAATATTTAATATTTAATATTTAATATTTAATCAAACTGTTTATAAAATAATAATATAACCTTCATATTTCCCTATTTCAATACCAAATTAAAATCTATTAATGGCGGATTAGCACGATTTTGGTAATCTATCAAATACATATATTAACAATTTGTTTAATGTTAAGAATATTAATATATAAATGTAAAATACATTTTTATAATTGAATTGTAAATTTCGAAAAGGTCTCATTTCGGATTTTATTGAAATATAATAGTTTATAGTTTTTGCGTTTATGTGCTCATATAGACCGATATTTTATGAGCGATAACATCTGATATTTGGTGCATGAAGACAATAAAATATGTTCAAATAAGTCAAATGGATCAACAAAAATTTAATTTTTTTGTTTCTCCTGGAAACTGTTAATTTTCAGAGATGAGCCCTTTTTGAAATTCATAGCTTAATTGTGTAAGACATTTGACAGCAAATATTAATGAAATGACCAGATCCGATATCGCTATGCGATTAAAAGAACGTCACATTCAAATAATAATTTAATCATGTAATCTGTATATATCTAATCCATTTTATTATATTAAAAAAATAACCAGGGTTCAATGCCACCGATCAATATCACGCACGCGAAGACTAATTAAGATTAATTAACATTATATACTTTTCGTTCAGACGTATGTTGCATTATCCTACCTTCAGTCGCTCTTTTAATGAATGATTAATAACAGAAAGAGTCTGTAAAACCACAGAACTCAACCTGAAACTACCACACTTAATAGTTCATCAAAGGAATCTCTGTCCAACGAATTATCCATTATGCTATCGCTATAATTGTGGTCTATAAAATTAAGGGTTAGAATTGTTATATTCGGGGGTAGTTTTATTGAAATTTTTTTTTCAACTCAGCCTTTTTTTTTTAAATCGGAAATTATAACAGAATATTAACTGTAATTATGGGTATTACCAAACAAATAAATAAGTAGTTCAAACGGGTACAATCTGATCCTTTAATACACGAATGAATAATAGAACCTAAATGCTCTGTGGCTCTCTCAGTACATTCCATCACAACCAAATGGAGTGCAAACAGCTTCTTTTAAGGATGATTCAGTAATTTACTAAAAATAATCTGGCTCAGTAAAATATCTCAGCTCAGAAGGATGTAGGGAGAGAGGGGGTGGAGGCCAATGGATACACTAAGAAAAAAATTTCTGATTCAGTAAAAAAACAAAAAAACAACATAATTAATGGCGGAAGAAAATCAATTTTCATAAAAAAAAAAAAAAAAAAAATAGATATTCACGAATCCCGAATTCATGAGTAAAAAGATTCTTTTAAACGGGCCATCTCTTACATGGCCCAGGTATTATATTTATTGTTTTATAATCGAATAGGCTGTTGTACTACCTTGCTCTCTGTTGTACAATTTTTTTTAAAAGCTGCTTACCTGTTCTTTGTAACAGGATCACACTAAGCCCGGTCGATCGAGAAACACCAGGAAGACTTTTATTATAGATACGATCCGCCTTTTGGCACTTTTATTTAGTAAATCATTGATTTCTTGTTGAGAATAAACTGATAAATACTGCATTAATTATATGCCATGCTTTAAAAAGCCGTAAGCGAACCGGTTTTAAGTGTGATCTCACCGGAGAGCCTTCTGATGAACAATGTTGGTTTTCCGTTCCCCTGGGGCATTGAAGGAAACCTGTTGGATCAGCTGGCACTCAACGTAAAGTTAAGTAAAATTACTCGATTCTTATCCCACAAAGTCTTAAACGACAAATTAAACATAGCTTCGTGACCTACTATACATTTATCCGATGGCCGGTTGTTGTACGCTTAAGAAAGTAACAACTAAGTAGCGATAGATTCCCTCAATTGGAATTGAGCCCGTTGATCTGTCTTTTCGATAAATAAAATAAAAACAAATCAAATTTTAATATGTTCTACTGTCTCGATTGCGGATAACAGTTTTATGTTGCTAAAATGGTTTTCGCGACTCTAAATAACAAAAATAAAAAATTTAGTCTAAATTTCTTTAGACAGTTTATCAATGAAATGCGAACAAAATATCTAGGATTTTTGATCCTCTACCATTTTGTGTCAAGCTGTTGGATTGCTAGTAGATATAGCTTAAAACTATCTTAGGGCTCTTTAGAACAACGGTCAAAAGGGGTTCGACGAAATCAGCTCAGCCATTTTCCCGTGGTGATGAGACAAAAAAAAATCTAGCAGACAGATAACAATTTATACGTATTATTTTATTTATAAGATTATATACGTCGCAGATTGAAAATTTATTGTAAATATAACCTTGAAACGTCAGTTCGCAAATAATACTTTTAAGATAAAATAGTAATGTTAATTTACATTTCAGATACTGATAATGAAGATGAGACGATGTCCAAGGATTTGGCATGCGGCCTTGAGTTGTTGTTAGGTGGCTTTGTCAGTGTTCCTATAGCTGATATCATTACAACAGTCTAGGAATGTTTGTTCCTTGCGTTCCAGGCTTGAGAGCCTGTACCACATGAAGGGAGGGTATCTCAGGCTGTCAACCTAATCTGCCCAAAATGGAATAGTTACCATTTTGAGCCAGCACATAAAAATCAAAGAATTATCTATCGACGAAGCAACCAATTTTGTCGCGGATGGTAAATATTTAAATTAAAAGCTGATCCAATGAGCACATAGCTTACACAAAGTTCCACATGGGAAGGATTGCGGTCAAGGCTAGAAAGGAAGATGCTAGACATTAATAGATGTGGAGCAGCTCTACTTGAGAATCATAAACAAGGAAACGAATGCGCAGACACGAAGCAACATATCGATTACGTTCGAAGTTCGACCGGGAGTATCTATGCCCTCCGACCTCCGGGAGCTACGCCAAGGTGTTGCTAAGGTCGACGGAGGTCATGTTGTGTACCCAGTAGGGTGCCTTTAGACAAGGGAGGGCAAATATTTACCTTGGGGTTGTAGACTAAGTTTGTTTGACTTAGTTTCGGGTTTCGTTTGTGTAACAATTCGTCCTTGGTAAATTTTTGTGCATGGATTCAAGGCTTCGTTACATAGTTCGTTATAAACTTTATTTTTGGATCAATCTCTGTCCTGTTAAATCTCTTCATTAGTTAAATCAATTTCGCCAAATTTGATTTCTCTATAGCCACAATTTTCTTTGAAAGTAATTTAAAATTAAGTTATGTCCAACTACTATTATTTTAGCGAAGTTCCGGTTGTACCACATCCCAGCACAATGTGATTCATTTTTTCCATTGTTAGTTGGGATTGATGGTAGTTTTCTTCCAAGAGATTTACTACAATTCAAGATAGATAATGTAGAGGTGTTAAGGATGTCAAGAAAAATGCATGACTTGTCTACCTGGAAGCTACAAGAAACAGAAAAAATTCTTTATAGCTGTATAATATATTCATTAATCAGTTGACATCCGCATGATGGTATAGAAGGATTAAATTATTTTCCCCTTCTATAAATTTGTTTTATTGAAAATTAGTTTCGAATGTTATACATTCATCCTCAGTTCTAAAAACACACAAAAAATTCAAAAACAAGCACCAACTACTATCTACCAACTATATTTTAAATTGCTTATTTTTGAATTTTTTGTGTGTTTTTAGAACTAAGGATGAATGTATAACATTCGAAAGTAGTTTTCAATAAAACAAATTTATAGAAGTGGCAAATAATTTATCAATCCCTAATACATTCATTAAGGCGAATAACTACAAGAAATGAACCTGTCTTACAGGTAAGTATGTAAAATAAGGTCTATTTCATCTATAATTATGACTATAAGTATTGTATTGTATTATACAATAATGTTATTATAATTTCATCTATAATTATGAATGTTAAGGGTGTGATAAATAAAAATAAAGCACAAGGAAATTTATTATTGTGCAATCTGCGCCGATGTTTCGGCCTACATTGTAGACTTTGCAAAGGGTCACAAAAACAAGATGGGAGTAATATAAGAATATAGCTCTGTCAAAATAAATAATTTTTGTGGAAATGCATAAAATATAGAGCAAAAGCAAAAAGGTAATGAGTGGTTTCTATCGCAACACCATGGATTACTAAGATGGTTAGTGAAATGGTACTAGTAGATTAAATCCGCTGTTAACAATTTCTACATAATTATTTATTTACTGTTGCCTGAGGTGATTAAATAGTTGGTTAACTAAATTGATTGATTCATTAAACTATCGCAGGATTTCAGTGGATTACTAAGATTTATTTTAAGCGGACCCTTACGGATTATCAATGTGGATTTAGACCAAACAGAGGCACATCAGACCAGATCTTTGTGTTAAGGCAATTCCTCGAAAAGTGCTATGAGCTGAATACTGACGCCCATGTGCTCTTTATCGACTTTAAGCAGGCCTATGATCGGGTTAACAGAATCCAACTATTCAATGCCTTAAAAGTTGTTAATGTAAAACTAAAAACTAAAACTAATTAATTTGACGAAAATGAAAATGTTCCGAACCCGAGCCAGTGTACTCGTTGGTAGCATAATAAGCAGAAGGATACAGTTTACATCTGGAGTAAGTAAATATTTTCATATTAAACATTAAGAATAAATAACCGGTTTTGCTTTTGTTAAATAATTCCTTGAAAGTTATGGTTCATTAAAATAAAATCGAAAACAGAGTAGTAGAATAAGGTACTGAAGTGCATAATGTCAGTTTCCGACGAATGGTAAATTTTAATTCCTTGATGTTCATCTTAAAATACTGGCGGATTACGTATTACAGAGAATAGCGGATTTTTTTTGTCACTCTCCAAGCAAATATGAAGGGAGAATTCGAAAAAATATACCAAGTGTAGCTTTATAAGTATATCATTCGTCCTTTCCTAGTTTTTGGGCCGAAAGAATGGAACACGACGAAGCTAATTGAAAATAATCATTGATAAGGCCATTTTCGAGCAAACATTGGGACAGAAAAGGTTGATGGAGTATGAAAAAGGCGAAAAAATCATGAAATATCTGGCACCCTCATTGATTTGAATGCGGGCAACTTCATCAAGTTTCTGATACGGTAAGGTTGTCTGATCCAGAGGTATCCAAGAAATTTATAACAGAAACAATCCACTGCATTAGATGAGTTGGATGACCAAAACGAAGACAGCATGATGGAGTAATAACAGATTAGTGTAATATCATATTTATACGAATTTGGGTTAATACCGCTAAGAACAAACCACAGTAACGGAGTCTACATCAGAAGTTCCAGATTCAATTTCAATAATGAATTGTCAGGCCACTCATGATGATGATCACATCACGAAACCTTTAAATCAGAAATCAGTTTTAATGGGTTTTATCCCTAAAGAAAATAGGCACATTGTTAAATCCAGATTGACAGGAAAAACGCAGCAGAGAATTAAGAAGCAACTGTATATCTAAGCTACATTTTTATACATCCAGCAGCGTTGATCTTTAAATAGGCTCATTAACAATATTTAATCTATCAATTAATTACACTGTCACATTTGAGAGCTCTCATCACGCTAAACAACAATGTAATCTTGCATAAGCATTGATAAGGACGCTATGTTGTTTTTCCCAAGGGCCAAGGTCGATGTTTTATAATCAATCCGAGTTGCAATGTCACGAAGATATTTGTGAGGAAGCTCTTCGCCGAGTTACGTGGCTCATCTCTTTAATTGGTCGCTTAGAGCTAATACGTTTGTCATTGAGATCCTAGGTGGCAGAGTAGCGCATCACTAGATAATTGGACTACTTAAGGTGGCACTGTTTCGAATAACTATACCATATTAATTAACTAATTTTTCTCTAGTACTTCCTTTAGTAGCTAATTAGCAATTAAATTCTACATTATAATGAAAATTATGTTTAAAAACCAGGAGTTTTGCTTTAAGTATTCTATCCTTTAGAATACCAACCATTTTAGTAAAACCTTCGGGATTCCAAATTTTCAATTTTTTTTCTGTAATTATTTTTTAAATTCACATACCTTTATATAAAATGTATAGTAAAAGGAAGTATTGTGATCGTAAAAAAAATCGAATCCCAGTTTATAAACGTTTTAAGGACCCTTGAGTACAAATAAACAAATCCCGCAAAATGGTCTGTGTATATGTGAACAAATTAGCTTAAAAACGAAAAGTTGTACGAAACTGAAATCATGTATTTAAGGTAGGTACATATCTGAATATCAAAACTTTCTCGCTAAAATTGACTTCCGGAAGTGCTACTTTATATCGAGGTCGTTTTGCTAACTTTATAGGAAACAAAAACATTTTTCCGCAAATAACAATATACTTTTTTAAAATTTATTCTTTATTGTGTACAGTAGGAGTTAATTATGATGCCAAACTTTTATAATTACAATATATTTTAAGGCTTCTAGCACTATAAGGCCTGAGTGACGACTGAAAGGCGTCAGTATTTGGTGCTTACGCCATCAGTATCGTGAGCGGTAATCGATAGAGGTGGTGTTTACGTCCCATAATAAATTGAAACCTGAATTTAGACTTTTTGGAGCTTAAGCCTTTTTCAAAATACGACCTCGATATCATTGATCTCTTTCTTATAATTTTCTCTAAAACGGCTCAAAGATTTTGAATTACTCGTTACATCATTGTACAATTAAATGTTCTTTCATATCAGCTAGGTCTTATCATCATTGTAAGAGTCTGACAGGGCTTAAATACCGAATTTTCAAATATGGCTTCTACTAAAGTACCTTTAATTTAGTTTATTAGAAATAATTTACCGTATCTCATTGTTAGCAGTAATAAAAAAGTAATATATTTATATATATATAAATTAAGAAATAATTCGGTAATTAACTAAAGGAGAAATATTATCTAAGGTTTAAAAAATAATCTTAAAAAAAGTATCTAAAGGACAAACGGTAGTTCTCCAATTTAAAAATATGAATTTATTATTTTCATTTATAAACATTATTTTATTACTTGTAACGAATACCGATATTCCATTAACGAAATGCTGTGCTTCGGAGCATATTAAATATTTAAACATTATCTGGGGGCAATGAATTTAAAGTCTAAGATGATCCTCGAAACTCGACATCATCATCCACCATTTAATCCGAATAAATTAAATATTTTTTCAGACATAATATTTGGAAATAATAAGCCATAGCGTAATAATTTTCAGCGTTTTAAATCATTACTCTCTTCAAGAAACGAATATGATAATTTAAATAAATAAATCATCAAAACAATAAATAAATAAATCCCGGTGTTAATTTTTATTATCATTGTTTTTTACATTAATAAATAGATATAGCCAGAGATTTTAAATAATATTACCTTTATAATTATTTTTCATTTTCAACTTAAACAAAGCCTCTTCACTTAATTTTAAAAAACTTTTTGTCGCAATCACTCTCCAAACATATCATTTAAGATAGCATAAATGTATTACGATTTTATTAATGTTATTATCTGTTGTTGATAAATATTGAATAAAAAAAAAAAAAAAAAATCATCAGGATTCTTTAAAATAATTATCTCTGACGTTTACCTGTTCGTAACATCAACCTAAGAGCATTGCATAAAAGTACTCCTTCGCACCTCTTTCAAGTCATATATTACCTATATTAAAATTGTATACTCTAAATCCAGAAAGCCTCAATCGCACTATTTTTGGTAGAAAGCAAAGAATTTAACAGATACAATCATAAATTATAATTAAAAACCCAATTTAGGTTTCATAGGCCTGACTATTTTGTTATAAATTTACGTCCCAAACCCATTTAAGGTCTTACAGCCGAGCGGAAAAAAGGACCAAAGACTGGAAAACGTGTTTCGGAGTTCGGAGAGACAAAAAACAAAACATAAAATAAGTAAACATGCTTATTAAGCTTATGAACTTTTTAAAGTTTAAATTTAAAGGCTTATTTATTAAATGTACATGCAACTTATTAAGACAAAAATTGAATTAGAAATTACAAAAGGCTGTAGAAATGAAATTGTAGAAATGAAATTTTAGAAAGCCATTCAAAATATCAAAACACATTAGTAACGTCTATTGTCCCTAATTGTAAATTTCTACAATAGATAAGAAATTGATCAGGCTGCTATTATGTGTTTATTATTTATAAAAATTTCAGCTATGTGCATAATTCGACAAAATCGTTAAGATTATTTATATACTCTGCAATTCTAAATCCGATTAGTGAAGATAATAAGTCCAAAAGGTACGATATCCAAAATTGTGATTTTGTGAAGATGGTGAATGTATTCGTTTGCTACTTATCAAAATATAATATTAATTTTTTCTTTAAATCGGGCAAATGATTTTGGCTTGAAACAACGTGGAAAAAAAAGACGCTAAAACCATTAATTAATAAGATTTTAATTGCAATGAAATGGCGTTCAGTAACGCCTCCCTGATCGGCCTTAATATTACTCATATCAAATTATCAACAATGAACCTGATTTCTTATTAATCTGTTCAAGTTTAGTATTGGTCCAAGGGTATTCGCCTACCTTTGAACTCTTTTCCCATACAAACCCACAAATCCTTAACCTTGTTTCCATTCCTGGTTGTTCTAAGGCTATGTATCACAATACAACTTAGCATAATCAAAATTTTCCTTATTTTTTTTTTTTATGTGTATATCGTGTCCATGTTTTACTACATCACCGATCAAGTCGGCCTTCATTATCTATTCGTCTTTCATTCCGTTGCTCTATCCTCCCTCCTCTCCCGATAGAACTTATTCTTTTACCACTAAGTCTATTCTTTATGTTGATATATTCAAAATAAAATTATTAGTTATCTGCTATATCACCATTACATCCAGAGATAGAGTAATGGCCAATGACCCTTTCTCCATTAATAAGGCAGTGATTCACAACCTCAATATGTCTGGGGGAGGAGGAAAAATGGCATAATTAAAATCTATTGGATGAAAAATAAGATAAAAAATTAATGAATTTACTTGAAAAATTTGGGATAAAAAATAAAACGTTGAATTTTCGTTTTACGTTGAAGAATTGTTGATATTGATTATTGTTATCTTAGTCTGATGATGATCTTAAGACCGAAACCGATGCCTACCAAAATACAATATTCTAAAGGAGGATATCTTTTTATTCTCCTAAGCTAGGTTCCTGTAACATCAAAGTTATAATTAAAGAATTATCGATGTGAGTCTTATATTAAAATATTTTATTTTCTAATTTGATCATGAAATTCAGGAGAATCGTTATAAGCCGCAAAAACAAAAACAAAAAAAAAACTGATAATAATTAAATAAATAATTATATACATTTTTTTAAATATACAGTCTCGAATACATTTTAGTATTAAATGACGCAGGATATGTCTGTAGCCTCTGTGAATAACAGATTAAGTCGAAAATTTTAACTTTTCAAGACAATAATTTCAAATTAAAATTAAGGTAAGATTCTTGTAATTTCAATTAGCAATTTTTCCTACCGTTTTCGCTTCTGTTTTAGCCACTTACATATGAATATATCATAGAAAAATATCGATTTTAAAAAAAATATATATATAGATATATTTGCCCCATAGTTTTTATCCAACACATCGTAATATTGACATTAAAAGTTGATTAACGAAAACCGTTAATTTTTACAAAAAAAAATAAATAATATATATCTTATCGAGGGTTTTCAAATATATCAAAATAGAAGTTCGATGTATCATTGAAAAATCTCAATATATCGGACCTACGTGTTTTTAAACTTAGAAATAAGAAAACGAAGAGGGCTTTTACATTGAATTGAAGGATAGGGTAATATAAATTAACAAATCTTACTTTTGTAATAGCTTTAATAGCAATAATTAAATATTCATAAATAGCTTATCACAAAATAAAAAATATTAATTTATAATATTCGACAGTAGAAAAATATATACAACATTAATTAAATCGGTTAAAAAAAATAAATGTCTGATGTGGACAACACAAGACTTCCTTGTACGCCTATTTAACTATAAATAGGTGGCTCAAAATGTGATCCTGGATTTGGTTACTAGTTTCCGAAGACTGCAGTATCTCAAAAACGACACTCAGCGTCGCGACATCCATCTATTGACACACACACAGACATACTCTTGTTTCTGGAGGTCTCATTCCGTTATTATATGTCGTTTACTTTCAGTAGGCAACTAGTTTCAAAGAGATTTCTTCATGTTCTGTGACAACATTAAAACTGTCAATATCACTAGATAAAGCATTGGAAATCGACAGTTTCGACATTTTAAGCGGAAGAACCCAATTATCTTATTCTCCTGCTGCAGACTTGCTCTCACAAATGGGAAGAAAAACCAGTATTTTACACTCAATTTTAACACTTAAAACAAGTAATAAAAATGTTTAATTGGATTGGAAACTAAATCGCGTTTCTAACTTTTATTACCGAAACATATGATTTATGTATTTAATTTAAATATTATTTTTTATGTAAGCTTATTACCTTTAAGTACCACTCCCGGTCTGCCAATGTTAACCAAAATTTATTATATTATTTATATTAATATGTAAGTCTTATATACCTAATTTGAGAAGTTTTGAATTATATTTTAATATAATTTTTGATGAAAGTCAATAATGACCTTCAAGTAAAATACCACTTCCGGTAGGCATGTAGTGACCAAAAAGGGAGGTTCACAACTAGGTTTTTCAACAATCCTAAATACAAACTTTTAACTTTCTACGGCTAACCATTTTTGAGTTATGCGAGATACGCACGTACGAACGTATGAACGTACATACAGACGTCAAGACGAAACTATTCTGTTTTCCGTTTCCACTTATACTGGCTTCAGAGATAATTAAACTAGTAGTAGAAATTTTAAACACTACAAAAACCGATAGAGTAAGAAAAATATGTTATATTGTGAAAAGTAATTCACGTGTAGCCGACGATTGGAGACAGACAGTAAAACTTTCCGTCTCCTCCGAACATATTAACAGGCGGTAACATTAACGTTTCATGTACCGACCTGCACAATGTCGGACTGGTGAGTTTTGGACTATGGATATTCAGCTGTAGTTACAAAACTATTACATATCCTACAGATCTTTATGCATCCGCAATGTAAATTCATATGTTAAGAGAACAACGCCTCAAAGTTTTCGAAAATAAAGCAACGTAGAATATTAGGCTTAAAGAATTGTGAGATTGGGGACTGAAATTGAGATGACTTCACAACGCGGAATCTGATGACTTGCATTTATTTACATACATAATTGATGTATGTAGCATCTTAACTGAAATGGGCGCGCAGAGTTGTAAAAATAAAATGGAATAAACCATTAAAATGATAATCTGCGCTGTCTGGGTTAACTTCCCATGGGTGGACGAGAGGACAGTGGTACGTCTCACAATGTGGATTTGGGTTTTGGAGGAGGGGAACATGTAGAGAAACACATGATATCGGAAACGGACCTCTGGTCGACTAGTCCTTATTATGATTATGAAATAGTAGGTGCAACTGAAAGGCATGCAAATGCGCAAAAAGGTTAAGAGCCCCTGATATAAAGAATGTGTGATTGAAAAATGTATAACTAGAGTGAACTAGTTGACGATGAGACGAGACAGAAGAAGAATGAACAACGATGAGCCAGCGAGAGTAAATATAATGACCTGTCAAGAAGAGGCAACTCATGGATGGTTGTAAATGGTTTGACAATATTGACATCCCTCCGGTGGGAGTCTCATTTGCATAGAGATCGCCTGTTCCAAAGAGGATCATTCGGCCCAGGCAGGAACAAAAAGCTTGCCCTGGACATCGCAAACCGCTACGCGAACAAGGCCGGAGCCGAACCGTTGGCACTCCCACACACCATATGGCACTCATGGACCAGATAGCTTCAGCATTGACCCCATTCCTCTCCGGCTTATCTTCTCTCTGCCGTTGTCTTCCGCGTCTTTTTATCTAGAGCTGAGTAAACAGGCTGCAGCCCTGGCGGAGTCCTTGCCTCTTCTGATGAAAACCAAACATCAGATTGTTAATTATCAACCATACAGTATAAATATCTCAGAGTGTGTTCAACAATAGGCACATTTTCGAATTGTCAATTTACTATTAGTCTCGGAAATAATCCATTTTGAGCTTAATTGTATCTTGTCCAATTGGCTGTTGTTCGCCTGAATGGAAACCATACAGCTTTAGCTCGTGTCTACTAAAGTCTATCACAGATAATACCTCCATTTTTATATGGGGATTTATAATAGATAAGAACTGCATTCCAACAACTGGTTGCGGTCCTTCTCAGCTTAGTACGTCGCTTAACTTTGCATTTCTTCCATAATTAATTTATTTAATCCTCTAGTTTGTGATAACATCGATAGAATGTTTTGATGTATATTAAATATATTCCTAAATAATACTCCGAATTAAGTCAGAGTATTGAAAATATGTAAGTGAATTGAGCTGGTGTTGGGGAAGTGCATTTTGGGGTTTCAACTTTTTTATACCCCTTCTCCTCTCCCCGCATAGCCCCTCCAAATAGAGTTAGGGGATTAAAAATTTGTATGTGAATTGAGTTGATGCTGGAGAAGAGCATTTTGGGAGTCCCGACTTTGTTTCTCCCACCCCCTTTCTCCCAGCGGTTTTTAAGGTTTCGCGCAACTGTGCAGCCCCTCAAAAAAGAGTTAAAGAGTTGAATATTTGTAAGCGAACTTAGTTGATGTCAGGGAAGTGCTTTTTGACGGTCTCGGCTTTTTCCCTCTGCATATTGATATTTTAATATTGAATTTTTACTACTCAATTTTTATTTTAGTTAAAATATTTTTTTATATATGTTTAAATTAAAATGATGTTAATATCTGTTCTTAAAAGTAAATAAATCAATATAGTAATTCAACTTTATTTCAAAGAAAAAAAAAAGAAGGAATAAATCACATTTTTGGTTATTTCTAAATAAAGATAATTAAATTTATTTATTATTGGTTATTTAGAGAACTGAACGTTATATACCTATATATCCAGTTTTAAATAAAATATTACATAAACACAATTTTTTAATATTTTGATAAAAAAAAACTGCTTCATATGCACTGAGAGATTCGTCATATAAAATATACGTTACAAATGATGAATATTTTAAATAATGAATCAATTTATTCGTGGCTAAATTAATACATTTTTAAAATCTGAAACACATTTAATACACCATCTAATTTATACTTCAGGAAACGCCTGGCATGAAGATATAAAAATGTGTATTCCTTTTCGCAATTTGTTTCCAGTCAGTATTTAAATATTTCAAGAAACTCTCGACAGGGGGGCAAACAGCCCATTATCTATTGATTGCATAAATTATTTGTGAACAAATAAAAAATAATAATAATAAATAAATGTGAAGTTACGACTATTTTTTGTAAATAAATGATAATTGTTGAACTATTTGCTACTGTGCAGATGGATATGAATTTTATTGTGTTGTTCCCATTGAATAAGAACCCGTCATGGTATATTTTAAGGAAACCATGCAAGTTAAGATAAATATTCTCAATGCCAATGATAGCGTCGTATCCACAAGTGAGTCTTGACTCATTGTATTTCCCGCCTTTTAGGTTGCATTCCTATCGTAAAACAGTACAGCACAAACATTTCACGCAACTACTCGTTGTAAATTAGTCGCAAAAGGAAAAGTTAAAACAGCCTGTCGCCTCTTTAACTTGATCTTGTTTTCAAAAATGTTTTGCATTAAACCATAAACATAAACGTACTTTCTGTTTGGAACTTGGCATACTGCTGGAGGATTGAACAAACACCACATACCATCTGGAATGCACGGCCATATCTTGTGTGATTTACAGAACGTTTTTATCTGCTCTAATCTATTTTTAGCAGAATGTGCGGTTTGGACTCTTCGCATATTTATTGCGGTGCCGCTTATGAAAGGATAATTATTTATAACACATTTTTATTTACTTATTTATTTATATTACAAACGTGCAATATATTTAATCTTGCACATGTAAATTATCTGTCTTATGGGTCATTTTCAAAATAGATGCAATAAATGCAGTTCATAAATAATTTTTACAATATGTAATAACTTATATTTTTACAAATCATTAAGAACTCATTGCGGTGAAATTGAATTGATACGCCTGGACTCTAAACTAAAATAATTTTTTTTTTTAAATTCTTGAGTTTTTTTTATGAAACGATTGATATATAGATATATGATGGAGATTCGGTAAATGGAAAAGGTCCAAAAAATATATAAACTAAAGTAAAATCCAGCTTGCGAGATCATTGTGCAAGCGAAATTTATTATCAGGTATTATAATTATTATTTTGTTTCTAATGTTTTATTTATGTAAACTTCTAGGCTTCAGGTTTAATTAAAATATCTTAATTGCAATACACTACTGCTTCGTAAGGAGGTTTATTGGGATATTCCTCAATTGATGTAGTACTCATGACCAGCAAACACTGCTTACAAATTTGGATTGCACATTTTTGCATATAGCTAAGAATGTGGTTTTGCATTTTGAAATTATGCTGAGTAAGAATTCCACCCACTAGGAAACTAAATTGAATAAACGTTCAAAACATTACATTAAAATAAATTATTAGCGTAATACTCATGAAAATTAATTAAAATACCGATCATGTTATTCCTGTTTTAAAACTTTTTTCTTTTCCTACAATTAAACTTGGCCTGGAAAACACACATCTGAGGGTAAATGTAAACAAAATGGCTACTCTTTACCAGCTTAACAGAGTAAAGATTCCCATAAATCGTTTTCAAATCCAGATAACACTCATGACAAATTTTTAGGAAGGTACTAAAACTTGATAAATTGATACTGTAACAATAATTTTTATGATATGTCTTGCATAACACTATTTTTAATAATAGTATAACTTGCTATAACTGTTGATTCTTAAATATATTTTTTTTTTACACAGAAGTAATTAAAGATGAAACAGCCTGTTTAAGAACAGGCAAAAAACGTGTCTTTGATCAAATAATTTGTTTTTTACTGTTTAGCTTGAATTTAGTCATCTAGTGCCAATTTGTTATAATTCCTTATCATTTATCTGTAAAATCATCTCTAAAGTATGGACCTATGGACCGCAGTGTTACATAAATTTTGAAAATGAATCTGAGGATTTTTTGTTCACTTTTCAGGAGAAAACGGCAGAACCGATTTTTACGAAACCTATTTCCCTTTGTTATTTTGACTGTAAGAAGGTTTTAAGCAATATTGACCTTCCCACCGCCACCTAAAACTTATTGCCGGAGGATCAAAATCCTTGATGTTGACTTTTCATAGAAAGTCAGACCAATCGACCAAACATTCGATTTGGTTTTTATTATGTTTCTTTGATGATTTATATTCAGGAATATATTTACATTTATTTTTTTTAAATCAGAATAATACGCCCATTATCAATCAGTGCCTGTCATGAAACAGTAAAGCTTAGTACACTTACTAGGACAAATCGACCGCATCTTAGAGTACGTCAGGGATACAACATGAGCATCTCGACTTTTTTGTTTAAGCTTTTGTTTACAAATTTTACTTAATCTTTACGTTTCACGTGGACTTCAGCGGGTCAAAATCCGCCTGCTGAACGTGGCCTGCTCCAGGGTCAGGGGATACAGCAGTTTGTTCCTCATTACCCCACGGAAACGGACACCCAACATAGTTTAATAAGAGCCTCTCCAGTAAAGCTACAGTTAAGAACCATTTATATACGGCTTTTTAAAATATTGCACAGTTAAAATATTATTTATTAGCATTTAAAACAAAAAATCAGATTTAATTGAATCGAGGTTAGATAACTGAAGCCATCATATCGAGACGATGTTGTTCATATATATCAAGAGGGTGATGTGGTTCCCAAAATGTACCACTTGAGTTCCGATAAATTACTAAATTTAATAATGATCCAAATAAATTTATGGAAATAAGGAAGGTTTGAATGCCATTATTCCTTCCGTAGACCGAGAATTAATAGACTTAGAGCATGGCAAATAAACTTATCAAACATCTTTTAATAGAACCATATTTTTACAAGAAATAGATGTTTCAAGCATTTTATGCATCTATCCGTACCAGTTCCGGAGACCCAGCCATTCTTGAAAATTATTTTATGTATGTAGTTAACAAAGCTAAAAAATATATAATAGTTATACATTTTGTGATATATTTGAAATATACAAACATATGTTATATTTTATACAGTCATGTACTTTACTTTAATTTAAATACGTTATTAAACGCAGAAAATTATCAATACAATAAAGATGCCAAAATATTACAACAGATTCATAACATGGTATTAATACGATGCTAACACAATTTATTCAGCAGAAGATGTGTTTTATGTCCCATAATGGCTGGATGAGAAGGTTATAATTGTAAATTTGTTTTTACTTCCTTGTACACAGTAAAGGAGATATTGTAATCGCGTAAATTTCCGGTTTTCCAATTTCAACAGAGAGATCCATTTTGAATATCCCTGAATCCATTTTGACTAGTTTCGTGGGATATTTTCTGTACATACTGTACATAGTATTTCGCATAACTCAAAAATGGTTAGGCGTAGAAATTGGAAATTTTATATTTAGGATTGCTATGAAGCAGTATAAATGATAATATGTAACAGTTGTACAACTTTTTGTTACTAGCGGATCACCAGAAATCGGTACTTTACGTGAAAGTCATAATAAACATTCATCAATAATTATATTAAAATATAATGCAAAATATCTCAAATATGGTAAATAAGACTTTATTATGAATTTAAATAATATACTAGATTTAGGTTAAAATTTTCAAGCCGAAAGTGGCACTTTACGTGTAGATCATAAACTTTCACCAAAAATTATATTAAAATACAATGAAAAGCATCTCAAATTTGGTATATAAGGCTTTTATATCTATATAAATATTACCCTAGATTTTGATTTAAATTGGCTAGCAGAAAGTGGTGCTTTTCCTGAAAACTTTTTGCTTGTTTTGTTTTTTTACCTCCCGTCTTTCTAAGATGGGAGGAATAAGATCGTGCTAAAAATCCCAAATTGAGATTTTCATGGATAAGTGTAAGGTCCGTACTAACCGTTTTTAACATTTTGATAATGGTGTGTGTGTGTGTGTGTGTGTGTGTGTGTGTGTGTGTGTGTGTGTGTGTGCGTGAGTGTGTGTGTGTGTGTGTGTGTGTGTGTGTGTGTGTGTGTGTGTGTGTGTGTGTGTGTGTGTGTGTGTGTGTGGATGTCGTATGCACTCCAGCTCAAATACTAATTAACCAAATGTTGCGAAGTTTCATGTTAAATTTCGACTGCCAAATACCAATCGGAAGTTGTACTTTACTTTTCTCTCCAAATAGAATTTGGTGAAAAATTATGTATAAATTTAAACGAATACTTTTTAAATTTAGTATCAGATATATTTATATCATTGAGAATAATACTCAGTAACCGTAAGTGGTAGTAATAATTACTTGAAATTACAAACTGCTTTTTAACTTTTAATTTGCGGAGGTTCATGTGCTGGTCACATTTTTTTAATGGTTCCCTATCTATTTTCAAAATAAAAGCGTCAAATACTTGATTAACCTTAAATATTGCATTTATTTAATTCCAATCATTATTATTATAAATCTGTATTAATAGCATTTGTATTTGTTTATCAATAGATGGATCACTTTTTATATATTGCTAATAATATACTTATATTATTATTAATATTTTATATCTTATTTTGTTATATCTATATTTATTATTTATATTATTTTATTTTTTTAGTATAGAGTATTATAATAAATTTTTATTTTCTGTTTATCTTTTTATTTATTTTTTTATATTTTTACATTATTTTATAATTCGTTATATTATTTTCAAACATTAGCATTATCATATGCACAAATTTTCTATTTTGATTAGGAGGGCATCAAAATCCCTCGCCCCCTTCCCCTAAGTCTCAGCAAGCATCAGTAGTGAACTGGGGCGGTCGAGTTGAGCTTTCTCCCCACTCTGCTATCGCCCTATTTCTTCGAACGACGGATTGAGCTAGAATTACAGAATTCTATTCTACTTCAAATTCAATCTTACTTCTAGGCCTTAGCTCAGCCAGCTATTCGACCTTTCTAATTTTCTTGATTGGTTTTAGTTTACATATTTTATTGGTTCGTGCAGGTTAATAATTATTGATTTGATTTTATTTTTTCTAAATGTTTGTATATAAAATTATTGGGGAAGGGGAAGGGCGAAACGATAGGCCCTCCTTCTTTTGTTATTGGAGAGGCGATCGTCTATCCTCACTCCCCTAAGTTTGCGCCTATGAACACTATTATCGATGATAAGAACTACATAAAAAATATTGTCTGTATGATGAATGCATGTAAAATACTTCACTGCATGGTACATGCAACAAATAAAGAGACCTTCTCACAGGGCAACTATTTGAAGGAAAAAATAATTTTAAAAAATGTGTTGAACCGCACAGGGACAAAACATACAACAGAGCTGATGTGAAAGTAACAAAATAATATTTTATTAATGATATTGAGTCTTGGATATTTGGATAAGAGGAGAAATAATTTTTGTATGATCTATATAATTTTATTTATTTGTATATTAATATGGTTGGTTAAGGTCGATCTAGAGTCCAGATGGGACCCTGTGCAATTAATTTATTTAGATCAGGCTACGGAATTTCCATTCCCGCCTGCACTTAATTTAAAATTATGGCTTCCATTATCTTCCAAACCTTAGTTATTTATCAAACAGATACTACAAACACAATGTATTAAACTAATGCATAAGATATATAAACAAAGACATATATTAATATATAACAGTGAAGGAAGGGAGGGAGGGATATTGGGGTCAGCTTGCGACCCTTGACCGCGCCGCCCGTGACCCAGTTCGCTCTTCCTCGTCCTCTCACGTGTCCCGCTCCTCCCGTAGCCCTACTTCCGAGTGGATCCTTGGGCAACCTGCCTCATCTCTATCCTCATCCACCATAATTAATATATACACATATATATATAGTCAAACCTCGGAATGTATTTAGGATCCAACCTCACCTGGATATTAGGGCAAGGGAGAGGAGAGTGAAGCAAGAAATAGATATTTTTACAATGAGGCAATATGTAAAACACGATTTGTTATGTGACAAAAGACGTGATATTTAATTTATTTTCTATAATTTTATCTACGATAGGCATTCAAATTTTATAACCTTATTTCTCTCATGTTTCATTTCAACAACGTTTCGGACACTTTGTCTATTTTCAAGTTGTTTTATCTAAAACCACATTTAAAATTTCATTACAAGGTATGTTTCCTATTTTTAAAACGATTATAATCATTTTTTTTTTTTTTATTATTATTATGTAATTTTTATTTCAAAGCCCCATGGGATCTGGGGAATCATTATTTTAATACTATCTGTACATGTTTATTATCATTTTATATATATATATATATATATATATATATATATATATATATATATATATATATATATATATATATATATAATGGGAATTTTTTTAAATTGATATCATAGAAAAAAGAGAAAAAAATGTTTTCATCCCATTCTCATAATATACAAGTATAAAAAAAAATGATAATAAAATAAGCATTTAAAAATGATATTAAAATAATTATTGTAATTGTTGTAAAAGCTGTAAGTTGTAAAATCTTGCAAAGGAATTGTAAATATTGTTTTAGATAAAACAACTTGAAGTTGGGCAAAGTGCTGGAAGTTGGAATGAAGTGCGAGAGAAATTAAGAAGACTTATTTTAAATAGGGTTATTAAATTTGAATTCCTGTCATAGATAACATTATAGAACATAAAATACCCTGTTTGAAAACAAATAAATATATTAATTTATTATATTGCCAAAATGCTTGCATTATTCACAGTGCTTCAAAATAAGAACAGAGTTTATATAGTTGAAACCAAGCTTAACTATTATTGACCAAGTTTAACTATTGAATAATTGTAAATAGCAATAATCCAGTTCCTTCGAAAATTTATGCACTGTATTTCGGACTGTACCTGTACAGACTACTTAACTGCATAAATGACAATACGAGAACTGATAAGGGGATATTATAAAATTATTCATTTTCTGGACTAATGATCTCCATATAACTTACGAAACAAGCGACTTATCTGTAACACTGCACTGAAACCTGTCTGAACTTGGCAGAACTTTGTACAGCACATCGCCGTAAACCAATACAATCTAAAATTATTCCAAATATTTTTAGCGTGCCATGGTTTATTTAAAATAACACCATACACAACGGAATGAACGTATTAAATATCACATAATTGACATGTATACTTTCTCGTAATCCCTATCACCCGTTAGATCTGAACTAGATATCATCAGATTCATCGATTCTACAAAACGTAATCCCAGTCTCTTACCATCAAAATATTCGGAATAAACCACAATCAAATACGATGATGTGCTGTGACGCAGTCGAAGATATTTTATAAAAGAGTAAATATAAAATAAAATAAATATTTTACACAACGGAAACGAAAACCAGAAATAGACGAACGTTAGAAACAGCTTATATTATATATTGTTTGTAATAAATTATACTGAAGACAGATAAAGCATTTAAATAAAGTAAAGATAGATATTCATAAATAAATTGAAAACATTCATATATCATATATATATATATATATATATATATATATATATATATATATATATATATATATATATATATATATATATATATATATATATATGTTTTGATTTACCAAAGCTAAACAACTTATGGTACTTTGACTAAGAACATTTCTTGTTTAAGCTGAGCGTCCCTACAACAAACTCCTAAATGTTTCTTCTAAAGCAGTTCAGAAGTTTGGCAGAGTGACTAACGCATTGGGGCGACATTTATTTAAAAAAAAAAACTGTAAATTCCCAAATAATTATATACACAAAAAAAAATTAATATGTGTTTTGTTATTTTTTCACATTGTCCCAGTAGGCTCAGAGAAAAGCCTTGGACGGCGGACGGACGGATTTTTTAAATTAGATTTTTAGATTCTAACTTATCTTGGAACCTAAAACCTCAAATTTCGAGAGAGGGGTTATTTTTTTTTTCTTGGACGATTAAAAAAGGGTCGTTATTGAAAATATTTTCAAATCATTATTGAAGATAAATCAAATTAATTTTTCATTAATATATATATATACATTCACTATCTTAGATTGTTGGAAAAATAAAGTTATTGCAATATTTCAATCAAAAATAGATTGCCTCGATGGTCGAAATAACAATAAAGGCAAGCAAGCATCCTGTGGGTATTTTTCGAAGTGATTTAATCTGTCTGGAACAGGGCTCACTCAGTCGCGTATATCAGCGCGAGTATAACTGATCAGCCAATATAATAAAAGTGTAGTAATTATTTTAGTGTAATTGTATATAAATTAGGGATTGATAAATTATTTGTCACTACTATAAATTTGTTTTATTTATAGCTCTCGATTAATCTGTACACGACATTGATAGGAACCTAAATAGAATCAGTTATCAAGTTATAAAGTACAGTTATGAGTCTAGAAGTGAACCGGAGTAGGATAAGATGTACAGACTGGAGACTGCTGACTGTGTGTCTGCCACCTTGACCCCGTTATACACTTGCACCAGATTATTGTCTGTTCTTGGCTATCGTCTCCTTATTCCTGGTCCTAGGACAATAGCAGATGTCAAATTTGAATTTGATTATACTCGAATGCACATTGTATTTTTCTACATTTTATTTTTCATAAAGGCCCCTCGCCCGGTCAATAATACTGACATGAATCAATGTAATTGATGCAATATTATTAAGGTGGTATATTGAAGAAGCTTCTCACAGGTGCCGATAATATTGTGTCAATGCTATGTCAGTAACGATCTTACATCAAAGACCTTGTTCCTTTTTCCTGAATATAAATGATTATGAATTTATATTATTCTAATTGCGTTGGCGATGACATTAAAGAAGAAGTGAAAAAGAAGACAAAGAAAAGTGTGGGTCAAGAGCTGCTTGGAGAAGCGCCATGGTCATGAACATGGGAAGCTACTTCGAGGACTAATGACAGTCCGCACGGGTCGTTCTAGAATCGTCAAGGATGCGGTATTTCTACGCTTGGTCGTCACAGACTAAATAAATGATAGGAGGACCGTCAACAACGGTTCGCCGAACCAAGTTCCCATGAGTTCTGAGCTGCCGAACAACAGATCGTAAGTTTTTCCTTTCTCAGTTGACATCCGCATGATGGTATAGAAGGATCAATCTAATTAGGGATTGATAAATTATTTGCCACTTCTATAAAGTTTTTGCCATTTCTATAAAGTGTTTTTCCTTTGTTCGTATAGGGAGTGGAGAGACAGGATCCGAACTTTGGTTCGCCGAACCGATGTTCCTATGTGTCTAGGGGCGTCAACCAGTTAATAGTGAGAAGCGTAGTCATCTTGTTGTAGATGCGTTTCAAGCGCAGTCCTCAAACTCAACGACTGCTTGATTGCTGGTTCGATGGAGGCTCTTACTAAATAAAAATAGAACGATATTGTCATTCTATTAAATGTCAAAAATATGTAGTGAGGTCAGCTCAACTCCTTTGCTGCAATGAAGAGCTCGCGATCCCAGTTCCTCACGAAGTAGGGAGGGGCGAAGCCATGATCTCCGTTGTTTCTGAGACCTCCTGGGCTGTTTGGCCTAGTGGTAATATAGTAATACATCCTCGTCATCACTACTCGATTGAGAACTGGACATTTCTAAAGCAATCCACTGAAAGTTACTGACACTTCCTTGAAGATGGTAGATAGCCTTACTGAGCCGTCTGCGGAAGTGAAACGTGAGACGAGAATGTTTTTTTCGCATGCTTAACGAGAGCCAAACGCATTCCTCACGTATCGCATTAATAACGACTGACTAACTGAGATGTAAAGAAGTTTTAATCAATATTTGACATCACCAGGCCATCCAAGACATACACTCTATACCACAACTAGCCAATGACTGATTTATTGATATATTTATATATATATATATATATATATATATATATATATATATATATATATAATATTGCTCAATATACCCCTGACAATATAATAATATTGACACTCCTTCAATAAAAATCAAATAATTTTGATTTCATCCAATTTAAAAAAAAAATTGGATGAAATCAAAATATTTTCGTCAATATTATTGTTAAAATATACCACTCAGTACAATATATTGACAAAAATCTATATTGACTAGTAATGTGGACTGTGCAAGAGGTACTTAATACATTTATTAGATGACGTAATAATTTCAGTATTTATTTATTACACCATGCGAGTTTGTGTTTAACGTTCTGAAGAGGCAATATATATGTTACAAGGAGTCTTTGCATTTTGTAGAGCACTATTTTTATTATTTATTTTTGGGGGAAGGAGGGAACAAACAACAAACCCTTTTAAAAATTGCGTATTTCTCAGGTTCAATGAAAAAAAAAAAAATTTCGCTGTTTCGAGATAAATGGCATGCTAAATTGAAACAGTACTAAGAACAAAATCGTTTACATATATATATCTATATTATCCCATAGTTCCATAGTATTGTTCTGCCTGGAAAACAATCTACTTGAAAAGAATACTTGAAAAATTTCGATAACTATCCCCGTATAACATAGTGTAACAGTTATACGAGTTCTCAACAAGACGCAATGCACCTACTATTGCTATCAGCAAACGGCCTGTAACAACAATAACGATTATTGCAGCTTCAACAAACATTGCTAAATACAATGGCTCCCTAAATTGTCCCTAGCTCGCTGGTATACCGAGGCAGCTGGAACAATGGAAAGAGGTCAGTTTTGTTAATGAAATGTCAATGTAGGTCACTCCACGAGGTCAAGTCTTCGCCAACCTCCACTCCGTATCGAGTTATCTTCTTAATGTTTCCTAGCTTTGTTTTTTTTATTGATGTATAAAATTAATAATTATATTTGTTGATAAATAATAAATGCAAGCATGCTAATAGGAGAACTGTTCTAATTGTGAAATATATCTCTTTGAAATGAAACAAACCTAAAAATATAAATACTTGTCGTGAATACACATACTATAAACAACAGGCTACAGTTTAAAAAAAAAAAATCGGCACTTCCCCAATTCGAAAATCTCGACGAAGAAGATTTATATTCTGAATCTCACATCTCGCTCTCCAAATTTTTAAATCCAACCTGTCTAGGTCTTTTATCAATTACCATTGAAAATTAAGGTAAAGAAAGGCTATCAATAACGCTGAAAATATTTGGGAAATAAAAAAAAATTGTTTAAAATTTTCATCGATGGTAGACATAGTTTTTCCTTTATTAAGCACTAGTATTAACTTTGATAAGATGGAGAAAAAAAAACTTTTGGCCAATTTCTAAATTATTATTTAATATTTTTAAATAAGCATCTGCTTTAAGGTATTTTCTGCAGATATCTCAAACAGTGATGAAGTCCCTGCGTAATCCGAGCCTCTCCGCATGACGTCTCTCAGAAAACACTAACTTATTCAATTAATAATAAATAAGAGCACCCTCGTAGAAAACACCACCAGGGACCCAAATTCACGACAAATTATCTTTCAGTTTACAACAAAATTTGGAATACAGATTACAATTTTGATTAAATATGACTACGTTGAAATGTTGCCTACACAATAATTTTAAATTAATTGAATACAATTTAATGAGTATAATTATTTTATTTAATTAGTTATCGCTAATTTGAATCTAAACGTTTTAATAATGTTCGATAGCAAAGAAAAGAAAAGATAATCACTATTTAAAAAAAGTACAAAAAATGAGCCAAAAATCATTGGTAAGATAAAGGAAAATTCTGAAACGAAATCTCAAATATATGCGGAACATCGGGGCAAAAAAAGATGAAATCACATGAATGCAGATTAGAGACATACCACATCAACAGCTCAAAAATACTAACCTAATAGATATAGTTCATTACGCCCTACTGTCACGCATACTGTTACAGTATTTGTTGTTTTGGAGCGATGTAATATCTCTATTTAATTAGACTTTTTTAGGATGCAGAAGTGAGATGTGGTGGAATCTCTGGTCTTCATTTATGTGCTCCGTCTTTTTTTTTTCCTGATGATGCCTGAATTAGCAAAACGTTGAATGGCTAGTAACTGTGTTATGAGAATTTTCCAATTTTATCTTAAAAGATATGCCGGATAAATGATATTAGTAACTATATTCCTAATGAGTTTTGAAGTTTTTAATTAATTATTTATGAATATATAGTATGAACATAAATCATTAATAAAATTAAATTTAAAATTTAATTTAACGAGTATTATAATTTTTAAAAAATAAATTTCGATATAACAAACAAATTATCAATAATATCCTAAACATTATAATAATAATAAACATGCAATCCGACAGTTGCCAGTTACTGCTATCTGGCGACAGGGGGGTCTCTCGGACCCAGTAACATTATTTGTCTACTTTTTATAGAAAATATCTGACGTGAACAACACATGACTTCCTTATACGCCTATTAAACTATAAATCGGTGGCTCAAAAAGTGATTCTGAATTCGGTTAATAGTTTCTCGCTCTAGTTTCTCTCTCTACTAGAACTCGCTTAGCTTATATCTCATTCTCCTGCTGCAGAGTTGTTCATCTCACAACAAATAGGGAGGAAAACAAGTATTTTACACTCAATTTTAACACTTAAAACAAATAATAAAAATGTTTAATTAGAGTGGGAAAAAAATCGAGTATGTTACCTTTATTACCGAATCATATGATCTCTGAATTTAATTTTAATATAATTTTTAATGAATGTTTATGATGACCTTCAAGTAAAATACTGCTTCCGATTTCCGCAATTTATACCAAAACCTAGTATGTTATTTAAATCAATATATAAAAACTTAATGTGAGAAATTTTGCATTATATTATAATATAATTGTTGATGGAAATCAATTATGACCTTCAAGTAAAGTACCACTTCCTGTAATCATGCAGTGATATGCAGTGATCAAAACGGGAGGTTCACAACTAGCTTTTACAATAATCCAAAATTCAAAATGCCAACTTTCTATGACTAACCGTTTTTGAGTTGTGCGAGATACGTATGAACAAACGTACGCACGTACGTACAGGCGTCACGATGAAACTAGTCAAAATGGATTCAGGGATGGTAAAAATGGATATTTCCGTTGAAATCTGAAAACCGAATCCTCGCCTTAATTCGTACAAAGAAGTAAAAAGATATACATATCCGGTTAATATATTATGCAATTAGTAATATACTTATTTATTTATTTTTCTGGAAATGGTAGTATACAGTATATAATATATTATATAGTATACCCCACTCACAAAAAAAAAACACTTAAATTTAAAAATTAAATCAAATAACTACAATCTCTTAGAGAAAAACAAAGAATGATAAAAGAAAAAATACTTATAAAGCACGGCGCGCACTAGGGACCGGTCCGGACCGCCCCGCTCCGCTCCGACCTTTTTAAAAAGTCCGTTCCTATATTTATAACGATACCCCGCGCACTAGACCGGTCCGCCCCGGACCGGCCCAAACCGCCCTTTTCGAACTAATCCTGCAACCGGCCTATTTCCTCCAAAAAGGGACAGACGAAAAGGCCGGTCGGGTGATTATAAAGGAAGAAGCTCTCTCATATATATAAAACAATAAATAAAAATTCTATATTTCAATAATTTCGCTTAATAACTACTACTCTATGACCTGAAATCAGTAAATACTTACTTACGTAATTTGTTAATTCAAAATATTTATTATACAGTTTAACTATGGCAACAAAATACAAAGCAATCGTTCAGTGAACAGTTTATTTTTATTAAAACTCTTTAATAGAGTTATTAAAAAGTAATGAATTAAAAAATTACAAGACGCATGAAGTGAAGAATCACTTCGTTGTAAATAATAAATCGTTCTTGTTTAATTTGTGGAATTAATATTAGGTAATGTTTAAATCAGTGTCACATCATTGTTTATGACAGTAGTATTAGTATGATTACTATGATAGTAGTATAGTATAGGTATAGACCTGGGGGACGCGTTCCTCTAGGGGGGCGTGATAAAACAAAAGGAAGGCGCGAGTATATTGAAAAAAATATATCAACAAAAAATAAAAAAATGTATTTATTTTACAGTAACATTCTGACAAAATAAAATACACTTTACAATGATAGGTATAATACACTCATAAATAGCTATTACACAATGTATTTAATAATTAACTTATCAAAACTAAATTAAAAACATGATTAATACTCATTAGTGACTCCCTTCGGTTCAGGTTCTAGAATATTCGAGACAAATCTATGCATTAATATTTTGAATATTAAATTGATATACAATGTATTTGAAAATTAGAATCGATATATGCATTATGTGATTATGCAATCTAAATTAAAGAGAAACTAACGTTATGATTACAGAACGATTTCAGTGAGAATTATTGTATAGGGGAAAGAGAGGATGGCGCGATGAAAATTGTGATTGAAAATTGCCTAGCAAATACTAAAATATTGAGAAACACTGCTTTATAAATTTAATTGTATTCATAGAAGTTTTAAAAGTTCATTTGATATACAATAAAATTAATTATGTAGAGGGCTGTGGTAACTATGAATGTTAAAATATGAATATGAAAGTATTTCTATGACAAGAGTCTAGAAATATAAACTGGGAAATCGGAAACAGCCGGGAGCATCCGATCTAGCCCGATCTCACTCTATAACATTAATAGGAGTGGGCATTGTTAATGTTATTAATTGTTTGTTAAACTGTTATATTACACACGTAAGCGATACCACCAACATATCGAATGAAAGTATCGATACAATATCGAACGGAAAGTATCGATACCACAGAATATCGGAAGTACCGAGAGCCACTGTCGTGCTTAAATATTATAGAATAATATCTTATCCCCTCCCTCCTCCACCCACTCAGCCCTCGGTCTCAATAGGATTAATTAGTTTTATTTATTTTAAATATCCCTAATGTATTTATTTTATAACATAAAAAATGCAGTTAGTGCAGATTTGTCAACAAGCAAACTCGGCATGCAGATAAAATAGATTTTGTATATTTTATTAACTATAATTAAAAACAAAATTCTATACTGTATCAACGACTACAAGTGATAACTGCTCTGTTGTTTTTAAATTTATTGGCATTCTTCTTCTTAATAATAATTGTTTGATTGTTATTATTAGTGCTTCTAATTTGTTATTACATTAATTAATTTTTTATTGAGGCTTTGGTAATAAATCAAATGAACTAATGACGCTTATTGGTAACAAAAATTTATTGTCCTTTGAAATAAATGATTTTGGTTAATTTGTGTCACATATTCTTTTTATAGTAAATTTTACTTACGCTTTCAATTAACCTTTCAATTGTTTTCCATCCCATCAACAAAATGGTTTTGGAATTCTTAAAACTTACATTCCGTAAATACACTCTCCATTGGAATAAAAACAGATCGGCATTTTTAACATTTTATCGCACATTCTACTGATTTTAATAACATGATATTGAAATAGACCACCTCGATTTTTTATTGGTATCAAATTTTTCAATTAAATTCTAAGCGTAAGATAGAAAATTGCCATAAAATATTCTTCGCATTTAATGTCGTGAAATCCATAACCCCTCTCTCTCTCCATAAAAAAATATAAATATTTAAAAATAATTAATCAGAAATTTTTTCGAAAACTTAAGTAAGTTAAAATTACCACTTAATATCAATTTTCTAAAAAACGAAAAAAATAGGATATGTCTAAATTATTTCAAAAGTAATTATTTTAATAAAAATAATTATTTTTCAATTATAAAATAAATGTTGACACTGATATAAACATGAATTCCAGAAATTAAATTAGAAACGATTAATTAATTACAACAACAAATTATACAGGTAGGTATTTAGCAAGAAAAGAGATATTGGTAGAAAACTGACCTCAGCTTGAAAAAGTAGTATGTAAACAAAATTATTAAAATATTGGTATTTTATTTATTCGTGTACTTATATATATGAGAGAGCTTCTCCCGATATAATCACCCAACCGGCCTTTCCATCTGTCCCTCCTTGGACCGACCTAGGAAAAGGGCGGTTTTGGCCGGAAGCGCGGGCCGGTCCGGGGCGGTCTAGTGCGCGGGGTATAGTTATAAATATAGGATTTTTTAAAAAGGCCGGAGCGGAGCGGGGCAGTCTTAGTGCGCGGCGTATATAGAGGCTGAAAAAGGACTGATGCCAGGCCGGTCCGGGGCGGTCCGGACCGGTCCTAGTGCGCGCCCAGCTTAATCATAATATAAAATTTAGACAAAACATAACCTTTAAACATTATTTTTATGATTTATAAAATTAATCTAGACTTATTTCAAAAAATTAGTTCATAATGTCCAATGTCTACTTACATTGATTCGAGATTCATTCAATTTGGAAACGGTTTGTTCGGTTAGTTTTGTCCATACTAAAAATAATTTTCATTTGTAAAAAAGAATATATTTTATCCACATCCTTTCAAACAAAACAATTTCCATGTCGTGATATTTTGTTGCTCGGATATTAGTTCCTTTGAGTTATCATTCTTTTCATACTTTTTGGAGCACTCTGGGCACACAGATTTTTTACATTTCCCATGTAATTTGTGTTTTTGTTGTTTTTAAATTACCATAAGTAACAACGCTGTTTCTTGTCTATTTTGTGACTAAGTGTGTCAGAGCGGACGGAGACTTTCGAATTCATTAATTCATTAAGTAATTATATCACTCTATTAGCGAAATAATGTTTATTTGAGTGGAATATCATTGTACCATTACCGACCAACTAGAATGAAATTGAACGATTTTCAAAAATATTAATCAGTTGAAGTAAAGAAATGGTAAATAAAAGAAATGCAGAGTTTCTAATTCGCATTGAAACAATCTAAAAAAAAAAAAAACTTACAGTCACTCAAAGAATACGTACGTGACTTTCAACGGAAATTAATTGGAGTAAAACAACTCGCCGCTACAGGTGAGTCTGACGGGACCCGGTATGTTCCAAAAAGTGGGGTACCAAGCTTAGAAAAAAATAACTTAGCTATCTCTTCGTAAAATATTCAAGGCAAAGCTAATAAAAATTTGCAAAGCCAGCGTTGGGACCTTAAAGGCATATTGCTGGCAATGTAAAAAAATAAATATATTGATCCCACAACCCACCTGTCGCGTTATGGGTTAGCAGTCCATATATGGATAATGGATATCTATCCTACCATTATCCACTCGAACCCTTCTAGCCTTGTATCCAAATCGAATACCGATAATCCTAGTAGGCCTCTAAAAAGAATATGACCACGGGACGTTCTAATAAAGAGCTATCATTGGAGTGCTATGATGAATGGTTACCTTCTTCAGAATTCTCTGTAATTCTATTTTAATACAATGGTAAATTTCAGTAAAGTTACTAAACTTTTATAAAAAAAAAAAAATTATGATTCTGTTGATTCATAATTCAATGAATGGTAGCCTAAGAATGATAATCCTTATTTAGAAATTAATCATTATGTTTCAATAATATATTACATACCACTATCGTCAATGTTTCTAAAAAATGGTGATTTTATAATTCTTATAATATGCATCTAGTATTAAATGTAAGGCCTAGCAATGTTTTTTTTTTTCATAGAGTAAAAAAGCATCGTATATTGAAATTAAAATAAAATTATTTACGTTACCATAAAAATATTTTTATTCATTAGTCATAAAAATAACCTTGAAACAGACCGCAACTTATTGAATTCTTTCTACAACATCAGTTGATGTAATATTTAATTAATTAATTTAATTAATGCTATGAATCTAATCTTGTAGTCTCGGTGACGCCGCATATTGCAATGTTTTATTGTATGTATCTAATCATCCAGTCCTTTATAAATGCAGTCGACTAACATCACGATTATAAATATAAACTTGCAATAAAATAAACCATTAATGACACATCATAAATGCTTAGCATAAATCCGTTGGACTAAAGATGCTGCACAATGATTTATAAAGACATAGTAGACCGTTTTATTTTCCCTTAAAAACCTATACAAGTACCTGGGAAATGTGGGTCACTAAACCGTCCGTCCATCGGCTCGACTTCAAACATAAGTTTAAGGATCGTAAATTATTAGTCCGTACCTTACCATAAAGTTTTCACTTTTTAACTTGATAGATAGTGTGAGTATAAAATTATTTAATTAAACAAATAGTTGAAAATATTTCAAAATCACTAAAATTATAAGAAGGGTTAATGACAAATATGTTTAGGTGATTTTCATATAGTTGGGTCACATAGGACTCTGCCGAAAGTTCTGATATATTTTCATTCAACAAATGAATTTATATTTGTTTAAAAAATACAAAATTTATTTTATTTCATGATATATATATATATATATATATATATATATATATATATATATATATATATATATATATATACACACACAGGGTGTCCTTTTTAGATGGCCCGGCTGAATTTCTTTTGAACCGATAACGTTATAAAAAAAATAAAAAATACATATTTAATATTTTTCAGTCTAGTTTAAAATTTCGACCTGTTTTTGAAAATAAAATATATGGGGTCTCTCAGAACCAGTACAACTTTACAATTTCAAATAGGAACCTATGCCTTCCGATACATCATTTTAACGGATTTTTGAAACTAAAATCAATGGTGAAACCAGATTTTAAATTGGTCAATTACTTAAAAAGTTGTGGTACAAAGTTTAAAAACAATACATTTTGTTTGCTTCGGTATTAATTATTTTAAATTGCCTTAACATTTCTTTTTTTTTTTACACAGGGATTAATTGGGTCGCATTGTGTTTTATCTTTTTAGCAGTAATTCATAATAAAGGTTTGTTTTAACGATGTAGTTAAGAAACATAAATAAGCCACTCTACGTTTTGTGAAACGTTGTAGATGTTTACATTAACTGTCATTGTTTACCCAAATGGTCTTATGATAGCGGATAAATTCCTGAAAATAAACAATTTTTACAATTCCTAATTCCTTATATTCAGTATTAACCAACCAGTCAAAATGAACCGAAGAGTGCAGTTTTCCCGTCAGAAAAAAGCTGATATGTGCAATTGTTTTATTGAAAGTGATGGTATTGCTCGCCATGCAGTCCTGTTGTACTCCCGGAAATTTTCCGATCGTCCCCAGGTGAACCACAAAACATTTATTCGTGTTGCTCACAATATGAGGAGATTTGGATCAGTTGCGGGTCCACCAAGAACCCGGCAGCACAATTTCGAAGTGGAACTGGATATTTTATTGTAAGTTATGGAAAAACAGCGTTTATGCCAATCACAACTCTGCAACATCAGTTGAAGAACTGCAGCAAAGAGTGTAAAATGCTTGTCGATAGGTCTCTCCTCAGTCCATCGCTCTGAGCATCAGCGAAGAGTGGCTAGGAAGAGCCTATCTTTGCATCTTCGAAGAGGGTAGGCAGTTTTAACATGAAATGTAGGTTCACCAACCTTTCAGGTTCACCTCCTGGGTTTATGTAGTAAGGAGTTTTTTAATTATTAAAAATAGCTAACATAATGCGTTCTTTATTTTAAACTTTGTACCATAACTTTATTGACTAATTTAAAATCTAGTTTCACTATTGATTTCAGTTTCCAAAATCCATTAAAATGATGTATCGGAAGGCAAAGGTTCCCATTCGAAATTTTAAAGTTGTACTGGGTCTGATAGATCCCGTATAATTTTTTTTTTCAAAAACAGGTCGAAATTTTAATCTAGGCTGAAAAATATTAAATACGTATTTTTTATATAACGTTATCGACTCAAGAGAAATTCACCTCGGCCATCTAAAAAGGACACCCTGTATATATATATATATATATATATATATATATATATATATATATATATATATATATATATATATATATATATATATATATATATATATGGAATTTCGAAGTTAACTTTCATATTTCCAGATTTCAACCGTATCCAAATTTTTTTCCTTGATTATTTATTTTTTTCTGTTTTTATTTCTATTTCTATTTGTTTAAAAAACACAAATTTTATTTTATTTCATCGTTATCTTTATATTTTTATTATTTTATTCTCAATTTTCAATCATCATATATATATATATATATATATATATATATATATATATATATATATATATATATATATATATAAATACGCAATTACAATATCCAGAATAAGAAATTACATTTAGATATTCACCTTTATGCAATACAAATAAACGAATTTAAATCAAATAGTTTATAAAATATTTACATTGTTAAATTAAAAAAATCAATAATTGAAATAGTTCATATTGTCAGTAAAATTGTTGATTAACTGCCCTCTGAACGGTTACTAACTGCCCTTTTTGCTTGGCGCTTATGCATTTGGTTTGGAATATCCCTCACTAATGTCCAGCAGTAATCTCCATGGCGGCAATGTCTTGATGAAACCTTTCACTATGTTCGTCTCTGACGTCTCCACAATTGTCAGGAAAGAAATCCAGGTGTGAGTGGAGAAAATGAGTGTTTGAAGACATATTGAATCCTAACTTATAGAATTTTTCTAAAAGTTCATTTATGTTTTGAACATAATTTTAATATAATTTCTTATCTAAAAAGCCCTTCTTCTTTAAACGCCTCTCCAGCTTCTTTCTCATTGATGTTAAGTACAGTTCTAAATTTTTCATCTCTTATCAGCTTTCTAATTTGAGGGCCAACAAAAACGATTTTTTTCATTCTTAAAGTATGGCAACAGATATTTTTGTCGATCTCTATAAAAACTTACTTTAACATCAGTTGACAAAAGCTTCCATTGTTTAAGTGTAGATCCTAAGAGTTCAGCTTTGTCTGTGAGGTTTAATTCTCGTATCAAATCGTTTAACTCATCCGGTGTAATTCTGTGTGGCTCATTCATGTCATCTACTGGATCAAAGTCGGAATCTTGTGACATAGAAGGCTCTCTTTCAACGTCTCTTGATACGACTTCATTGTGATCAGGCAACAGTTGATAGTCTTTTGGAGGGTTAGGCACCAGAAGCCCTTCACCATGTGGGAGGGGTCGAAGGGCTGATGGAATATTGGAATATTCTATAGCCCACATTTTTTTCTTTGATATTCCCTGTTGTAAAGGCGGTGTTTTGCAGAAATAACTGTCATTTGCATGCTTTATAGGCTCACGCCATATGATTGATACAACAAAGTTCATCGAATGTTTCTTTCCAGCTATGAAGATTCACCAGACAAAAGTTCTATGACACATCTTGATCACCTAGCTAGACTCCAAAGTAATGAAAGTAGGCTGTATTTACTTTCTCAGATAAAAGTTATTTTTGAGCAAAGAATGTCACTTCACCACATATTGCATATAGCGAAAATTGTCAGTACTATTAACGCATTTTCAAGGTATTTTCACAGTTTTTGTATACAAAAAGTTAGAAAGTATCACTGGCTTCCTCAAATTCACTGTGTTGTCAGCCAAAACATTACCTGAATAGATAATAACAGTTGTTGCAGGCAGGTTTTCCAACTGCAGAAAAAAAATTACCAATTCGACACTAAAAGTCCTATAAATTACTTAAAAGTCTTATAAATATACTTAATTATATTATATATCCAAATTAAAAGCTAACTAAACTTTTAAAACGTTAAATTAGTTTTTTGTTACCAAAACGGAATACAAATTTGCTACTTTCAATCCGGAAGTATTTTTGCTGTTGGCTAGTGTTATCTGAAATGTTTTTGTAAGAAGAATAAAATATGAGGAAGGATTAAAGTAAGGGATAAAGGAAGGAAGTTAAAGCGGGAGGTCTTGAAGAATCATTTTTAAGTATACAATTATTTTATTCCATTAGAAGCATATAACAAAAATACTAAAATATAATAATAATAATAAAATTACATATAGTAGAAAGAGAAAAATGGTAAAATAGAAAAAGAAAAAGAAATGCAATATTTTATGTAAATGAACATAAATATTCTTATAGAAACTATTGCAGAAAAAGTATTTTTATTTTATACACGTTTTTGTGTTTTTATTAATACACAAAGATCAATAGAATTAATAATACCACAATTTATTCTGAATAAATAATAATTTTGATTTTAAGATATAACGTCATTTAATACATTTAATAATCAGTTGACGTCCGCATGATGGTATAGAAGGATCAGGGATAGATTAATCCCTGATTGATTAATTGATCTAATTAGGGATTGATAAATTATTTGCCACTTCTATAATTAAAAACACACAAAAATTCAAAAATAAGCAATTCAAAATAAAGTTTGGTATTATTATAACATTTTAAATTAAATGTAAAATAAAACATTTATGAATTATGAATTTCATAAAGACAAGAAATCAAATACATTTTGGTACTTACCAAGGTTTAAGTATATTATATCGAATAGAAAAAGTTGCATTGGTTTGTTCTCGCACTGAATTAATTAAATTCATAATTTATCAATATTTTATAATACCAATTTATATTACATTTAATTTAATACATATTATAATACCAAACTGTATTTTTAATTGCTTATCGTTGAAGTTTTGTGTGTTTTTAGAACTGATGATGAATGTTAAACAATCGAAAGTAGTTTTCAATAAAAACAAAATTAAAAAAGTGGCAAATAATTTATCAATCCCTAATTACATTTAATAATCATTTATTTATATCCTCCGAACAAAAAACATAAATTGTATGTACGATGCCTTAGGAATAAATGATACGTTGATCAAATATGAAGCTTGTCTTGAGAACTCTCTTTATTTTAAATTTATATTATGTAATTTATATTATATTTTAAATGTATTAATAGGGTCATATAATTAATTATTAATAGTAAATAAGTATTACAGGCAAAAAAGTAATATAAAAATTTACTTACTACTGTGTAAATAATTTAAATTGATTTTTTATTGCAATTTCACTATTGTATTTATGAAAATTATAGCATAATCTTGCAGAGGAAGTCTTGAAATTGTAGTAACAATTGTATTAACAACTTATGTATATGACAAAATAATCATAAATATTCAAAAACTATTATGACTTCAGGTAGAGAAGGACTGACACAGACTTTGAGAAGTGGGCCAATGTTATGTACCCAAAGGGTTACTTTCCCTTTTCACAGGAAAGTGAAAATAGGTTGTCATAACCATATAAGTATAAAAAGGGTTACTTTACTTAAAGGTACAAGGACAAAATATAAATAGTCATTTTGTTGGTTCCTGCATTGTTATGTCATAATTATTAAATGTTATTAATATTTTTATGTTAATACTTTTAAACCTAAAAAATATCTGAGAAGTATTGTAGTCGTTTTATTGTAGCAAACATCAGATTCATGTAGCAAACCATTTTCACCTGACAACAAGATTAAGCCATACAACGGTTTACGACTGTAAATAATGAAAGTTGATAGGCATCTAAAATTGACTGCTCATTGAATGTGTGTGTATATATACTTTTATCTATACATCAAAAAATCATTGTATCATCTTTTCATTAGAAAATAAATAAAAAAAACCTACCCAAAAGAATTTGATGGTTCGTATAACAAAATATCAAGAAACCTGGTCTATCTGGGTATGGAACTTGATAGAGGTACGAAATGGGTATGAAAATTTACTGTTCATTGCATTCCAAAATTATTAAAAATTAGACAAAAATTTTACAAGTTAGAATATCTTCCTTTTTTTATATATAAAAGCATTCTTCCTCCTTCTCTCCTCTACTGTGCTGCATTGCTATATCACATATCAGAGAATACAAGTAATACACTTCAGCAGTTTGAGAATTATATTTTTTAAAAATCATGCCAAAAATATGTCTCTTGTAAAAGAAAAGAAGGAAAAACTTATTGAATTCATGACTTATTGAATTTACCAAAGAAAGACCAATTGCCATTACATTTTCATCGACTCCTAGGCGATGGCAAAATTGTGAGATTAGTTTAAGAAACTTTTCAATATAGAGGGGAGTACCATCAACATTGTTCACAGATATCACAAATTGGTAAGATTAAAATACGTACTGTACTTATACAGTAAAAGGAGATGGATCATGATATTATTGTAGACAAATTAAGTTTAAAATTAGGGCTAAGGAAAAAAAAAAATAATAAATACATAAATACTTAAATGTAACATAAATGTTTTTTTATAAACTTTTTCTTATTCTATCTAAAATGAAAATTTTTATAAAAAATAATTATATATAGCATTCCCTTAGATGCAAAACTTATTTCATTCTAGTACTAGTATATAATATATTACAAAATGGTTCCAGTAGGAAAACAAAAAATAAGATTATCCAGAGTTAATTATTAGTTATTTAGTGATTAAGACGTATTATTTCTTTAGTCATCAACCCCATTTATTTATTTTTTACAATACAAAAAAAAATTAAAAGAGAGAGGTAAAAATTAAAATAAGAAATAATAATGATAACAATAAATTAAATAGATAAATAAATAATCATTTAAGATTAGTCGATAATGCTTCAGTATATTAAAAAGAATCCTTCTTATTACAGGATGTCAGAGGCCATATCGACATATTTTTTTCTCGTTTTCTAGGATTGTTTATATTATATAAAGGTTGCGCATATTCCTAATTAATTTAACCTTCAATTGTAAAAAGCGCATTCAAAAATATTGTCAGTCTATTACAGCACTTCGGGCTAGGTTATATAAATTAGTTTTGATTATATATTTTGACCATGAAAATATTTTTTTAATATTTTTAAAATGTATCTATATGATATAAATGATGAAGGTAGTTCATAATAAACTAAAAACAAAAACTATAAAAACTCAATTAAGAAATTAAAACTTATAAACATGTTTCGAAATCAATCAATATAAAGGTTAATAAAAAAAAGTTAGACTTTTAATTTTATTTATAAGAGTAAAATCATAGTATTTTGTTTAATTGACAATATTTTTAAGTTTAGTTTAAGATTCAATATTTTTGTTTTAACTTTTTTCTTTTATGATGTTTAGTTTTCTTCATTTGAATTGTCATGTTTATATTTCTTCAACAATTAATGTTATTATTATATAACCTAACTAAAACTCTACTATACAGGTAGTATATCTATCGCAGCATGGAACCTGTACGTTTTATAAATACAGGTTGCATAGTGTTACTGTGGAAGGGAAAGAGAGCAAGAAAAAAAAAAGAGTAAGTTATTCCATTCATTATGTTCTAGTATTTAGAATAAATAGGTTGGTAGACATATTCTCAGGATACAAACAATCTATCACATAGCTGTGAAAAGTGAAAACTTCATGATCTAGCTCAGGTCAAAAACTTTACGATACCCATAATAAAGTTTAAAAACGAAGCCGACAAACCGGACTTTGACCCACATTCTCAAGCTACCTGTTCTGTTAAGGTTTTTAACGATTTGAAAAAAAAAATAACAAAAAAACTTTGTACGATGGCTATGCCATACAATTATTTGAAAAAAAATATTCTTTGAAATTAAAAAATCTTCATAATAGGTTTCTATATCTAATAAATAAATTTATTATCACTTCTATGTTTTTGTAACATTATGAAAAAGTATCCATTTTAAAGGGAGAAGCATAATACTTTAAGCATTAACAGTATCAATTCTTTATGATTAAATTATTATATGATGAAATAAATAGTCAGGATGCAGGCAACAAAGTATATTTTTTATTATACAAGCCGACGTTTCGGCTCAATCGTGTGAGCCATCATCAGGTCTGATTATTCATTTCATCATAATAACATCACAGTCGATCAAGCAACCTCTCTAAAATATTATACCATATAAATATTTTAGTCCAGAGTTGCAGCTGGTGAAGAATAGTTTTATATTCTATAAAAGAAATTCAATATCGTAATACATATTCTAACCATATACTGCAAATATAGTTGTAATGGGGCACTTGCATTGTAAACGATGGAGTTATGGAGTTCCATCCTTTACGGAAGAATGTATGTCGAAATACTATAATGAATTAAAGGTAATAGCAAAGTCAGCTAATCCAGGTATTAATCATATATAAATGTAATTCGAATGATTATATTTATTAATTATTTTAAATTGTTGACTTTCCATATTATATGTTTATCTTCAATCAATTTGGCTTGAGATCAATTAAAAACTCAATAGCTTTTTCTATTTATGTTTAGACGTTTCGAGGATACTCTGGTCCCATCTTTTTAATTTTTTATTTTTTTCATTTTTTTTAACATCTTTTTTTATTTTTGCTAAATTGTATTCAATAAACTTTTGTACAAATTATATAGATGTTGAAGAGGGGCACAGAGTCTCTCCGAAACGAATAAAAATAAATAGAAAAAACTATTGAGTTTTTAATTGACCTAAAGGAAAATTGATTGAAGATTAAGATTATATTTACACTACACACAATCTGATTTAAAATTTTGTTAGTAAATTATAATCCCATAATTACTTATTATATTGATTTATAATCTTCAATTACATATATGTGTATTTTATTTTCATTATGCTAATAAAATAAAATAATAATAAAATAAATGTGTCATTTTTAATACAATTTATATAAAAAAGTTTAATCCAACCGCATGTAATATTCCGTTAGATTTACGATATAGAATAAATATAAAACATTCGTCAGAATTAATATTGAAGGAATAAAAAATTCATAAATAAAAGAAAAATAATAAGCGATACATTTTTAAAATTAATTATTTACCCTTCGTGCTCCACCGGAATATAATACTAAAGTATTAATAATTTAAATGTGAAAAAAAGAAATTGAACAATTCGGTGTGGCTGTATATATTTATAAATCAAAATGGTGATTATTGGCTCAACGAGGAGTAAATTGGACCCAAAACAAAAACGTATTTCGATCTGCAACAATTGTTATTTCATGTTTTCTTTGTTCCTAAAATAAGAATTATAGAGACATCTTAGTCATCACAGCTGAAACTAAAAAGAAGTTTAGAATTTAATTTCTTTAGAGTTTCACCTGTGATGGCTGAGATGGCTCCCTAATTCTTATTATATTTTTAAAGTTTGACTCTGTATAATTGGACTTGGTCCAGATTGGACTTAATATGGTATTATATGCATTTTGAGATGCCTGAGGATGGCTCAGAGGTCGAAAATTTGCTTCCAAATAAATTAAATTGGTGAAATAGTAACAGCCTGCATTTATTTATATATATATATAAGATTATAATTTATTAAATAAAAATATTTTAAAAGGTTTTAATATGAATTTTATATAATAGTTCATACTTAGGACACAAAACAGTTTTCAGATGGTTAATCCCGGGTGGTTCCGCAAAACATACATTCAAGTTCAATGACAGATCATTTTAAGAAACATTATGATATATCAATTAAGAAGGCCATTTTTTTCATAGATGCTGCAAGATTCGTCAAATAAAACTAAAGTTATACCTTCAGGCAATTCTGTGGTGTTTGAGTAAAGTGGTGTAAGTCATTGTTTTGAGTCAATGCGTTTCCGTTATTTTTGTTCTTTTTAATAAACTTTACCTTTGAAAAAAAGAAAATAACCCAATGTGAACAGTATTCACATTCCATATTAACACGTTTTCAATGATTAAAAGTCTTTTTCTCAAAGGTAAAAACGATTTGAACCCCTTTGCCTAAACACCGGAGATTTTTTTTCTATTTTTTTTGCCCCTGTAGATGACTGACTTTAACGATTTCGGCCCTGACAGAGAAAAGTGAAAGTGATGAACTTGCTAAGGGTGCACACCCCCTCCTCGGGGCGGTTCAAAAGGACGCCGACAGGCACTTGACCCAGTGAATTCTCTACCTGAAGGGCAGTTAACTAACGTTTTAGTGCATCCTCTAGAAAAGGTCAAAACCATAAAGATGCCATAACAACAAATTATTAGTGATAATTGGATGTATACAATTATCGCTAGGATAAATAAAGTAAAGTTTATAATAAAATATAATATAAAAAAATAGTTAAAAATATTATAATTATACACACACACACACACACACACACACACACACACATATATATATATATATATATATATATATATATATATATATATATATATATATATATATATATATATATATATATATAACTACCAGGATAGAGGGAAATTTAGAAGGATGATAGATGGAAAGAAGGTCCTTGTGGTAAAGAGGAGAAGAGGGGAAGGAAGGATAGAGGAGCGTAGAATTAAATGGGGGAAAAGATGAAGAAGGTGTGGGCTGAAAGAAAGATGAAAGCCATGAAGTGATGTACGCGTGGTCCTTAGCTGACCTTTGTCGCGATAAATAAATAAAATAAATATATATATATATATATTTTTTTTTTCGATTGGCACTATAGACCATGGAGATCTTTGGCCGAGCGATGTGGTATTCATACAGACATTTATTGCTTGTGGGAGAACAGACAGCCTGGAGGGAATCACCCAACCTCACGCTGCTACGAACCATGGTTTCCATGGTGCAGCGGCAAACTATCCATAGCTCCATAACCGGTCCCTTTGGGGCCAATTCGGCAGTGTCCTTCCCACCGACTCACTCGGGTTCAAGGACAGTTACAAACCGGTCAAGATCCACGGATTATGGTTGTTCGGGGTCAGTAGGCGCACGAGGAGCCTATGTTTCTTTCCCCGAAGTAGACCGTCCATGGACCAAACCTCTGGGCGGCTACTTTACGTCCTGGAAAACCACAGCGCGATACGCAATTTAGGTACACGGGGTAGGGCCATCACTCCTACACCCGGAATATATATATATATATATATATATATATATATATATATATATATATATATATATATATATATATATATAGAGAGAGAGAGAGAGTAGATGGAGTAAAACTAGGCAATTTTGTTATTTTTTCATGCTTAGTAGAATTGATCATCTATTTCTCCAAGATCCTCATACGATGGGGCAAAAGTACGCAGTTTGTTTAACCCTTTCTTGCCCAACTTTATCGATTTTAATGGAACCAATCTTTTTTATTTGGGTTTGCACCCCTAATATTTGGAAAAATAATGAAAAAACTCATATACACCGATATCACAACATATTCATCATATTATGTGTGATACTTCAAGTGGCACCTTGGGCACTTTTGGGTAGAAACATGTTTTTAGGAAAAAAAAACTAAAAAGTTAAAATTTTTACGCTTGAGGCATAAATTTGCTTTTCACTACAAGAAACGCTTAAAAAAAAATCAACCAAAAGAAAAAAATTGTATGCTTCAAATAAGAACTTTAATATACTTCAATGTCAATAAGCATAAATTTTAATATACTTCCACCATAAAATTTTTAAATTCTTACACAATATAACTAACAAAATATAAGATAAATATTACCGCTTTTAGTGGTGCATTTTATCGTTATGATAAAAAAAAATTAAAACTTTTAAAATATATTTTCATTAAAAACTAACAAGTGAAGAACAATAAAAAGAAGCATAAGTCGATAAAAGGGTACATGATATGATTAATCAATAAAAAGGTACATGATGTTTGTTATTTATGAAATTGTATAAAGCAATTTCACTCAGGCACCAAACATAGTCTTAGGTTACATTTGACACAACTAACTGTGGTCGTTTTCTTCTTCCATATTTGAGTCAGTACCAGTTTTGTTAACAAGAGAAAGGATCAGTGCTCCTCTGGATTTAAATATTTGTCTCCTTTGAATCTAAAATATAAATTACAGGATTCAAAACCTACACCTCAAGAGCAAATTTGTGTCTAGTCAAACATTTATTCCATCTTGGCTAAAGTGCTTTGGAAGGTACCTGGATTTCTTTTTAAAAAATCGCTTAGAAAAACTATTTTTGAAAATAAATTTATTCATTAAACCATACGGAAACATTCAACTGAACCTCAGGGGTGAATATCATAAAAAAAACACATTAAAAAATGAAGAAAGCAGAGCAGTAGAAACTGCACAAACATTTAACCAAAATGATAAACCCTATCCAAAAATGCCCAAGGTACCTCTCAAGGCACCTTCGGTTTTCTCAATTTATTTTTTTAAATAAGTTACTTTTATGCAATCTAAAGGCATAAAACACAAATAGAATAAATTACTTACCTTAACAAATCAATTCATTAAAAAAAAAAAAGTCTTAAAAGACACACTAAATCAATCTCAGAAAACACTGGAGTACACTTAAACAACAACCTGTGGAATCTTATAGATGTGATCTCTTCGTTTCTAACCTGGTCAAACTACTGCCATTCAGAGCGCATTTTTGTTAGTGACTTAGTGACTTACGCACACAATATATATGGGAAACAACCCAGCAAGCTTCGTGGTGTCTCTGGGTAACGCTGATAAGCCGGGCCCGATACCTGAAAAAAGGTATTGGTCCAGGATTAAATTTACTCTGTATCGAAAACTTACTGGGACTCAATTAGTACCTTTTTTGGTATTTGGAACTCAATTAGGACTCTCCCTTTTTATTTAGGTAGCTTGTTATCACAAAATATTCACTCCTGGATAAATGTAAATCTCTTAAATGTATTGTTTCTTGAAAGACTCCATGGGCAAGAAAGGGTTAAATTTAGATTTGTGTCAACATGCTACGTCTTTTTGAGCCTCTTGGAATCGGTATGTGTTGGGTACACTTGGGGAAACAAAAAAAGAATTCATTTTGAAAACATAAACTCGGAAAGAATCCTTGCTTTTCTCTAAGATGTTTTTGACAACAAAGCTACCTTTCCGGAGCAAGAGAGAGTGATCATCATCCTCTTTGTCGCAAACATCTAATTCGGAGAAGCGCATATCAAGGTCAGAGCTGACGTTGCGCAGGCTCATATTTGTTTCTGACTCAGAACTTGAACCTTGTGTTTCTGACTCAGAACTTGAACCTTGTGTTTCTTTTCGTTTTGGAAGGAACCAACCTCCTCTTGGTTTGTTTTTTTAGCAACACCCTGGCTTTTGCGCTTTCTTCTTTCATTTTTCTTGCATCTTTATTTTAATTATTTTCAAAAGTGCCTATCAATTCAACAAATAAAGGACAACACAGGGCTTCAAGGGCTTTAACGTTTCGGGAAAAACATCCCCATCTTCAGAACATCCTTTCTCTTATTTACTCCTATTGTCAGTTTTAACAATATAATTCCTCACTTTTTATAAAATAAATAAAGCTATATTGAGTATTGGTCATGGAATTAATGAGCAATAATATTACACCATAATCAATAATAATAAAAATCCATGACCAATACTACGTTATGTTATGATGTTATTTATTTTATAAAATTGAGAAATTTTATTGTTAAAACAGATAATAGCAGTGGAGTAAATTAAAGAAAGAATGTTCTGAAGATGGAGACGTTATGCCCGAAACGTTAACACAAATTAAATAAAATTGAATATTACACTAGAAGCCTTATGCCGCCATTTACTTATTGAAGTGTTGGAGACGTAAAAAAAAATTAAAAAAAAACTAAATAAAAAACTGTGCTTTTATATTCGCAATACTTTTAAATTACTGAAATTAATCCAACTATAAAGAGTTAACAAATTATTTAACAATTTTTTTCGTCTTTTCAGAGTGAAAATATTTTTATTATTGCAAAACCGTATTAGTAAAAAATTCAAAATAACAGTTAGATATTTATATCATTATAACACACTAACTAATAATGTGCATTCACAATTGTTAACGAATAAACATAAGTCAAGGAATTCAAAATAATACGAAACATCTAGTTACAATAAGAGCATTTTAAACCATTATTCAAAAGCCTTTTTTAAAACAATATAAAAAATCGAACAGCTGCCTTAATATAGTTATCAAAACTGAAAAAATCATATAAACCAGTCTATGAGGAGATTACAGACGAAAATTAGGGGACGGCCTACATTGACTTGAGGGCTTTTTTTGGGCTAGTTAAGAGGTAAAGATACTAAAAGTCTCCGGATCTAGGAGCAGAGGCAAATAGAGCAGGGGCGAGATCATTTTCTTTATATCTCGAAATCGGTTGGTCCTGGTTAAAAAAATTTTATGTAAACAACTTAAGGACATATGTAACATTTGTAACAAATTTGAAAAGAACTTTTCCTTTTATCGTCTGGTACTTGTAAGAACGCATATTTCTTAAACTATAATACAAAAAAGGAAAGGAAACTATAATAGATACAAAAAAATAATAGAAATATTCTTGCTGGAAATTTAATGATCTTTATTTTTTACTTTAAATATTCTGAGTTAGGACCAACCGTTTTCGAGATATTAACGAAAAACCGAAAAATCTTACCTTCTCCCTTCCTCCTCTCTTTGGCTTTGCTCCTAGATCTGGGTGCTTTTAGTATGTTTAGCTCTTAACTAGTCCGTATAAACCCCTGCAGTCAATTTAGGCCGTTCCGCCATTTCCGCCTTCACCTCCCTTTCGAGCATCCATTGACCGGACTTACTTTTCGTGAACGTAATATTTGAGTTGTCTTTTTTACTTGAAAAAAAAAAAACTCGCACAGATTCACTTTTATTGAGATTTAAAGTAAATAATTACACATTTTTATTTTTTACGTGCTAAAAAAAACACTTGTTTTTTATCCGTTCCTTACGGATATTAATGTTAATACTTTATTAATTTATTAATGCTTTATTAATAAATTAATTAATAGTTAATGCTTTATTAATGTTAATACTTACACAGAACGCACTGTTACCTGATGCGTGACAAGAAAACTTTTTCGTCTCTCATTGAGATAGATTCAATCTTACTTAGATCCAGGTCAAAGTTGATTGTCTGTTGTAGCCTTTGATCCCTGTTCAAGCAAATACCCCGCTTCTAGCAATATTTGCCATTGCTTCCCTACAGAGCGAGCCAATATCAGGATATGCATCAGATATTGATCCAAATTCAAAACTCTTATTGCAAATTATTAACGCATATTAGGTATATTGTGAACAATATTTCTTCCTTATTAATATATTTTCCTTTATCGATTTTCGTATCATTTATTCAATGTTTCTGTGTATTTTTCCCCAGCATCAGGGCATCTCACATTTATAGCCTTCATATAATTAATCCATATATATTATATTGTCATTTTTTTAAAACTGCATATTCAACAAGGAATAATTTAACTATTGTGTCCTTTCACTATCATATAACTCATTGGACCATTACGTTGGACTATTAAGTAATAATAATTAATTTGAATTTAAAAAAATATTAATATTATTATAACATGAATGAAGTTGTATTTTTCGTCAAACATGTTTGTCAGTCTAAGTATATAGTAAGTATAAAATATATAGTAAGATAAAGTATTGCGATCTTGAAAATTTCGAATCCGAGTTTCCAACGGAAATACACGTTTTAAGGTCTCTAGAGCCCAAATAAAGAAGTGTCGCAAAATTGTATCTGTGTGTGCATGTGAACAGCCAACAACAGCCTATCACCAGCAGAGGAGCTATATAAATATAGCTCAAAAGCGAAAACTATTACGAAACCGGAATTACATATTTGAGGCAGATATATGCCTGAGATCTTACATAATTTTTTTTCTCACTAAAATTAACTTTCCGTGAGTCTCACTTTCTATCATCGATTTTGCACTTCTTTACAATTTGCCAAAAAACGTTCTAACGATTTTGAACTCGTTATATCAATGTATAATTAAATGGTATTATCAGGTAGGTCTTATCCTCACTGAAATAGCCTGAAAGGTCTTGAATGCCGAATTTTCAAAATAGCATTCTCTAAAGTACCATTAATATTACATCTATATTACCTTAAAATAATTGTTGACGACCAAAGATTTTATGCCTTCAATCCGAAAAAAAACGCAACAAAATAAAAAAAATACAATTAATAGGATTCCCATGGCATAGTACAACAAAATATTTAAAATAATTTCATTGGTAGCTTAAAACCCGCAAAACAATTTTTTATAATACCAATAAGACGCCGGGAGTAGGTGATTATCCTCAAAGAACCTTAAAATGCATGCAAGCAAATTCTTTTAAACCCCAAGCTTACAAAATAAGCAGAAGTATATCTCCTCGTTATCCCTTTATTAACAAAGAGAAACGGGAGTTTGAAAAAAATAAATAAAAGCTACGAGAAAAGACTTAACGAGAAGTGAGGGCTTTAATAAAACCCAAGTTCCAATTAGTAAGATATTGAACCCCATTTCGGGGATGAAGCACCGCATTTCAGCTCACTTTTGATACTATCTTTTCTTTTTTTATCCAGATGTAGTAATCACTGAAGGTATTAGGAAACATGAATTAAAACGAACACATGTTTTAAAAATAATGATAAATACAGGCCACAAAGAAAAACAGTCCTCCTCCTTTTATGGGAATGCGCGTGCATGAGTATTTTACACTCCTGGATTGAATTAAGGGGTCAGGAGTTTTCTGCCAAATAGTAAGGAAGGGGATTTTCGAAATGAAATTTTGGGCACACTACCAGACATATTACCAGAATTAAGTAATAATATATGTAATGGAGTGCCCTCATCGAAGCATGGACTTGAGCAGTATCGAGCAAGAACGATAAGCGATAGTACAATCGATTACCGATAATTTTTATATAATAATAGAAAAACCAATAAAAAAACCTCGGCCTAGGTCTATTCAATTCTCAGTCGATATAAAATTTAAAAAATAATTTTAAATGCAAAATTGAGATTACCTAAACTGTAGTTTAATTATTCTAAATCAAGCAGATTTTTTTATTGCCGCTTGGTTGTATATTAAAACCAATAATAAATATATTGTCGTTCATAAAGATTAATATAATTAAAATATAATTTTAAAGTTTATAACAGCTGCTCTTAAGCGCATCCTCTCGAGCCTATTAAATCATGGCACATAATTATTTTTTTGCAGTACATACTTTTTAATGTGTGGATGCGATTTATTTTTAATTAAAGAATTTTGAATTCTTGAACATTTATTTTCAAATCCATTACATTATGATTATTACAAATTACATACTTACTTATCCATGGCATATGATTATTTTCTGGCAATACGTGTAGAACTCAATACATTTTGATTTGGGTACGTACCTGCTCTATTTAGGTCATAAATATTTCTATTTTATCGAGACAGAAGTTTTTTGGAATTTTAAATGACATAACATTTGTTGTTAAAATTTTTGAACTTTCACTTCTAAATCTATTGAATATATGTTTTACATATCATTGTCATAGACCTAATTTTCAATAATTTCATTACTTTTTGTTCCCTTTTCTTTTTTCTATAATTAATCTTGAAAAGAGTGATCAGTAGGTACGCAACATCATTTTGTTGCTACTTGAAGGGTAAGGGGAAAAAAATATATATATTTTTTTTATAATGAATCAGAAAAACAGCATTTTTTCAGGGCATTACGATGCAGAAAAAAACCTTTAGAGTCAACAAATATTAGCCATAAAAGTTATAGCCAAACAGTAAAACAATAAACATGTTTTTTCCAGCAATCTAAGCAGTGCAACTTTCCATTCTTATTCATTAAAAAGTGGCTTATCTGTTTTTTTTTCTTATTCTTCATTTAATAAACGTTTCTCATTGTAATATATTCATGAAAATCAGTGTGACCCAATTAAAATTTTTGGATCCTCCTCTTCCCCTTTTAAATATAGGGAGAAGTAAACCATCGACCACACCATTCAGTAATCAGTTCGGAACATGAGAGCCATAAAATATGTATAAATGTATATTTATCTGAATACTAAAAAAAAACAATAATAAAAAATATATAAATACTATTAAAGGTAAACAAAAAATTTAAACACACGTTTTTTTTTCATAAAAAAATAAAATGTGAAAATCCCACTGATGACTAAAATCCTTGAAACATTTCCGATAGCTCAAAAGACATAATTTTCACACTTTCACTTGGTGTGAAATGATGACTTTATATAATAAACTTTATAATCTATAAAGTATATTGGTAACAGATATCCAACATAATCCATAAAATGTAACGGTCACAAAACAGGAAGTAAAATTAACAAAAATATACAATTAGAAGAGACAAAGGAGATTTGAAAAAAAATAAGAAAGAGACTAATCTACAAATTTCGGTTAGTCAACAACGTTTTAATTTTGTAAGTTTCATCAGTAAAAAATCTCTCATACCTGCAAAGTTAATCTCGCAATATTTTCAGTTAAGAAAAAAGGAATTGATTATCAGGTAAAATAGATGGAATCTAGATTCCATGGATATTTTAAAATAAAAAAATCAATTCAAGTTATACATATTATGAACTATTGGTAATTAGGATTTTAATAGAAATATTGCTTTCTCAATTTCAAGGGGATTTTAAATAGAATCTATTTTAATTAAATCTATTAATCTATTTAATTAATAATAATAATTTAATTAATCTATTTTACATAAAAATCTTTAAACCAATTTCGATAAATTAAATGAATGAACGTGAAAATAAATTTTAAGGCAATTTTCTCTGTTATTTCTTATAGTCCAGTAAATAAATACTCATTAGGTAGGTGTAAACGGAAATTACTTCAGGCCTTTGGTCTAGTTAAGAGGTAAACATACTAAATGTCTAAAGATCTACGAGCAGAGGCAAAGAGTGGAGGGTTGAGAAAGTTATGTTTTTCGGTTTACATTAACTTTCAACTTTTAACATTAAATATTTTCTAGAATCAACCGTTTTCGAGATATAAACGAAAAACCGAAAAACATGACCTCCATCCCCCTCCCCTCTCTTTGCTACTGTTCGTAGATTACAGGACTTTTATTATCTTTACCTCTTATTTACTCCAAACAAAGTCCTAATGTCAATTTAGGTCGTCCCGCCATTTCCGTCAACAACTCCCACATTGACTGGCCTATTAACAATGATGGTGATTTGGAAAATTCGAGAGTAATTAACATCCTAAATTGGACTTATAAATTATTGTATTTTTATTTGGTAGCATCTTATATCTGTTAATGAGTCGTTACAAATCAATTGTTTTTTGCAAAAGTATACATCTCTTAAAAACTTATAAAAATAAATTAAGGAAATAATATCTGTCTATCCATGAGGTTATAAGTATAATACAAAAGTCTTTTGCTAATTAAAGCCATTTCGAGTTATACACATAATCCTTAAATGCCTAAATCCTTGTTCACATAGTAAATATATTTTACTCGTGTGAATTTCATTATAAATGCCATCTGCAGAGACTTGTTACAGGGTGGTCCGATCAGAAAGAACAGACGTGTGCCAGGAAGAGAAAAAAATCCGGGCAGCACATGGTGCGGATGCTAAGATGCTGAAGAAGTTGCCATCCCTTTGATTATGCTAAATATACATTAGGTTTTTCTTACTGTATGTATTAATCTACTGGCTGGGAGTGGTGCGCACGTGCCCTAACACGTGTGCTAACATCTGCTATCGTCATTATACATGGCTTTGATCTAACTCAGTTCATTATGGATTCCCTCAGTGTTAAATCGAAATGATCTAAACATTATCCCATAATTATTTTTTTTAGTATCTTTCCAATAATTAACGACATGGAAAATTTATGTGACTTCTTTATGATAGTAATTCTGTAGTACATTATATATATATATATATATATATATATATATATATATATATATATATATATATATATATATATATATTCTTGATACAGACATTTTATCGCTTGCGAGAGCACAGACTGGAGGGCGTCACACCCTCATGTAAGTCTGAACCATGGTTTCCATGGTGAAGCGTCCGGCCACAAATAAAAGCACTAAAATTATTAGAGTATGACAAAATGTTTTTACTTAAAATTCATATTTTGTAATTATTTCAATAAACGTGGTATTTTTGGTTCTAAAAATTAATTTGAAAATATTTCAAGAATAATTTTTTGGATTCATCCACATGACTTTATTAATATAAATGAAAATTTGCTATATTTATTTCCAGTCGTGTATTTAGTCCTTGGTTGTAGAAATTATATAAGTTAAATTAGAGAATGAGATGATAAAATTTCATCTTTACAATACATTATGTCTTTACCATTGAACTTAAATCATTCCGACTAATTTAAATTCATTCAATTTCAGAATTTTATCTCTTTTGTTATTTGAATGCATTTTGTTATATATAGAAAAAAGCTGCGCAACTATTAGAAGAAAAATATTTTCTTGAGTGAAAAAAGTAATAGAAAAACGTGCAATGTCTAATGTGATTTTTAAAAATTAATCTTAATCCCATCATCAATTCTAATATTTTTAGGTTTTTTATTAATCTTAATTTCGACAGAATAATCTCATTGATCATTTAAAGCTAAAAGATCACTTTTATGTTATTACTTTAAAAAAATGTAAGTTGAAACAAACCATATTACTTATGGCTGGACGCAGTTTTTATAAATATATTGAAGGATTAATTGAAATTTACATCTTGGTTTGAAACATATTAATTAAAAAGGCTAAATTATTAAGAGAAGAAAATAAATAATAAGGCAAATCATTTAATTCGTAACATTGAGATCGTAACCATCAAATGATCCTTCATAAATTTTGTATTTCATATTGAATTTGAATCCTTAGAAAGGGCCTACAGTTCACAAACCTGACATTTGAAAATTAACGCAGTAGCTAAATTAATTCAGACAAGCTGTAACTGCTTAAGGTTAAACCCCAGAGATCATAATCTCACGCTAGCTCTTCAAAATTACCATTAGGAATTCTCCGTTTGTATTAATGAAGATGTTGAACATTTCAGTAACTCATTGTTAATTATTGTAACTTGCCTATTAATACTCTGAGAATAAGAAATATTATCGGTAAGGAGTAATATTACAGAAAAAAACAAATCCTAGCTATTGTAATAGATTTTCATTTATTATTTGCAATAGTGAACATTTGTAATCGACGAAGATAAAAGAAAATTAAGGTTTTATGTTTCAAAATAAGCAGGATACAACAAAAATGGAATAAAACCAAAAAAAAAATCCGTCCGTCCGGCGTTTACTTTTTTACGCTTCGATCTCTCGAAGTTCGAACATAATATTCTGAGTAATTTTTGGAAGCCCGTATGCTAGTCGGCAAAAAAACTCGTAACCGTTCTACATGATGTAAATTTATTTCCAGACGAAAATATTTTGTCTAATTTACATTTCATATATTTTTGTTTTTTTGAACTGGTTATTTTAAATAAAGTTAGACAAGTGAAATAAACTATATTTTTTTTAATATGACAAAGAATTTAGACTATAAAAAGTTGATCGGTAAGAAGGAGGAAAAAATAATAAAATAGAAAAAATCTATTCTTAATTGCTTTTAATCAAAATAATCTTTACAATTTTAATATTTCTGCTTAATATATTTTATAAATAAATAAAGGCCATATTTTTCGTTTAAATCTCGAACAGTTGGTGCTAGTTTAAAACATTTTATGTAAAAAGTTAAAAGCTAAGGTAAACCGAAAAACAAGACCTTCTCCTTCCCCTCCTCTATTTGCCACTGCTCCTAGATCAGGAGACTTTTAGTATGTTTACCTCTTAACTAATCCAAACAAAGTCCTGAAATCAATTTTGACTCGTCCCCTCATTTCCGTCTACACCTTCCCCCCTTATGACCACTTATGAACTGGACTATAAGAAATAATTAAGAAAATTGCCTTAAAATTTATTTTTACATTCACATTCATTTTAAAATATTTTATTAATTTCATTGAAAAACATTAACTTTTCAACATGAATGTTCCTTGACCAGACCAGAGACTCTCCATCTCAAGATACATTTAACAAATCTTGCAAGGCTCTGATTAAGGCTTAGGTATAGTCCAGTCATTGAATGCTCAAAAGGGGGGTTTTCAAGATATAAACGAAAAACCGACCGTGGTGAATGAATGACCTTCGCCACTCCTCTCTTTGCCTCTGCTCCTAAATCCGAAGACTTTTAGGACGTTTACCTCCTCTTAACTAGTCCAACAAAGCCCTGAAGCCAATATTAGCCGTCCCGTCACTACCGTCTTTACCCACCTTTTGAGCATTCATTGACTAGACTATTCCTAAGCCTTAATGAGAGCTATGCAAGATATTTCAGATTTTGCTTGAAATGAGAGTCTCTGGCCTACATTCATATGATCTTATTCTGTCCTGATTATGTCTGCATTGGAGAACAGTTGACTGGTTAGTTATTTACTAGTATTTGAGAGACCTAAAGTGTTATTTCTTAAATCTCCTAATAATAATCTTAAATATCCTAACAATAATTTTGGTCCATTCTAGCGAGTTTTTGATATCTTAAATTAATATAAATAAATTTATTCGATTCCAAAATATCAAGTATTGATAGTTTTTCAACGGCAATTATTACCATCCTGCAGAAGGACATGGTAATGCCAAGACATGTCAGAAGAAGGCTTGGCGAGGGGTGACATCATTGATGAGTTAACTGTTGTTTACGATCTATAACTCCTGTGTAATCGCTGTTGGAATTTCCTCTTTACTTCAGCTCAAGGCTAGAGGCGCAGGGTAGAATGTAGACGCTTGGTTTTACTGTAATTTCTTAGATCCTGGTCAGATCACTGAGTCCTGCGGAGAGGTCAAAGCGTTTACAAGGATACGTAAGAATCGATAATCTATCTAATTTGCATAAACTGTTTCCTCGTGTTGATGGTTGCTAATTTTTAATGATTAAACGTCTGTATTTTTTTTTGTTATTTTTTCTTATCATTTATATTGCCCGTTTCTGTAATTTTTATTCTGAAAGGTTTCAGGTTTAAAATATAGCGATTTCGTTTCTCCAATTTTATTTTATTCAGAATGAGTTTCAACATTGTGTGATAGTTACTGCCCGAATACTATGCCTATGATTTGGTCTTGTTGAGTGATGATACGGAAATTATAAAATTAAATACAACACTATGGGAGGGTGCTGAAGAAGAACTAGTTATAAAAATAAATACGAAGAAAAAGAGATATGTGGTTATTAGCGAAAGCGACGAATAATTTTGAATACCGAGAGAAATAAAAGTATCTGAGTTGTATAATAACGAGGATATATTATTTTCAAGAAGAAATAAAAGCAAGATTAAGGATGAGAAATGCTTGTTATTTATCTGTAGCTGAAATACTCATTTCGCCACTATTCTCTAGAAACCTGATGAAAAGTAAAACAATTTACTTCCTCATTATCTTTACGAATGCTAAATATGGTTGTAAACGAAAATTAAGTATCGCATAAAATATTTGGCTCCAAGAAAGATGAGCCGACTGTAAAATTTAGATGGCTACACTACACAGTATTGTGTGAACTGCGAGTAAAAATTATGAATAAATAATTAAAAGCTGTTAGGCTAGATAACGAACGAGTAAAATAGCTAATCTTTCGAGACGTGGATGGTAGTATTGTGTTAGTCAGATTTGGGTGTTTTGAAAGTGTGTTAGTGTCATCGGCGTTGAACCTTCGGTTTGTTAGACCTAATCACTATTTCAACAATGTCGGCGGGGCAAACTAGACCAGAATCATATACTCACATATAACTAACTACTCGTATACCTGTAATGTTTAAATGAACGATAAATGGAGTATACTAGAGGTTTCTCCTTTTAGTCTGGCGATTTCTTAGAAGATGAACAATACTAAATACTATTATTATCATCTCATATTCTGTTTGAATGATGTCTATTTAAATGAATGAATCAGCAAGTAAGAGGTGAAGTCTGTCATTAGGATTTAAATAGCGGTATCGAGAATTTTCAGCTTTCATATGAGAAATTTTAGCTTTCAACTTCATTTATATTGTAGGAGTTTGTTTTCTTACGGTGCTGGGCATGTATAATTTCATTCTAATATCTACGGAAAAATTATTTTAGGTTGCTTACAATAAAACCTACGAGTTTATCAATGAAGCAACGATTATTCTACAGTTTTTTTTTTTCGTTATTAAAAAATTAATTATTGATGTTATGAAAACGTCATAATACCCGTTCCAATTTTTTTTTTTATTTTCTATAATGAACTTTTGGAAATCGACAAAAAAAAAATTACCTCCCGTTCTGGCATCTTTAGCAGCCCACAGATGCCCACAAATCCAATTTCTATGCATAAATGTTTTTCTACTAAGCTCATTTTAAATATTATAGGTACACGATAAATACTATTTAATGAGAGGATAATTAGGAAACTTTACTTTCCAAAAATCTAGAGTGTCCAACTCTTACTACCTTGGTGGCTGAGGCATCGCACCTTTCCCTATTTTTCCAAGGAAAAATACGAGAACACTCAGGAAAAAAGTGACATGAGAATTTGAAGTCTTAATTTTCCCAGAAGATTAAGAAGAGAAGGAGGAAATAAAAGAAGCAGGGAAAAGTAGTGAACGGGCTAACCACAACGAGAAATCCCGATTTTTAAAATTCCATGCCATATTTAGTATTATAATCCTTTTATTTATTTTCTATATAATAAAAATCTTACGTACGTAGGTAGGTAGATGTCCATAATCGTTGTCATGCCAACTCCATACCCAGGAACGCAAGTTCTCTATTCAAACTTTATACGGTTAACTTTAGGTAAGGAGGGAGAGGAGAGAGAGTGATAAAATGAAAAGGAAGATCCTTCATAAAAAAAAAAAATTAATGTACCTAAAATAAATATTATATAATCTTCCATTTTTATAAAATACTGATTCTGAATATAGGAGTAATCCCCACAAATATAAAACAGATAAATAAAACATTTTACAAGAGTATTTTGCTTTTTTTGTTAAATTTTTTTTTTGTTGATATTCTTGGAATATTTCAGAACAGAACCCTAAGTCTTTTAAATGACAGTTAATAACTAACCAAGTCAAAGTATCGCCAATTGAGGCATCATCAGGACAGATAAAGATAAGATCACATTAATTCAGACTAGAAACAGCGAATGAACTCTTTGAGCACTATTACCATTGTCCTTGCTGAGACAGAATTTGATATTACTCAATAAAAAATAGCTTAATAATAAAAAAGAAACAGCACATCTCAAGTCAACAGCAAAAAAAGAAAAAACAAAGATGCTTTGGAATGTACTGACTCTGTTATATTTTATCTTTTTCTGTCCTGAATATGCCTAAATTAAGGCTTTGTTTTGGAATCTCCCAATAATATCTTAGCAACAAATATTTGTTCAATAATAATTTTTGCTCTCTTAAAATAACATTTATTTTTATACGATTAGGACGTAACTTAGGGGAAGAGGGGCAAAGGGGACACTTGCTCCGGTCGGCAGAATTTCGAAATATAAAAGACAAAACAGTAGGCTTTTATTGGAAGAAGGACTAAAGAAGTGGTGGCAAAATTAAGTTTTCCCTTCTCCCTCCACATGGCAAAAATCTTAGTTCAGGCACTGCGATCAGCAAATATTAAATTTTTAATAATATGATCGTAAATACCAATTATTTTTAGGTTGGGTTATTGGCTACTGGCTACTTCCGTCTGGTTGAATATATTTTAAAGGCAATCTTTTTAGCATTAAAAAAACTTAATAGTACCTACAGGATATCTCAACTGGAGGATGATAGTTGCTAAGCCGACGGACCTTGAATAGAAACACCAGTTTCACAAAGATCCTGGGAAACTATCTCAACTGTCATAAATAAATATCGCTTACCTGCGAGAGGGATGGAAAAATAGAGAATCTATAACCGCTAAGCGCTGGGAAAGTAAGAAAATAAATGTGGAGTGATAAATTGAGTGATAGGTTCCGAAGAAAAAATAAGCATAGAGTGGAAGCAAAAATAGAAAAGTGGTAATGTTAAATAGTATTAAGTACAGTTATAATAGACGCGATATAAATTACCAACTCACCTTTGGCTAAGGACGAACCCAGGAGGTCCTTGGAGCAGTTACCGTTAGCTCGAAGGATAAAGTTCAAGGAGAGTGTCCTTGCACCGCTCTCTTGCAGTACAGGGAGGATCTTGCCAGGAATGAGGAAGTGAGAGGTTCCGGAGTTGGACGGACAGTACAGTTGGCTCGCCAATGGGTCCGGGTATCCTAACCCAGCTCATCTTCTGCCTTTTATTGTAATAAAAATAGAAAATATGTACAGTTATTAAAAAAAAATAATATAAAGTTTGATCCATATCAAAATTACATTTAACTTTTTTTTAGACATCACGTTTATTTTTAGTCGTATTTTCGTTTAATAATAGAGTTTGGTACCCCATCAAATGTTGGAAGAGTGGAGATGCATTTTGAATCCGTTCGTGATCCCTAGAACACGATTTTGAGGATTTCGGGGATGCCTGATATATAAATATTTTTTCCCACCAAACTTGGGCACTTCCAGTGGCCTCTTTACATCAGATGATCTGAAATTCGTAGGGTTGTTTTCTAGACATAACAATGCCATAGAGCTGGGGGTAAATCTCAGTTAAAATTTTGGCATTTTCCAATGTTTTTTTGTCGTTTTAAGATTTTGCGCACCCTACAGCCCATTCAAATTGAGTCAGAGAGTATTAGATTTGTATGTCAATTCAGTTGGTGTTAGAGAAGTGCCTCTTTCTTCTCCAACGCCCGACATTTTGATATTTTCAATTTTGTTTTTGTGAAAATACGAACTTAGCGACGGAGCTCTGTTGCTCACGTTTTTTTTTTTAATTAATCACATTGACCTTGGAATAATTACATGTGAGATAACCTACCTCCACAACCTTGATATTATTTGTACGTCCATTCAGCCTCCGTATTTCGACGAAAAATGAATTTAAAAAAATTACAATTCCATCACAATGCCTACTTTAATTATCTTATTTTTCTTTTCTTTTTTTACAATAAATTAGTAATAATAAATTAGCAAGTTATGTTGCTCCACTCTATTCAAAAAAAAATATACACATAAATAATAAATATTTCATTAAAAATAAAATGATATATCTGACGTGAAACTTTCATTCAAGAAGCCAAGAGGTAGAGTTAAGTGTACTATGAAAAGTATTACAGAAAGACATTAAAAAAAAAAAAAAAAATACATGTTAAACTGGCAGTGGACAGGAAATAAGCTTGGTAGTTGGAGCACAATGCAGACCATGCTATCTGCTAAAAATACCAAAACAATCCTCTGTGTAAGAGCTGATTAGTGCCTCCTGAGCCCTTCATGTTGTGGAACTGATTTACGTGTATATTTTTTTATTTTTAGACAGAAATATAAATTTTTTGAATATGCAATAGATTGAGAGAAGCCTACGTATGTTTTCATTCTATTCTTTGTAAATTTGAAAAAAATAATACCGCTTCAATATTTATATAATATGATTAAGGACCAACCCAAAAAGGAAAACGAAATAAATACTAAAAAGGTAGATCTTGATTTATATCCCATTTCAGTATTTATTTATTTATATTCATTAAAGTGAAATAAAAAATAAGACATTAAGTTAGGAACAAAATAAATTAGGTTGCGTATTTTAAAGGAAAAATGATTTTTAATTACTTTTATTGAACAAGAACATATAAATAGAGATCAAAATAATAATAATTACTAAAAACTACTACTCTAGCCGGGCATACTTACATAAATGTCTTCAGTTCAACCATTCATTGCAAATACTACTGCTATGTGCTCGTAACACATTGGACGTTCACACTAGGTGGCGGTTGTTAGAAATAACATCACCTTCGGTTTAACCTAATGGTATTAATTGCTCAAAATAACCGCTAACAGAAATAAACGATTTTCGTCTGTTGGTTTTCTGGAGAGAAAATTTTAGAATTTAGGGAGAAAAAATTGGCATCGTCTGGTTTATTTATTTTTTTTTTTCGTACTTCTCGATACACATTGTCAAATCACGAGCATGAGAGCGAAAAATTTACTACTTTAAGAAATCTCTGTATTTTTCAGAGCCAAATTTTGGAGACCAGAGCTCCTCAGTTGATCTGCGGGATGATTTTTATGAAACATCGTAAAAAAAAAAAAAAAAAAAAAAAAAAAAAAAAAAAAAAAAAAAAAAAAAAAAAAAAAGCCAAAGGAAGCCTTAAGCTCTATAATGTTTGACAAATCATGGTAGGGTTGTAAAGAGGACGATGAGTCTCGCCGTCTTCCAATTTCTTGGTGAGCACGCAGAAGACATTTATTAAGGATATCGTTTCTAATATTGAAATAATGTATCAAGTATTACATTCCTTTTGAATGGCTGAACTGAACTCCTAATTCTTGTAAAAACGGAAAGCTGAACTGGCAGATAGCAACCAAAGAATCATCAGAGGGGTCTGGAGGTCCCAAGATTAATTCAAACACGTCTGAAAACTACTGAATAATCTGTAGGAAACAGATAGTTTCCTATCTTTGGATGGATATATCAAAAGCAAATGCCAAAAACCTCATGGCCTACTGAATCTAAATTAAATTAATATGTGATTTAGAAAATTAACTGGGGTCCACCAGAACCATTCCTTTGATTTAACTGACCATCTTAAACAATAGTAGCCTCTTACTACACAAAAAATAAGTAAATAGCTATTTATTCGCCGGATATAAAATTTTATCTTTTAATATTATTAATAAATTGTTATGTTTATTAATCTGTTGTGCAGAAAAGCAAGCACGGAGTGGCCGAGCAACGGGGATTGGGGTCAGGATGGTACAGCTGTCCCTCTGGCCTTGCCCTGCTTCCGAAGATCGCACGTCCGACGATACTTTTCAATAGCTTCAATAATTCACAAGAAATAATCCTGTTTATTTATAAATTACGAAATCAGCAATCATCAGATGGGCTAACGCAAACAAAACTTTCATATCGTACCTATCGCATAATTGAGTTACTACTCAAAATTAGAAATTGTAGTAAAATCACATTTAAAGTGGGATTTTTTTATACGCTTTTGAACACCTCTTTATTAAAAACAAAATGAACATTCCTGTTCATGTTACAAAACGAACTGGCATTGTTCAGTGTGTTTTAATGAAGAAATGTTCAAAAGCGTAGAAAAAAAATAATTTAAATATGATTTTCCAACGATTTCTAATTTTGAGTTGTACCTTAATTCTATTAAATTAAATAGGTGCGATATGAAAATACTTTTTGTTTAATTAATAAAGCGATATTTCAATAAACATTTTAGTAACAGTAATTCTTATTAGATATCGCCTTCCGTGTAATAGTAGTATGCTCAAAACAATGGAATAACAAATGTCAACAAAAATTAATAAATAATAAAAATCTAACTGATTATCTCATGCACCTAAATACTAACATATTTATCATTAGTTAGTTCAATTTATAATAAGTTAGTTCATTGAGATTTATTGATTATCACTAAATATGCGACAGGTGCGAAGAATTAAAACAATTTAGATTGGTTTGTGAAATCCAAATAAATAATTAATTAAAAAACCTCACCAGATTTTTTTCCGTTTTTATCTAGGTAAATGTATATGCTATAGGTATAATGTGATGCCAATGCCGTTTTGCAGTTAAAGTAAAACAGTGACGAAGAACATAAAAATTAATAAACTTGATTTCTAATAAACGCTTCCGAAAAACAATAAAAATGCCAAGTAGCGGGAATACTATTTCGTAAAAAAAAAGTGTATACATGAACAGTTTCAAAATACATTGCCAATAATACCAGTGACATTGTTCTGAGAATATATTGAATATTCTAAGAGCCTATTTAAATTGCTACAGAGATATTTTTAGTTTATAGTTTTCTTCAGTATCGCTTTAAATTGAATACATGGTTCACGCAAATACTGTTTAAAACGAGAATTGAACACTATTCAACCTTTCAGAGCTATTTCCGACAAATGAAAAGAAAAAGTCACATCAATGCCATGACATCCAAGGTAAAACATAAACGTATAAAAATTCCTTTATATGGCTTTAGCTGTTGATTGGTTTAAAAATAATAAACAAATAAAATTTAAGTAATCATCATTGTTTTATATATTAAATACCCACACTTACAAGGATCATCAGAAAATTAAGATTTATTTCGAGCACCGATTTTTCGGTAAAAAATATATTATAAAGTTTTTGGTAAGTTAAAATTGATCTTAGTAAGCCCCTTTTCGATCACTATGTCTAGGCATCTATGAATAGTTTAGGAAATATCGGGTTGTGAAAAAATAAAATAACACTAGTGCTTTCTAAGATTCGAGAGAGAGAGAGAAATCTACTGAAATAAAATTATATATTTTAATTACAATAGAAAAATAAAAATATTTGTAATTTTACTATATAGTTAAAGCAAAAAAAAAAGTTATAGTAAAAAAATAAATATTTTCATCTGTAGGAATTAACTAAATAATGGATTCAATAATTCAGTCATTTTTCCAAATAATGTATTCATACACGATAAAAATGAGAATTTTCAAGTTTTATATTTTTTATTTTTTTTTATTATTTTTGTTTGCAATAACTTCTGGGGAGAATGAATAGGGAGAGAGATTTTTGAGGTTTTTACGTCAAGATTGGTAGTGATATTTTAGAAAATTGAAAGTGTAATGATATCAGCTTTCTTATCTATGTATAAAACTACTTAGGGTAATTAGTTAAACACTTACCTTTGTTAATTGATGGGGTATAGGGAATATTGACATGATAATGAATAAAAATTCTCCATTGTCCATTACATGTGCACAGCCTAATGGAGGACCCTTTATACAACAACAAGTGGCTTCTTCTGGTAACCAAGTTCTTTCAGTGTACCTGTAATTCTATAGCTAAAAATATCATTTCCTTCTGCTAGTTGTGGGAGATTAAAAAAGTTTTTCCAGGTCGAGAAAAAATGCTTTTGACCTGGTCATTTATGCTCTTATTATATGTGGAGGGTAGATTCTTCACTGAATTATCTGTGAATTCAGATTCTGTACTGAAATATGGTTTGGTAACATCGAAAAAGTTGATAACATAAAATTACAGGAAATGTGTAACCTGTAGTATGTCTAGGAAGAGAAAAATGAGTTAATTAACTAATTATAATTATTAAACAAATTAATTTCACTTACTATCAAGGATTCCCTTCAAAAAGCTCTGTGACAAAAAATAATCCATAATTTTCAAATAACTCATATACAACAGCTATTTTAATAATCTATTATTATAAATTGGAGGACCTGCAGCTGATAAATCTAATTGAAGTCATGGAATTACGGTGACTGAAAAATACTTGGGATGGATAAGAAACGAGTTACTAAAATGGATATCAACGCTGAACGATTTGCAAACTTCCGAGAGATAGGTTGAAACGTAAATGGGAGGATTGTGTTTAGGTATAATCTTGGAGATTTAGGTTTAGACAGTACTCAGTAAGTAGAGATAGGTAGGCTGCGTCGGCATCGAACCTCCGGTTTTTTTAATCCCAATTATTATTATTATTATTACAGGCATATCTATATATGCCAAACCAATATTGTTGTGTTGCGAAACTCTTAATTTCCATGTATATATCAAATCGGGAGGCATAATTCTCGCCATGGTTTATCGGTCGTGTTTCTTTGAAAAATAAATATTTTACAACAGAGACCTTTCATTATGAGCACGGTGCTATTTATACAAAGAATGACGTTTGGACTGCCCTTGGAGCAGTTACTTCCAAGAAGATCATAGGCAAACTATTCTTAGTTTATAACTAACAGTTATAATATTAGATGTTCAGCAAAAAATTAAATAAATCTCAACTTTTTAATGTGCTTATCTTAAATAAGTTTAAATATCATATATCTACATAAATCATATATCTTATACACAACAGTTCGATATAGAAAAATACATTAATAATTCTAATAATATCGCAATTACCTAATAACCTGTAACCTGTAAATTACCCCCTTTTAAATTCTAGAAAGTTTACAATATCAGAATGGAATTAGGAAACATGAAGTTAGTTTTAGGCATATTGCCGATTTTATAACCTACGGAAGTATTCCTTCAACTCAGAAATTTCTAATGGGATGGGGTAATTTGTATTACGGATTCACTGGTTAATTTCATTACTTACTGATAGAAAATGAAATTTTAATATGAATTCGTATCGGGAACTTTTTTAATTAGATTCGTCCCGAGAGCGCCAATAGTAAAAAAACGCAAAAACACAGTTTTCATCCAAAGTTCCAAATTTTACTGATGGGCTTCACTTTTTTTAATCATATTAGTTAAACATAAGTATTATCATCTAGTATTATGATGTCATTAGTACTATATTAAGATTAATTTTTAATTGATATTATTATTATTAGTGTTATCAATCAATATTAAATACTATTATGAATGTTTAAATTTGTTGGACTATTATACTTTATTGTTCGATGCCAGTAAGAATTATTATGGTAGTCGATTCTGTGGACTGTAAAAAATAAACTACTTTCTTCTGTGAGAAATAGTAATCCTGTGATTATTATTCGACATAAATAAAATAATGAACTCATAATTTCTAACTTTTTTTTTCACCCACTGATCTAATGCAAGCAAGGTGTATCAGCAGTTAAATGTGTCTCATAGCTAACTCATATCCAGAATCAACTGTAAATGTCTGGGCGTCACCATTCTATGATATTTATTGGGCTGTAAAGTCGTTGGTGGTTTGTTAACAGGGTCTGGGGAATCTCTTTAGAAATATTACCTCTTAAATATTTTCGGCTATATATTACTGTAGCTAAGGCTCATGCCATAGTTTTACGACCGCTATGTAAGGGTTGCAATGACACAGTTATTTTCAAGAGGAATAATAGCGACATTTATGGAAGATAACGTGGCCACATTGTCTTAGGTCAAGAATGTCTATCAAGTCTTGAGAATTCAAGCGGTAGTAAATAGTAAATAGTGAGTCCAGCAGAAGTAAATATTGAGTCCAGCAGAAGTAAATAGTGAGTCCAGCAGTTGTGAGAATCATTCAACATATATCGAATATATAACGACCTCGAATGAATGCTGTGAATGCTTTGTTTCCAGGCCGTGTCATTTCTCGAAACGGGGATATTCCTTAGCCCCATCGCTCTCCCAATTCAACGGTTTGCGACTTTTTAGACTAAGAAACAAAACTGTTTGACGCCGATCCACGCAGAACTATCAAGCAACGCATGCGGGACGAGATTGGACCATTGCCCATGAATATGCTACGAGAGTTCGTGCAAAACTAGGTACGATTCCAAGAATGCAAACATTTCAATGCAGAATTTGGTGAATGTAGTGTTTAGAAAATATCTTTTGTTGTGTTGTACGAAAAATGTCTATTCATTTAGGTAATTTAGATTTGTTTATACATGAAAATTGTTTAAAAAAATTAAATTATTAAAAAAAAAAATTAATTTTGAAATCTCAGTTTCTCAGCCGGGTTCTGTCAGAGTATCTCTGAAGATCCCGAAAAAATAAATCGTAGAAACCAATTCATTATCCTTTTAAGTCATGTTTCTCGTTTGCTTGAAAATAAGGAGTTTATTAATGGGTTTATGGTATATTACCTACAACAATACACCACCTAATTTCAAAAATTACGTAGGTTTTTTTTTTTATATGGGCTTATATCGATGAAATATTTAAACCGGCATTAATTTTGATATATATCTTATTCTTAACAATTTTGAAGCATGGCAAAGGACTAAGGCCAGTTCTATATGTAGAAAAAAAATCTTTGTTAGTCCGTCATGCTAGAGATGTCTTCATTATGTAATAAAATCCTTATTTGATCATTTCCCTTTTGATTTCCGGTACCTTCAGATCTTCCTACGATTCCTACAGGCGCTAACCACTGCAGAAGATGAAGATATCTGCTAAGCGGATCTCCTTCGATGCCGGCTACAGACTTTCCTTTTATTTTTACATTTCTATCGACACCAGAGGCTAATAAGGAAGCTATTAATAAAGTTGTAGCGGCCTTGGGCGAGGTCGGCTCTAACCGTTAGCTCAGTCAATTGTTTCATAATCTGCAATCTGCCCAAGGGCAGTCAGTGTCTCTCCGTTTGAAGGAATTTCGAGCTAAGTTGCAAGAAGTTTGATTCGCTACAAAAGGAAGAATCAACACTGTTGAATATTGAATAGTTGATAAGCAATTACCGCATAAGTAATTCAATGAGAAGATGGTACTGGACGCAGTATAGCCAAGCATAGTACTATTTGTTATTTGTTAAGAAATATTCATTAAATACATGTCGATGTCGACGTTTCTGCACATGTTGTAGGCCATCTCCTGGACTACAAAAACAGCATACAACAACGATGTAAAAGATGAGTTAAAATAAAAATGATAATGACAATAATAATATCCTTCTATGATTATATTAATATACTTGTAAATCTACAGATTTTTTAAAATGTCTTCATAATGAATAGATTATATTTTTGGAAATTCCAAGTAGGTTGTCCACACACGCAGAAGTTCATTGCCAAATCGTAAACTCTTCTGAATAACATCAGGGCCACCCGAAGCTTTTCCTGAAATACTGTCGATTTATGATCTAGATCTTTGCCAAAAATCCGGTCTTCTTAATCTGAACAAAGCGTTTGTGGAACTGACTAAATTTTAAAAGATTTTCTTTTTTTTTTACCTCACAGTAGGGCACAAATGCGTAATTAACTGTTATATAAAATCATCCCTTTTTAATGAATGAAAGATATTACTTTAAACTTTTCATATGTAACGTCTCAAAGAACAAACACTTACATAAAGCCATATTACCAATTTTTTTTTGGTTCGCCATTTTTAATAATGATTATTTGTAATCGGCCAAGAAAAAACAAAACAAACGAATTCATTCGTCCGCCGTGAGCAGCATTTCTCCGAGATTACTGTAGCGATTTTTTTTAGATTTGGCACCTAACTCACAAATCATCTCAGAACGATCCTCGGAACTCGACATTAACATTCGTCATTTTTTCAAAATTGCGGCCGGCTAAAGCTTTCATAGCCCCATATCCCTGCTGTTTATGAAGGCAGAGAAAAAATATAAAGTGATTTGGAATCATTATACAGAATCCTTAGCTTTGTAGTTCAATAAACCACTTCTGACAAAGGAAATAAATATAAATAAAATTAGTTATTATTTTCACAAGGAATAAAGGAGTATTGTGTAACATCAATAAAAGTAATTACTTGATAATGGGTCACTTTTTATTACTAAGTTAAATCACGGAAGTCTTCCAAAAACAGAAATTATAAAATAATTGTTTTCTGTTTTTTAATATATTTATTTATTTATTTTACTTTATTGTATCTCTTAGTTTGACTAAAAGTATCTAAATAACAAAAGATATCTCACTAATTATTTTAATCTTGTTTTGTTTAAACCTTCCAAATTTCAAAAATTGAACTCTAAAACATTATTGGATATCTGTATATGTTTGAACGCAATAACCCGAAAATATTTCTAGCTGGGATACATTACATCGATTGCATTACATTTTTTTACATAGAATAAATTTTAAAAAATTAAAACTAATTACAAATTTTAAAATTTACAGAAATACTTCTGTAAAAAGTTACAAACGTTCAAAAAAGGTAATATTAATTAAAAATTTTAGTTGTTCCTCTTTCATTCAGAATTTTCAATATTTATTAGTGCCTGTCGAACGTTTATCTAATAATATTAATGTTATAAAACGGTAAAAAAAAATATTTGTTTAAGTATTTTAATATTATCAGAAAAATAATAAAAAAAAGGCTTAATAATGAAAGTAAGAATAGCTATTAAAGCAATCTAATATTTATTACAGGGGTATTTAAAAATATATTAATACATACTACAGATTAATAGCCATATTTACCCTATCAACGTTAGGCCCGCTAGCTCATCAGCGGACCTTCAAATAACAGACACCAACGAAGGCTGAGTGACCGTGGTTGAGTTAATTGGGACACAAAACGGGGTCGGTCTGTGCTATTTTCGGGATAAAATTTCATGAAGGGCGGGAGTCTATTTCCTATTTACGTCTTGGCTTACCTTCCTAGCGGCCGTGTTCCAGTGTATAGGAACAATATATAATTAATACTAAAAATGAATCAGGCTATAATTATAAAATATGTTAAAAGTTTAAATAGAGCTGGCTCGTTAACTTGTGATAGTCTAGAATACCATAGTATATAAATTCAATAATAGAAAATAGGGATGAAATAATGAGCGAATGAGTTAAATAAATAAATTTGAATTGTGTAAAAATGACTGAATTAAAAAATCTCCTGCTAACTGGAAAGCGATAAAGACATTTATTAATTTAAATATCCAGTTAGTTCTGAAGATATAAATACTGTATTGAGTTTACGAAATAATGAAATTCCTTTCACTTATTCCCTTATTTCCACGAGGAACGAATTTACGTAGTAATTAATAAAAAAATATTTTTTTTAATTGCATCATCTCATGACAAGATTTCATGTTCCCCTATGGGGACCTTTAAAAAAAAAATAAATACATAAAAAATAATTTATATAAATATATATATATATATATATATATATATATATATATATATATATATATATGAGAAAAATAATTGAATATCCTTCAATAAGGATTACAATCAATGACAGTTTTAGTATATAAATGAAGGATAGAAACACTAACCTTACATGTTATCTATTTATCATTTTAAGAGAACAAAAAAACAAACAATGCAAACATAAATTTGAAGGCAATTTTTACAAGGAAATGAATCAAATCTATCAAAGAAAAAAAAAATTATACATGTGATATTAAATCGGTCAAGGTACCTGATAAGGACTGATTACAAATCCTTGCAGGCTTTGCCAATGCTGCTTCCGCATTTGATAAGGGACTATAATATTTTACAAACTTTATATTATCTGTAAAAAAAAAATATTACCGTTTAATGGTAACTCTAATAAACATATTATTCATGAAAATGAGAAATTATTGATATGAAAAAGTCTGAGGTCCATTAAAATTCTGTAAGAAAAATAAATTAGTAAATTTTTAAACTGATAAACGTTCTACAGGCACTGATAAATATTGAAAATTCTGAATGAAAGAGGAACAACTAAAATTTTTTAGCGTCAGATATTTTTATAGTTCGGCGCCTACTATCCCAAAAAGCAGGCAGCCTTCAAATATCTTGCACGGCAAAGCATAGACACGGTAGGTGACCTACTAGCAACATGGAGCTTCGTTCTAATAAAAATATATTTTTTGAGTTGTGTCCCTTTAATGAGGGATGTATGTATAACTAACAAAATATTTTAAAATATTGTACAAAAATCCAATTAATAAATTTGGTTTATAATTATAAAATTCACCAAATCAAAGCAATACTTCTAGTATAGAAAAACAAAATTAGCTATTATATCAAGCAAAATTTGTAAACATTAGGTAAAAATATCTGATGTGGACACCTCATGACTTTCTTATACACATATTTAGTGGCTCAAAAAGTGACCCTGAATTTGGTAACTAGTTTCCGAAGATAGTAGTATCTCAAAAACGACACGACGTCCATCTACTGTGACACATAAACACAAGATCTTGTTTCTGAAGATTTCATTCCGTTATTATATGTAGTTTTCTTTCAGTTGTTAACAAGTTCCCAAGAGATTTCTTCGTGTTCCTTGACAACATCAGAACTGTCTATGTCACTAGATAAAGCATTGGAAATCGATGGTTTCAACCTTTTAAGCGGAAGAACCCGCATAACTCATATCTTATTCTCCTGCTACTTGTTCAGTTCACAAATGGGAAGGAAAAAAAGTATTTTACGTTCAATTTTAATACTTAAAACAAGTAATAAAACTGTTTAATTAGAGTGAAAAAAAAATCGCGTTTATAACCTTTATTGCCGAACCATATGATCTCTATATCAAATGTCAAAATACTTTTTATGTAAGTTTATAATGACTTTCAAGTAAAATAGCTCATTCGGCTCTTCGATTTCAAGCAAAATCTATTATACTAGTTATATTGATAAAAAAGTCTAATTTACGAAATTTGAATGTTTTATGTTATATTTTAATATAATTGTTGATGAAAATCTAATACGAAAAACTAGAGTAAAGTACCACTTCCGGTTTGCCAATTTTAACCAAAATTTATCATGGTATCAAAACCTACGCGGGAAACTGTGGGCCTTTTTACCAATTATTAAAGGAAGGGTAATGAACAATTTATGACCAGTTTCAGCTTTTATTTTGGATGTTCGGGTTACGCAAATTTTTTACCTAATTTTACTGTACTGCATTGTATAATAAGATAAAGAAAATCATAGTTAATTCAATTAAATCTATAAAAATATTAATTTAAATAAATAAACCAATATGTGGCAGTTCCAGCAACAAAAACAAGAATTGCAACAGAAGAGGTTTGTTAAGGTATTCGTAACGAATAAGTTCTTTGGCGAATTTTCGTCTTTATATTTTGCATTATTGCCTATTCAAATAATAATGCAAGCTTCTATGTCTGCCTCACATAGCCAAATGTAATTATAACTACCATCAGTTTAAACTCTATTACTTTTAAAATACAATAGTCAATATTGTACAGTTATTAAGGATAATAGGAAGATAAAAGCTAACTTGGAACGAAGCCGTTACTAAAACAGTTACAGCAATTACAAGCAATAACTAAAGGATAACTCGGGAGTGAGTGGGCGTTCTCAGTGAGTGTGTAACTGGAAGGACTCTACCGAAGGCTGTGGCAGAAGGACACTAGGAAGGATCTAGTTCATGTTTTATTTATTCCTTTGAATCCGTAGATCAGTTCCTAAGGAGCTGCATTTATTGATTTTCTGGTACGGAATTTGATCCATATCAATAATGAGAAAAAGTTATTGTAACCCGAATTTTGAGTTGAGCCAGCAAGCAAAGTTAAAGTAATGCATGCAAAGTGTTTTTCATCAATAGAATCGATTCGTAGCTTAGTTTCGAATTAAAAAATGGTGAATAAATAAAAAATAGACAAACGGTTTGGAACAGTAAATCATTCATTTTCAAGGCGATCCATTGGAATGGTTAAACCAACAGAGAGTCATTCAATGCTCATTTATAAATCGATGCCAAAATCTTGTCACCTATGTTTTGGTCCAAATTACGGTCTCCTCTCTGCAAGGTCATTGATTAGCTCATTTTTAAGCAATTGAAACATAGAAATAAAAAAACAACAATAGTAAATCATATTTTACAAGAGAGAGAGAGAAAACTATTCACCATCCATGGAATGAGTGGGTTTTTGACTTCCACATATTTTGAAATGGGCGACAGGCCACTCTGAGGAATGGAACATCATGGAATTAGTGCAATGCATTTCACAGATGCGGGACCAGAATCTGTTTCCAACAAATAGCTCATTTTCCCTTAAATATGGACGTAGTATGTTTTTGATCTCCCTCCTTCAATGATCCTGCGCTACTTCGTTGCAAACCATTTTGAATCGCTGTAACGCTAACGATTTATTTAGGTATTTATTTTATGGATTTGCTGGGTTTACAAGCCTTGTAGATCGTTTGTTAACTTAGTCTCCTGCAACACATCAAATTATTTTCTGCTTTAATACTGTTCATTAATTTATTTCAACTAACTCTGAGGTAGCTTTTGTTCATTCATCCTTTTTTTTGGTTAGGTCTTCCAGATTGTTTCAAGTCAGCCTCTGTTGCTCTTGTACTGGTTCTTGATCCATGGATTGCTTCAAGCATGCTGACACAATCATATTGCCTTCATATTGTGGAGATGCTGAAGAGATTGTTTAGAGGATTTTTCATTTTTCTTTCTCCTCCATATATCTATGGATTTTATATCAAAATGAGTGAAATGTATTTTACTTGTAATGTAAGATTTTAAAGTTAGAATGTTCATGTTATTTGAAATAAATCAAAGTGCGTTTACAATTTATAGAAGAATTTAGTATTTTGTTTATGTAGAGTCAACACTGTAGAGGTATTTTTCTGAACCACTAAGTTCTGCTCCATATGTCCAAATAGGTTTTAGTACATTGGTGTGTTTGTCATCAGTCACCTGTTTCGTAAGTTATGAGATAAGTTATAAGTAGTCCAGAATATGTGACTTCTTTTCTTTTCCTATAATGATCTTCGTGACAATCGTCATCCATTCGTCGCGATCCAGCGCCTTCGTCCTCCATGCAGTCACTCCAAGCTTGGTCAGGTCTTGTTCCACATCTCTTGTATAGCTTGTCCTGGGAGGCCCTCTTCTTCTCTTGCCTTGAAACTCTTCTCTCATTATGTTCCTAGGCATTTGTTAATCCGGTAACCTCTCTACATGGCCAAGCCAACTTATTCTTCACGATTTGGCAAACCTTACTATGTCCTCATGTTCAATAAAGTCATCAAATTCCCTGTCCTACCTAATGCGCCAAGTGCCTGGCACACTGGGCCAAATATACGCCGTTATATGTTTCTTTCGAAGACCCTTATGGCGAACTGATCTGAAGCTTTCAGGATCCAGGTGTCCGCTCCATGACACACTATTGGCCTTATCAGAGATTTTTATATTTCAAGCATGGTTTGCTTGATTAAAAGGCTCGATCTCATCAATACTTGCAGACCAAAGTAGGCTCTAATACCTCTCATGATTCTGTTTATGATCTCAATAGGCCCCTTGTTTTTAGTCCACTCCAAGGTAGGTGAAGCGATCAACAACTTCAAAGCAATAACTGCTTACAACTAAATT